>CM051238.1:795063-945063 GCA_027917425.1 Gastrophryne carolinensis | reverse complement strand
CCTGACTCTATCCCTTCATGAATAAGGGGCTTATTCATGAAGGGATAGCGCCAGGAAATGCCCCTTTAATTACAGTAGCACACCGGCATCTGATGGCAGAGTTCCCCTTTAATAAAATAAAGCCTCAGCGTGAAAGAAGAGCCTCCCTTTAATTACAGCAGCACACCAGCATCTGATGGCGGAGTTCCCCTTTAATAAAATAAAGCCTCAGCGTGAAAGAAGAGCCCCCCTTTAATTACAGCAGCACACCGGCATCTGATGGCAGAGTTCCCCTTTAATAACAATAAAGCCTCAGCGTGAAAGAAGAGCCCCCCTTTAATTACAGCAGCACACCGGCATCTGATGGCAGAGTTCCCCTTTAATAAAATAAAGCCTCGGCGTGAAAGAAGAGCCCCCCTTTAATTACAGCAGCACACCGGCATCTGATGGCAGAGTTCCCCTTTAATAAAATAAAGTCTCAGCGTGAAAGAAGAGCCCCCCTTTAATTACAGCAGCACACCGGCATCTGATGGCGGAGTTCCCCTTTAATAACAATAAAGTCTCAGCGTGAAAGAAGAGCCTCCCTTTAATTACAGCAGCACACCGGCATCTGATGGCGGAGTTCCCCTTTAAAGCCATGCCAGGCGTGACCTGTAGTAACCCTTCACAGATACAATTGTAACAGCGACTGATACACGGCAAAGCCGCCGCCCACTTCCTCCATAATGTGTCATTGTTCTGCTAAAGGGGAACTCCAACACTATACATCTCTCTAATGCAGGCTCACTGATGGTGGGGGGGGGGGGTGCAGTAGTTTCCTGTCCCCCATCAGACATCCTGGGAGCTCACAAGCTCTTCCTGTCCTCATGACACCCACAGATAAAGTGTTGAATGAACTGACACAAGCAGCAGTGATGTCATAGAATGTAACTCCTCCCACATCCTGGGTCACATGCTTCTGATAAAGGAGACTGTGTGTGGGGGAGATTTCCCCTCACTTCCTGTTCCCCCCCTGGAAGGCCTCCCCCCCTCATTTCCCATGATCCCTCATGGCTGTCCCGCTCCCATCTGTGTCACAGGGCGACTCCGGGAAATGTTTGTCAGTGAGGCGTCAACGCCGCGGAATATGTTGGCGCTATATAAATACACATAACATAATAATAATGAGGCTTGGCAACAGCACATGTGACATCACAGAGGAATGACACAATGCCAGCACTCTGGTAACAGCACATATGACATCACAGAGGAATGATGCAATGCCAGCACTCTGGTAACAGCACATATGACATCACAGAGGAATGACACAATGCCAGCACTCTGGTAACAGCACATGTGACATCACAGAGGAATGACACAATGCCAGCACTCTGGTAACAGCACATATGACATCACAGAGGAATGACACAATGCCAGCACTCTGATAACAGCACATATGACATCACAGAGGAATGACGCAATGCCAGCACTCTGATAATAGCACATATGACATCACAGAGGAATGATGCAATGCCAGCACTCTGATAACAGCACATATGACATCACAGAGGAATGATGCAATGCCAGCACTCTGGTAACAGCACATATGACATCACAGAGGAATTACGCAATGCCAGCACTCTGGTAACAGCTCATATGACATCACAGAGGAATGACACAATGCCAGCACTCTGGTAACAGCACATATGACATCACAGAGGAATGACACAATGCCAGCACTCTGGTAACAGCACATATGACATCACAGAGGAATGACACAATGCCAGCACTCTGGTAACAGCACATATGACATCACAGAGGAATGACGCAATGCCAGCACTCTGGTAACAGCACATATGACATCACAGAGGAATGACGCAATGCCAGCACTCTGGTAACAGCATATATGACATCACAGAGGAATGATGCAATGCCAGCACTCTGGTAACAGCATATATGACATCACAGAGGAATGATGCAATGCCAGCACTCTGGTAACAGCATATATGACATCACAGAGGAATGACGCAATGCCAGCACTCTGGTAACAGCATATATGACATCACAGAGGAATGATGCAAATCCCAGCACTCTGGTAACAGCACATATGACATCACAGAGGAATGACGCAATGCCAGCACTCTGGTAACAGCTCATATGACATCACAGAGGAATGATGCAATGCCAGCACTCTGGTAACAGCACATATGACATCACAGAGGAATGACACAATGCCAGCACTCTGATAACAGCACATATGACATCACAGAGGAATGACGCAATGCCAGCACTCTGATAATAGCACATATGACATCACAGAGGAATGATGCAATGCCAGCACTCTGATAACAGCACATATGACATCACAGAGGAATGATGCAATGCCAGCACTCTGGTAACAGCACATATGACATCACAGAGGAATTACGCAATGCCAGCACTCTGGTAACAGCTCATATGACATCACAGAGGAATGACACAATGCCAGCACTCTGGTAACAGCACATATGACATCACAGAGGAATGACGCAATGCCAGCACTCTGGTAACAGCACATATGACATCACAGAGGAATGACACAATGCCAGCACTCTGGTAACAGCACATATGACATCACAGAGGAATGACGCAATGCCAGCACTCTGGTAACAGCACATATGACATCACAGAGGAATGACGCAATGCCAGCACTCTGGTAACAGCATA
Source organism: Gastrophryne carolinensis (assembly GCA_027917425.1). NCBI lineage: Eukaryota > Metazoa > Chordata > Amphibia > Anura > Microhylidae > Gastrophryne > Gastrophryne carolinensis. The sequence goes on along the minus strand of CM051238.1, from coordinate 942,399 downwards.
TATGACATCACAGAGGAATGATGCAATGCCAGCACTCTGGTAACAGCATATATGACATCACAGAGGAATGATGCAATGCCAGCACTCTGGTAACAGCATATATGACATCACAGAGGAATGATGCAATGCCAGCACTCTGGTAACAGCATATATGACATCACAGAGGAATGACGCAATGCCAGCACTCTGGTAACAGCATATATGACATCACAGAGGAATGATGCAAATCCCAGCACTCTGGTAACAGCACATATGACATCACAGAGGAATGACACAATGCCAGCACTCTGATAACAGCACATATGACATCACAGAGGAATGACGCAATGCCAGCACTCTGATAATAGCACATATGACATCACAGAGGAATGATGCAATGCCAGCACTCTGATAACAGCACATATGACATCACAGAGGAATGATGCAATGCCAGCACTCTGGTAACAGCACATATGACATCACAGAGGAATTACGCAATGCCAGCACTCTGGTAACAGCTCATATGACATCACAGAGGAATGACACAATGCCAGCACTCTGGTAACAGCACATATGACATCACAGAGGAATGACGCAATGCCAGCACTCTGGTAACAGCACATATGACATCACAGAGGAATGACACAATGCCAGCACTCTGGTAACAGCACATATGACATCACAGAGGAATGACGCAATGCCAGCACTCTGGTAACAGCATATATGACATCACAGAGGAATGATGCAATGCCAGCACTCTGGTAACAGCATATATGACATCACAGAGGAATGATGCAATGCCAGCACTCTGGTAACAGCATATATGACATCACAGAGGAATGATGCAATGCCAGCACTCTGGTAACAGCATATATGACATCACAGAGGAATGACGCAATGCCAGCACTCTGGTAACAGCATATATGACATCACAGAGGAATGATGCAAATCCCAGCACTCTGGTAACAGCACATATGACATCACAGAGGAATGACGCAATGCCAGCACTCTGGTAACAGCATATATGACATCACAGAGGAATGACGCAATGCCAGCACTCTGGTAACAGCTCATATGACATCACAGAGGAATGACACAATGCCAGCACTCTGGTAACAGCACATATGACATCACAGAGGAATGACGCAATGCCAGCACTCTGGTAACAGCACATATGACATCACAGAGGAATGACGCAATGCCAGCACTCTGGTAACAGCACATATGACATCACAGAGGAATGACGCAATGCCAGCACTCTGGTAACAGCATATATGACATCACAGAGGAATGATGCAATGCCAGCACTCTGGTAACAGCATATATGACATCACAGAGGAATGATGCAATGCCAGCACTCTGGTAACAGCACATATGACATCACAGAGGAATGACGCAATGCCAGCACTCTGGTAACAGCACATATGACATCACAGAGGAATGACGCAATGCCAGCACTCTGATAATAGCACATATGACATCACAGAGGAATGTCACAATGCCAGCACTCTGGTAACAGCACATATGACATCACAGAGGAATGATGCAATGCCAGCACTCTGATAACAGCACATATGACATCACAGAGGAATGATGCAATGCCAGCACTCTGGTAACAGCACATATGACATCACAGAGGAATGATGCAATGCCAGCACTCTGGTAACAGCATATATGACATCACAGAGGAATGACGCAATGCCAGCACTCTGATAACAGCACATATGACATCACAGAGGAATGACGCAATGCCAGCACTCTGATAACAGCACATATGACATCACAGAGGAATGACGCAATGCCAGCACTCTGGTAACAGCACATATGACATCACAGAGGAATGATGCAATGCCAGCACTCTGGTAACAGCATATATGACATCACAGAGGAATGACGCAATGCCAGCACTCTGGTAACAGCACATATGACATCACAGATGAATGACGCAATGACAGGACTCTGGTAACAGCATATATGACATCACAGAGGAATGATGCAAATCCCAGCACTCTGGTAACAGCACATATGACATCACAGAGGAATGACGCAATGCCAGCACTCTGGTAACAGCATATATGACATCACAGAGGAATGACGCAATGCCAGCACTCTGGTAACAGCTCATATGACATCACAGAGGAATGACACAATGCCAGCACTCTGGTAACAGCACATATGACATCACAGAGGAATGACGCAATGCCAGCACTCTGGTAACAGCACATATGACATCACAGAGGAATGACGCAATGCCAGCACTCTGGTAACAGCACATATGACATCACAGAGGAATGACGCAATGGCAGCACTCTGGTAACAGCACATATGACATCACAGAGGAATGACGCAATGCCAGCACTCTGGTAACAGCACATATGACATCACAGAGGAATGACGCAATGCCAGCACTCTGGTAACAGCATATATGACATCACAGAGGAATGATGCAATGCCAGCACTCTGGTAACAGCATATATGACATCACAGAGGAATGATGCAATGCCAGCACTCTGGTAACAGCAAATATGACATCACAGAGGAATGACGCAATGCCAGCACTCTGGTAACAGCACATATGACATCACAGAGGAATGACGCAATGCCAGCACTCTGGTAACAGCATATATGACATCACAGAGGAATGATGCAATGCCAGCACTCTGGTAACAGCTCATATGACATCACAGAGGAATGACGCAATGCCAGCACTCTGGTTACAGCTCATATGACATCACAGAGGAATGACGCAATGCCAGCACTCTGGTAACAGCTCATATGACATCACAGAGGAATGATGCAATGCCAGCACTCTGGTAACAGCACATATGACATCACAGAGGAATGACACAATGCCAGCACTCTGATAACAGCACATATGACATCACAGAGGAATGACGCAATGCCAGCACTCTGGTAACAGCACATATGACATCACAGAGGAATGACGCAATGCCAGCACTCTGGTAACAGCACATATGACATCACAGAGGAATGATGCAATGCCAGCACTCTGGTAACAGCACATATGACATCACAGAGGAATGACACAATGCCAGCACTCTGATAACAGCACATATGACATCACAGAGGAATGACACAATGCCAGCACTCTGGTAACAGCACATATGACATCACAGAGGAATGACGCAATGCCAGCACTCTGATAATAGCACATATGACATCACAGAGGAATGACACAATGCCAGCACTCTGGTAATAGAACATATGACATCACAGAGGAATGACGCAATGCCAGCACTCTGGTAACAGCACATATGACATCACAGAGGAATGACGCAATGCCAGCACTCAGGTAACAGCACATATGACATCACAGATGAATGACGCAATGACAGGACTCTGGTAACAGCACATATGACATCACAGAGGAATGACACAATGCCAGCACTCTGGTAACAGCACATATGACATCACAGAGGAATGATGCAATGCCAGCACTCTGGTAACAGCTCATATGACATCACAGAGGAATGACACAATGCCAGCACTCTGGTAACAGCACATATGACATCACAGAGGAATGACACAATGCCAGCACTCTGGTAACAGCTCATATGACATCACAGAGGAATGACACAATGCCAGCACTCTGGTAACAGCACATATGACATCACAGAGGAATGACACAATGCCAGCACTCTGGTAACAGCATATATGACATCACAGAGGAATGACACAATGCCAGCACTCTGGTAACAGTATATATGACATCACAGAGGAATGACACAATGCCAGCACTCTGGTAACAGCACATATGACATCACAGATGAATGACGCAATGACAGGACTCTGGTAACAGCACATATGACATCACAGAGGAATGACACAATGCCAGCACTCTGGTAACAGCACATATGACATCACAGAGGAATGGACCAATGAGAGCGCAATGATAACAGCACATATGACATCACAGAGGAATGACGCAATGCCAGCACTCTGGTAACAGCACATATGACATCACACAGGAATGACGCAATGACAGGACTCAGGTAACAGCACATATGACATCACACAGGAATGACGCAATGCCAGCACTCTGGTAGCAGCACATATGACATCACAGAGGAATGACGCAATGCCAGCACTCCGGTAGCAGCACATATGACATCACAGAGGAATGACGCAATGCCAGCACTCTGGTAACAGCACATATGACATCACACAGGAATGATGCAATGCCAGCACTCTGGTAGCAGCACATATGACATCACAGAGGAATGACGCAATGCCAGCACTCTGGTAACAGCACATATGACATTACAGAGGAATGACGCAATGCCAGCACTCTGGTAACAGCACATATGACATCACAGAGGAATGACACAATGCCAGGACTCTGATAACAGAACATATGACATCACAGAGGAATGATGCAATGCCAGCACTCTGGAAATAGCACATATGACATCACAGAGGAAAGGAACAATGAGAGCGCTCTGGTAACAGCACATATGACATCACAGAGGAATGACGCAATGCCAGCACTCTGGTAACAGCACATATGACATCACAGAGGAATGACGCAATGCCAGCACTCTGGTAACAGCACATATGACATCACAGAGGAATAACGCAATGCCAGCACTCTGGAAACAGCACATATGACATCACAGAGGAATGACACAATGCCAGCACTCTGGTAACAGCACATATGACATCACAGAGGTATGACGCAATGACAGGACTCTGGTAACAGCACATATGACATCACACAGGAATGACGCAATGCCAGCCCTCTGGTAACAGCACATATGACATCAAAGAGGAATGACACAATGCAAGCACTCTGGTAACAGCACATATGACATCACAGAGGAATGACGCAATGCCAGCCCTCTGGTAACAGCACATATGACATCACAGAGGAATGACACAATGCAAGCACTCTGGTAACAGCACATATGACATCACACAGGAATGACGCAATGCCCGCACTCTGGTAACAGCATATATGACATCACAGAGGAATGACGCAATGCCAGCACTCTGGTAACAGCATATATGACATCACAGAGGAATGATGCAATGCCAGCACTCTGGTAACAGCATATATGACATCACAGAGGAAAGACGCAATTCCATCACTCTAGTAACAGAACATATGACATCACAGAGGAATGACACAATGCCAGCACTCTGGTAACAGCACATATGACATCACAGAGGAATGACACAATGCCAGCACTCTGGTAACAGCACATATGACATCACAGAGGAATGACGCAATGCCAGCACTCTGGTAACAGCACATATGACATCACACAGGAATGACGCAATGCCAGCACTCTGGTAACAGCATATATGACATCACAGAGGAATGACGCAATGCCAGCACTCTGGTAACAGCATATATGACATCACAGAGGAATGACGCAATGCCAGCACTCTGGTAACAGCATATATGACATCACAGAGGAATGACGCAATGCCAGCACTCTGGTAACAGCATATATGACATCACAGAGGAAAGACGCAATTCCATCACTCTAGTAACAGAACATATGACATCACAGTGGAAAGGAACAATGAGAGCGCTCTGGTAACAGCACATATGACATCACAGAGGAATGACGCAATGCCAGCACTCTGGTAACAGCACATATGACATCACAGAGCTCTGCCTAAGCTCTTCCTCTGTGATGTCATAGCTGCTGCAGCATGGCCAGCTTACATAGAGAATAAGAACAGATACTGAGAATGGCGGCCGGCGCTGGGCAGGTGGTTGGGGGTCATGTGCAGGAATTTGGGATAATATTTTACTTCCTGTGCGTCTCTAAATGGCGGGAAGATCAGTGATGATGGAGGCGCAGCGCCACTCCTCTGCCATCTGGAAGACATTAAGCTCTGACGCACGACTGTGGGCCGGCATCCCCCCGAGACACCGCGCTCTGATCTGCTATGTGCTCTGTACAGCGCTGTGGTATATGTCGGCGCTATATAATGTATAATAAATGTGTGAGTGTGGGGGAGACATTAGAGTGTGAGCTCTGAGGGACAGGAGGTCATGTGACTGCTTCTATGTACAGCGCTGTGGTATATGTCAGCGCTATATAATGTATAATAACAGTGTGTGAGTGTGGGGGAGACATTAGAGTGTGAGCTCTGAGGGACAGGAGGTCATGTGACTGCTTCTATGTACAGCGCTGTGGTATATGTCAGTGCTATATAATGTATAATAACAGTGTGTGAGTGTGGGGGAGACATTAGAGTGTGAGCTCTGAGGGACAGAAGGTCATGTGACTGCTTCTATGTACAGCGCTGTGGTATATGTCAGTGATATATAAATGTATAACAGTGTGAGTTCTTACAAAGTGTCGTCAAGAAAATAAAATGTCAGGTCCAGTTGCCTTGAATAATTGCTACAGACCTGGATAAATGGGGGTGACGACCCCAGTAGGGAACTCCCGCTCACTTCCTGTCTGGGGAGACTTATTGGCTGTGATCCATGGGGATAGGAAGTGAGGGAATCCCCAGGGACAAGACCCGGGAGCGCCCCCAGGAGGAGAGATCATCATGTGAGGGTGTGATCTGCTGAACGATCAGAAGATACAACCTGGCCACACGAGGGACGATCTCTGGCTGATCAGAACGACCAAGGATCGAAAGGAAAGATGACAATCGCATTAACATTCTGCCCTATACATCCTCATCATTGTGATCGAATCACAGCAAAGGATCGAATGATCGTCCAGAGCTCAGACTGAAGTGATCAGAAACATTTCGGTCATGTGACCCTCCATATAAATCTCATTATAAGGGCCGGCCAGCTCCATCCTGTGTAGAGAAGGATCGGTCATGTGACCTCACCCTGACCCTCCATATAAATCTCAGTATAAGGGCTGGCCAGCTCCCTCCTGTGCAGAGAAGGATCGGTCATGTGACCCTCATCCTGACCCTCCATATAAATCTCAGTATAAGGGCCGGCCAGCTCCCTCCTGTGCAGAGAAGGATCGGTCATGTGACCTCATCCTGACCCTCCATATAAATCTCAGTATAAGGGGCGGCCAGCTCTCTCCTGTGCAGAGAAGGATCGGTCATGTGACCCTGACCCTCCATATAAATCTCAGTATAAGGGCCGGCCAGCTCCCTCCTGTGCAGAGAAGGATCGGTCATGTGACCTCACCCTGAGCTGACTGTAAGCTCTCCGGCTCAGCATCTCCCAGGGATCTAATCAATGAGCTTTTATTTGATCAGTGATGTCCGTCTGATCGTTTTGTCCCCCCAGCATCCTCTGTACAATCGGAAGCCTGTGCGATCAGTCATATCAGGGAATGGAATATCATGGCCGGGAGCCACTGGGCCATCATAGACGCAGAGACCATGAATGGAAGCGATCATCACTGCAATCAGTGATCGGCTCAGTTGCATTGATCGATCCTTTTCCATCTTGTTCGATCAGACCTGAGACTGAGCGATCATGTGATCATTCCACACTGCAGCGGTTGCATAGGAATGAATGAGAGAACGATCAGATCGATCGCCATCGCCCGATATTAAATTGTACGGAAGCATCCGGGGCCCCAGACTAATGATCACACGAACGATCAGAAATCTTTCATCCATCTTCAGAATATCTGCTTTCTATAAATCGGAGGAATAATCGTTCAGTTGATCAGAGCATCGCGTGTGATGTCACAAGTGATCAGCTCAGTTCTATTGATCGATCCTTTTCCATATTGTACAATCAGACCTGAGACGCTGCAGCGGTTGGATCATCTCCTGCATAGGAATGAATGAGAGAACGATCAGATCGATCACTATCGCCCAATATTAAATTGTACGGAAGCATCCGGGGCCCCAGACTAATAATCACAAGAACAATCAGAAATCTTTCATCCATCTTCAGAATATCTGCTTTCTATAAATCGGAGGAATAATCGTTCGGATGATCAGAGCCTCGTGTGATGTCACAACTGATTGTCTCAGTTGCATTGATCGATCCTCTTCCATCTTGTTCAATCAGACCTGAGACGGAGCGATCATGTGATCAATCCACACTGCAGCGATTGGATCATCTCTTGCATAGGAATGAATGAGAGATCGATCAGATCGATCAGTATCGCTCATTATTAAATCGTACGGAAGCATCCGGGGCCCCAGACTCATTGTCTAATGATCACACGAACGATCAAAAATCTTTCATTTATCTTCAGAATATTTGCTTTCTATAAATCAGAGGAATAATCGTTCAGATGATCAGAACCTCAAATGATGTCACAACTGATCGGCTCAGTTGTATTGATCGATCCTTTTCCATCTTGTACAATCAGACCTGAGACTGAGTGATCATGTGATCAATGCAGCAGTTGCATAGGAATGAATGAGAGAACGATCAGATCGATCAGTATCGCTCGATATTGAATCGTACGGAAGCATCCGGGGCCCCAGACTCATTGTCTAATGTTTACAAGAACGATCAGAAATATTTCATTCATCTTCAGATCCTCACCTACATAGGAATGAATGAGGGAACGATCAGATCGATCACTATCAACTGAGATTAAATTGTACGGAACCATCCGGGGCCCCAGACTCATTATCCGGTGATCACAAGAACGATCAGAAATCTTTCATTCATCTATTTACTTTCTATAAATCGGAGGAATGATCGTTCAGTTGATCAGAGCCTCACCTGATGTCACAACTGATCGGCTCAGTTGTATTGATCAATCCTTTTCCATCTTGTTCAATCAGACCTGAGACGGAGCGATCATGTGATCAATGCAGCAGTTGCATAGGAATGAATGAGAGAACGATCAGATCATACGGAAGCATCCGGAGCCCCAGGCTCATTGTCTGGTGATCACAAGAACGATCAGAAATCTTTCATTCGTCTTCACAATATCTGCTTTCTATAAATCAGAGGAATAATCGTTCGGTTGATCAGAGCCTCGCGCGTGATGTCACAATTGATTTTCTCAGTTGCATTGATCGATCCTTTTCCATTTTGTTCAATACGACCTGAGAAGGAGCGATCATGTGACCAATCACGTTGCAGCGGTTGGATCATCTCCTGCATAGGAATGAATGAGAGAACGATCAGATCGTACAGATTAGAGAGTAATTATTCCTATGGAAGCTCTCCAAATAGGAGACAGGCCGGGGAATGTCACCATCATATAGGGTGGAGGGGTTGGAGGCTGCAGATAGCCAACCACTGCCAGCTGGGGGATGCTGATAACAGTGCAGACTCATCATCCACCCGCCTGCACTTATCTCTGCCTCATACACTGTCACTGTGCTCTGTACAGCGCCGTGGTGTATGTCAGCGCTATATAATGTATAATAACAGTGTGTGAGTGTGGGGGAGACATTAGAGTGTGAGCTCTGAGGGACAGGAGGTCATGTGACTGCTTCTATGTACAGCGCTGTGGTATATGTCAGCGCTATATAATGTATAATAACAGTGTGTGAGTGTGGGGGAGACATTAGAGTGTGAGCTCTGAGGGACAGGAGGTCATGTGACTGCTTCTATGTACAGCGCTGTGGCATATGTCAGCGCTATATAATGTATAATAACAGTGTGTGAGTGTGGAGGAGACATTAGAGTGTGAGCTCTGAGGGACAGGAGGTCATGTGACTGCTTCTATGTACAGCGCTGTGGTATATGTCAGCGCTATATAATGTATAATAACAGTGTGTGAGTGTGGGGGAGACATTAGAGTGTGAGCTCTGAGGGACAGGAGGTCATGTGACTGCTTCTATGTACAGCGCTGTGGTATATGTCAGCGCTATATAAATGTGAGCCATCACCTGTGCAGCAGATGCTCCTGTTTATGGACGCGGTGCAGCGTTTGCCGCTCTCAGGTGCCGCCAATTATCCGGTAAATGCGGAAAACATGTGGGAAAGATGAGTCAGCGGCCGGGAATGAGGGACCACCCTGGAGCACATTCTGTCTGGGAGCTGCTCATGGGCCACGGGAAGCCCTGGACTCCGCCACAGTCACCTCAGTTTGCCCCAGGGGGCAGATTCCAGAGGGCTCCTGTGTGGGGCAACCATTTCCATGTATCTGCTTCATGTATCAGTGTGAAAGACAGGGGGAGGTGCTTACAGGGGGCGGAGCTGTGACCTCTGTCCTGCGCTACAAAGACATGGGGAGGGGCTATAGGGGGAGGAGCTGTGACCACCGCCCTGCGCTACAAAGACATGGGGAGGGGCTATAGGGGGAGGAGCTGTGACCACCGCCCTGTGCTACAAAGACATGAGGAGGTGCTATAGGGGGAGGAGCTGTGACCACCGCCCTGTGCTACAAAGACATGGGGAGGTGCTATAGGGGAAGGAGCTGTGACCACCGCCCTGTGCTACAAAGACATGGGGAGGTGCTATAGGGGGAGGAGCTGTGACCACCACCCTGCGCTACAAAGACATGGGGAGGTGATATAGGGGGAGGAGCTGTGACCACCGCCCTGCGCTACAAAGACATGGGGAGGTGCTATAGGGGGAGGAGCTGTGACCACTGCCCTGCGCTACAAAGACATGGGGAGGGGCTATAGGGGGAGGAGCTGTGACCACCGCCCTGTGCTACAAAGACATGAGGAGGTGCTATAGGGGGAGTAGCTGTGACCACCGCCTTGAGCTACAAAGACATGGGGAGGGGCTATAGGGGGAGGAGCTGTGACCACCGCCCTGCGCTACAAAGACATCGGGAGGGGCTATAGGGGGAGGAGCTGTGACCACCGCCCTGCACAGAGGTGCAGATCATCATCAGCCACCTACTTTCCCATCAAATTTTCCTGCATGTGGGAGGAGCCTCAATGAGCTGTGACATCATCAAAGCAACTTTCTACATCATCAAAATTTTAACTTAGGCAAATCGAGTTTGAAACCCAGAAAATAATCAGTTGCACAGCCCCCCCCCCGGTGCATGATGGGAAGAGCCTCAAACATCTGGGGAAGAAATAAATCCCCTTCATCCAAAGAAAATTATTTTTACTGCTGCATATAGGCCCCGCCCCTGCCATGAATCACTGCCCCCTGCCATGGATCACTGCCCCGCCCCTGCCATGGATCACTGCCCCGCCCCCTGCCATGAATCACTGCTCCACCCCCTGCCATGAATCACTGCCCCGCCCCCTGCCATGGATCACTGCCCCGCCCCCTGTCATGGATCACTGCCCCGCCCCCTGTCATGGATCACTGCCCCGCCCCCTGTCATGGATCACTGCCCCGCCCCCTGCCATGGATCACTGCCCCGCCCCCTGCCATGAATCACTGCCCCCTGCCATGGATCAATGCCCCGCCCCCTGCCATGGATCACAGCCCTGCCCCCTGCCATGGATCACTGCTCCATCCCCTGCCATGAATCATGCCCCGCCCCCTGCCATGAATCACTGCCCCACCCCCTGCCATGGATCACTGCCCCGCCCCTTGCCATGAATCACTGCCCCGCCCCCTGCCATGAATCACTGCCCCGCCCCCTGCCATGAATCACTGCCCCGCCCCCTGCCATGGATCACTGCCCCGCTCCCTGCCATGGATCACTCTGCACATAAAAGGTGAGGTTGGAAAGCTCTAGGCATGGTGATGATGTCATTCCATTGATACATCTGATCCGGTGATAATCTTATTATAACATAGGGCCTTATTCATGAAGCTCTAGCATCAGATAGCGCCTGTACAGCGCCAGGTAGCGGCAGGTGAGCGCCGGACACGGCAGCAATTACACATTTATCAAGCAGAATCTGTTGAGCGACTGGGATAGCGCCATGTAGCGTCTGATTCATCATTATATAGTGTATAGCGCCGGCGTTCAGCCTTGCACAGCACCAGGTATGACCTCTCGCTACCTGTCGCTCTCCCATACATTTCAATGGACATTCTTTTATTTCTCTTTAAATGGGGTTTTTGTTTTATTTTTATTTATTTTTTTTATTCTCAAATAATGTTGGGATCTTTCCTGGCCTTGAAAACGCCATTTTTTCATGTAATTTTTAAATTTTATATATTTATACAGAATTGTCATTACAGGTCTGGCATTAATGTGTCATGTTACAATGTTATAACAATGTCATTCCATATGTTTTCGCTTTGTTACTGGTGGATACATGTTAAAAATCAGCCTTTAATCACACAGCCTCCGGACTGTGAGGCCGTTTGTATAATGAATATGTTGTTGAGTCGGTCGCAATGACCAGACGCTAACATGAGCTCCAATAAAGCGCTGTATTGGTCATATAGCGACTACTCACAATGTATTCATCATTGCAGCACAGCGACATACCCGTCGCTATGAACTAGCGACCCACGGCCGAGCACAGCGACTACTAGTGGGCGCTCTGAAATGCCGCTACAGACGCTCATCTGTCACTACCTGGCGTTAGTGATGAATCAGCCTGCCCTTCGCTATAAACTAGCGACCCACGGCCGACCACAGCGACTACTAGCGGATGCTCTGAAATGCCGCTACAGACGCTCATCTGTCGCTACCTGGCGTTAGTGATGAATCAGCCTGCCCGTCGCTATAAACTAGCGACCCACGGCCGACCACAGCGACTACTAGTGGGCGCTCTGAAATGCCGCTACAGACGCTCATCTGTCGCTACCTGGCGTTAGTGATGAATCAGCCTGCCCGTCGCTATAAACTAGCGACCCACGGCCGACCACAGCGACTACTAGTGGGCGCTCTGAAATGCCGCTACAGACGCTCATCTGTCGCTACCTGCCTCTAATAATCAATCAGCCTGATATAATGAACTGAAATCCAATCGCAGGATGGGGCATCCCCAGATCCCGTGCAGGTGTCTATTGTCTGACTGGGCTATGTAGTGCACCCGGGTCCTCTGCAGTACGGGGCATAAAAGCCCTACATCCCCGATTGCATGGTGTGGGGCTGATCAGAGCCACAGTCGGCTTGCTGGGACTTGTAGTCCACCGGCCAGTGAGCGCTCCATTATTAATGCGCCTCCTTCGCTGCGCAGACAAGAGGCCTCTGTGCTGCTCGCCGCTGGCTCAGCACTTTCCATACCAGAGGCTCTCCGAGGAGCTCGCCATGCCGGGGGGTCCCCCAGAGCTCACTGCAGGGGGGCGTCCTCACCTCTCCCCATCCACCAATCACCCTCCTCATACAGAAATGACTACCGGTCCCCCGTTCTGCAGGAAAGGCCGATCCTTCTCTGCACAGGAGAGAGCTGGCCGGCCCTTATACTGAGATTTATATGGAGGGTCAGGGGGAGGTCACATGACCGATCCTTCTCTGCACAGGAGGGAGCTGGCCGGCCCTTATACTGAGATTTATATGGAGGCTCAGGGTGAGGTCACATGACCGATCCTTCTCTGCACAGGAGGGAGCTGGCCGGCCCTTATACTGAGATTTATATGGAGGGTCAGGGTGAGGTCACATGACCGATCCTTCTCTGCACAGGAGGGAGCTGGCCGGCCCTTATACTGAGATTTATATGGAGGTTCAGGGTGAGGTCACATGACCGATCCTTCTCTGCACAGGAGGGAGCTCCCGGTCCTTATACTGAGATTTATATGGAGGTTCAGGGTGAGGTCACATGACCGATCCTTCTCTGCACAGGAGAGAGCTGGCCGGCCCATATACTGAGATTTATATGGAGGGTCAGGGTGAGGGTCACATGACCGATCCTTCTCTGCACAGGAGAGAGCTGGCCGGCCCTTATACTGAGATTTATATGGAGGGTCAGGGTGAGGTCACATGACCGATCCTTCTCTGCACTGGAGGGAGCTGGCCGGCCCTTATACTGAGATTTATATGGAGGGTCAGGGTGAGGTCACATGACCGATCCTTCTCTGCACAGGAGGGAGCTGGCCGGCCCTTATACTGAGATTTATATGGAGGGTCAGGGTGAGGTCACATGACCGATCCTTCTCTGCACAGGAGAGAGCTGGCCGGCCCTTATACTGAGATTTATATGGAGGGTCAGGGTGAGGGTCACATGACCGATCCTTCTCTGCACAGGAGAGAGCTGGCCGGCCCTTATACTGAGATTTATATGGAGGGTCAGGGTGAGGTCACATGACCCCGATCCTTCTCTGCACAGGAGGGAGCTGGCCGGCCCTTATACTGACATTTATATGGAGGGTCAGGGTGAGGTCACATGACCCCGATCCTTCTCTGCACAGGAGGGAGCTGGCCGGCCCTTATACTGAGATTTATATGGAGGGTCAGGGTGAGGGTCACATGACCGATCCTTCTCTGCACAGGAGAGAGCTGGCCGGTCCTTATACTGAGATTTATATGGAGGGTCAGGGTGAGGTCACATGACCGATCCTTCTCTGCACAGGAGGGAGCTGGCCGGCCCTTATACTGAGATTTATATGGAGGGTCAGGGTGAGGTCACATGACCGATCCTTCTCTGCACAGGAGAGAGCTGGCCGACCCTTATACTGAGATTTATATGGAGGGTCAGGGTGAGGTCACATGACCCCGATCCTTCTCTGCACAGGAGGGAGCTGGCCGGCCCTTATACTGAGATTTATATGGAGGGTCAGGGTGAGGTCACATGACCGATCCTTCTCTGCACAGGAGAGAGCTGGCCGACCCTTATACTGAGATTTATATGGAGGGTCAGGGTGAGGTCACATGACCCCGATCCTTCTCTGCACAGGAGGGAGCTGGCCGGCCCTTATACTGAGATTTATATGGAGGGTCAGGGTGAGGTCACATGACCCCGATCCTTCTCTGCACAGGAGGGAGCTGGCCGGCCCTTATACTGAGATTTATATGGAGGGTCAGGGTGAGGTCACATGACCCCGATCCTTCTCTGCACAGGAGGGAGCTGGCCAGCCCTTATACTGAGATTTATATGGAGGGTCAGGGTGAGGTCACATGACCCCGATCCTTCTCTGCACAGGAGGGAGCTGGCCGGCCCTTATACTGAGATTTAAGGGGAGTTTCGCCTGATTGGTCGGGTCGGTGGCTGTTTATGATCAGCAGGATCCGGCGCCAGGAATTTGGGCGAGCGCGAATCTCCGCGGGACGCTGGACCCGAATCGTTTCCTCGCACATGTGTTTCAAATTTGCAGTTTGATTAATACCCCTGCGAGCGAGCGCAAAGGGAGGAGGGGGCGGGGCTCGGTAAGAACGCGAACACGGCGCAGAGTCCTCCATAACGAGCGGCGCCAACACGGACTAATAAAATGGCATTACTGACACGTGTTTCTGTTCACGCCGGATGTGCCGCTCTCTCGCTAATACGGCTCCAAACTCCGCCCACCGCCGCCATTTCTGCAGCGGGTGCATTAGATCCTGTGCAGCGCTGTTTTTGCTGCATGTGACCCTGTTCAGCCTCCTGAAGAAGTCCATGGAGCGAAAGGCGTCAGGCAAGGGTTAGATTGTAACAAACCCATCACAGTGCCACCAAGAGGCGACTCGCAGACCTGCGCTCAGTATAGCAGCTGGAGGAGCAGCATGACAGCCAGGAGGATCCGTAATATGGCGCCCCCTGTGGCTGGACAGAGAAGACCACCACCACCCAACACAGCTGATCCTGATGAAGTGGGTGATGTAGCCACGGAATGCGTGGCTGCTGGTGCGGTAGGCAGTGGGGAGACTTCACACGTTATTTTCATGATTCCTTGGCCTTATTTCTGGTGATGTTTTTTTGTGAAAGATTTGTGATATTATTTGTTGATTGGTATTGTGATATATATCAGTGGTTCCCCTTTGAGATGCTTAATAATATATACAGGTGATTATATTTTCATTGGTGAATAGAGTAGATTGATATGTTTATCAGTTGTTATGGTTGGAAATATTAATTCTTAATTGATTATTTGACTACTAGCACTTTATAAATATATAGATTTTATATTGATCCGGATCATAGGCAGGATTTGCACATGTTTAGTACTTTATAAATATATAGATTTTATAGTGATCCGGATCATAGGCAGGATTTGCACATGTTTAGTACTTTATAAATATATAGATTTTATAGTGATCCGGATCATAGGCAGGATTTGCACATGTTTAGTACTTTATAAATATATAGATTTTATAGTGATCCGGATCATAGGCAGGATTTGCACATGTTTAGTACTTTATAAATATATAGATTTTATAGTGATCCGGATCATAGGCAGGATTTGCACATGTTTAGCACTTTATAAATATATAGATTTTATATTAATCCGGATCATAGGCAGGATTTGCACATGTTTATACTTTATAAATATATAGATTTTATAGTGATCCGGATCATAGGCAGGATTTGCACATGTTTAGTACTTTATAAATATATAGATTTTATAGTGATCCGGATCATAGGCAGGATTTGCACATGTTTAGCACTTTATAAATATATAGATTTTATATTAATCCGGATCATAGGCAGGATTTGCACATGTTTATACTTTATAAATATATAGATTTTATAGTGATCCGGATCATAGGCAGGATTTGCACATGTTTAGTACTTTATAAATATATAGATTTTATAGTGATCCGGATCATAGGCAGGATTTGCACATGTTTAGTACTTTATAAATATATAGATTTTATAATGATCCGGATCATAGGCAGGATTTGCACATGTTTAGTACTTTATAAATATATAGATTTTATAGTGATCCGGATCATAGGCAGGATTTGCACATGTTTAGCGCTTTATAAATATATAGATTTTATAGTGATCCGGATCATAGGCAGGATTTGCACATGCTCAGTTCTTTATAAATATATAGATTTTATAGTGATCTGGATCATAGGCAGGATTTGCACATGTTTAGTTCTTTATAAATATATAGATTTTATAGTGATCCGGATCATAGGCAGGATTTGCACATGCTCAGTTGCAGTGTTGGAACGCTATGTTGAATGATTTTAGCACATATATATTCAGGCATTTGATATCAGTTAGTGTGGTGAGACTCTCCCCATCGCCTACACACCTTTATGTTGGTTTGTCCTGTGTGTTATTGTCCCATTTATGTGTTTTTATGTGTTTAATATGTTGAGTGTATTGTACGTAGTGATTATAAATATGTCATTAATAAAAATATATTTTTGGATTAATTTGTGAGTTGAGAGTTACCTGCCTACATGGCCTCTATTTGTACCCAACACAGCTACCAGCGCACAGAGAGAAGCGGCTGCTAAGACACAGACAATGAAGCATTTGGCTCTGGATAAATGGGGTGGAGGTGTTTCCCCTGTATGTACAGGGGGGAAACATATAAGATAGGCTCTTATTCAGGGTGAGGGTCCGGATTAATGTGAGCAATCTGTATGTACAGGGTGTGGGAAACATATAAGATAGCCTCTTATTCAGGGTGAGGGTCCTGATTAATGTGGGCAATCTGTATGTACAGGGGGAAAACATATAGGATAGGCTCTTATTCAGGGTGAAGGTCCGGATTAATGTGAGCTATCTGTATGTACAGGGGGGAAACATATAAGATAGGCTCTTATTCAGGGTGAAGGTCCGGATTAATGTGAGCTATCTGTATGTACAGGGGGGAAACATATAAGATAGGTTCTTATTCAGGGTGAAGGTCCGGATTAATGTGAGCTATCTGTATGTACAGGGGGAAAACATATAAGATAGGCTCTTATTCAGGGTGAAGGTCCGGATTAATGTGAGCTATCTGTATGTACAGGGGGAAAACATATAGGATAGGCTCTTATTCAGGGTGAAGGTCCGGATTAATGTGAGCTATCTGTATGTACAGGGGGGAAACATATAAGATAGGCTCTTATTCAGGGTGAAGGTCCGGATTAATGTGAGCTATCTGTATGTACAGGGGGGAAACATATAAGATAGGCTCTTATTCAGGGTGAAGGTCCGCTTTAATCTGCTGCACAATTGGCCCCCAGGGGCCCCTCCAAAGAGGATATTGGGGGGATGGGAGAGAGGTGGCGCGCGCGCAGCATTCCCAGCACACCCCCGATTCCATTGGGTTTCTATCAGGAAGAGGCGCCCCCCCCCTCATCGCGGGGCGGCGCTGCGCATTCTATTCGCTTTCATGGCCAGGTCGCGGTCCGGGGCAGGCGCTGTTTTTGGAGCAGCGTTTCCCCATGCCCTCTGACGCTCCTCTGGGACACGAATTCCTGCACAACACAGACGCGCTTCTTCTCCGGCCAAACGAAAGGAAAATGTTCCGACTAAAAAAAATCCTCGGCTAAAAATACAGCCGCAGCGGCGCAGCGCAGACCCCCCCCCCATGCACGCCCCCGCCGCTCTCCCGGGAACAGCTTCTCCCACCACCCCAAAAATGAATGTTTCCATATCGCGTCCCCCCCATCCCAGCGCTGTCCTGCAGATGCCCCGCACGCACCCGCCAACACCGCCACCGCCGCCACCGCCGCCACACCAATGCCCTTATTTGGTATTCTGCACTTTTACGAAGCGTCACCCGTCCCCGAAGGACGCCAAACGGGTGTGACATCACCGCTGCCCGCCACCAATCATCAACCCCGAGCTGGACCACTGTGCTGCCTGCCCCCCCATACAGCGCTGTGGTATAGGTCAGCGCTATATAATGTATAATAACAGTGTGTGAGTGTGGGGGAGACATTAGAGTGTGAGCTCTGAGGGACAGGAGGTCATGTGACTGCTTCTATGTACAGCGCTGTGGTATATGTCAGCGCTATATAAATGTATAATAAGTGTGTGAGTGTGGAGGAGACATTAGAGTGTGAGCTCTGAGGAACAGGAGGTCATGTGACTGCTTCTATGTACAGCGCTGTGGTATATGTCAGCGCTATATAATGTATAATAACAGTGTGTGAGTGTGGGGGAGACATTAGAGTGTGAGCTCTGAGGGACAGGAGGTCATGTGACTGCTTCTATGTACAGTGCTGTGGTATATGTCAGCGCTATACAATGTATAATAACAGTGTGTGAGTGTGGAGGAGACATTAGAGTGTGAGCTCTGAGGGACAGGAGGTCATGTGACTGCTTCTATGTACAGTGCTGTGGTATATGTCAGCGCTATATAATGTATAATAACAGTGTGTGAGTGTGGGGGAGACATTAGAGTGTGAGCTCTGAGGGACAGGAGGTCATGTGACTGCTTCTATGTACAGCGCTGTGGTATATGTCAGCGCTATATAATGTATAATAACAGTGTGGGGGAGACATTAGAGTGTGAGCTCTGAGGGACAGGAGGTCATGTGACTGCTTCTATGTACAGCGCTGTGGTATATGTCAGCGCTATATAATGTATAAAAAGTAAAGAAGAAGAGGAGGTAGTGAACACATCCCCCCACAAAAGAGCGGCACCACATATACATTTTATGAAACACAATCAGTTGGTACAGTTACTATATTACACCAATTGAAAACCACATATAACACAGAGGACACATTAAAACCACCCTAAACCAAATATATTATAATACAATACAAAGAATAGTTGAAAAATCAATCCGGACGGGGGCTCCCCCGAGGAATCAGCATTAGTATCTGGGGGAGCCACTTGGCTGCTGTATTTGTGGTCTCCATCTAAAAAAATTTGGGGAAAAATATTGGCTGAACTAACCCGCCACTAAAGTGAATTGCGCATGAATAATCAGTAAATACCATAAGTATATACATATATTATCAACAAAGTAACAAATATTGTCACATAAAACGTGTTAGGAAAACACACCCCTAACATAGGTTCAGGTCTTCAGTCTAACCAAAGAGTATTTAAAAAGTAACAATAGAAAGTTCAAGCCATGAATACTAAGAGGCCAATTCATTAATAGCGCTAAGTAGCGACAGATGAGCGCCAGTATCGTGATTTTCTCAGCGCCAGCTAGTAAACATTTTGTATTATGAATACATTAATATCAGACCTGTAATATCAATTCTGCACAATTTTTTTTTTTTTTTTTTTTTCCTTAAAAAAAAATCCTAACATTGCAGAAGTGGTCACAGAATTTTTGACATTAAAAAAAAAAAAAAAAAACATTAATAGGAATTAATTATGAATATTTAAAGATTGCTCCATTGAAATGCATTGGACATCGCCAGGGAGCGACAGGTCATACCTGGCGCTGTGATGGGATTAGCAGCGGCGCTGTTCGTTGCAGTCGGCTACATGATGAATCCCGCACTAGCTGTCGCTCTCGCCGACGCTAGCCTGATTTAGCGTGATAAATGCGTCATTGTGCCCGCCGCCGGGCGTACTTGAGTCGGTAGCCGCCGTTAGCTGGCGGTACCTGCCGCTCGTCAGACACTACCTGGCGCTAGCCCTTGATAAATAAGGGCCAAAGTATCACTTAACCACAATAAAGACCAATGGAGAGACCACAATAAAGTGCAATGTAATAATAACATGATACAATGTCAGCAGCCAACGTCCAGAGAGGGAAGAGAGTGACCCAGAATTGCCACCAATGAAATAGGAACATAGTTATGGTCAGGGTCGTCCTGCGTCTCTGCTGGTGAACAGTACAGAAGGGATATGCGCAGCCTAATGTCTACATGGTGCAGGCCCTGGGGGAATAATCAATAATCAATAACTAAGGAACAGTGGGGCTCTAGAGCTGTCCCACTGTGAATCCCACACAATTGGTCACACACAATTAATATATTCATAAAAATAGATGAAACTTTATTTTAATCCAAGTATCCAATGCTTAAAATGTGTTCAAGACAAAAAGACATACACAACAATATTAAAAAAACATCAAACAACAACAAGCTGTGTGGGGAGAAAAAGACTGGGCTAATTAATAGATTGTTATGTAATCATTCATTATACAGTAATCAATAATATTTAAAAACAAGTCAAGCAGCCACGCGATGGAAAGGGTGCTAATATCTAATAAAAGTGATAAGAGGATTATTATGGTGATCAGAAGAGAGACTATAAAGTGACGTTAGTGAGATAGCAGCTGTAATACTTAAAAAAAAGTGCACAAATATACGTGCAGATGTGAGGAAGAGCGTCAGCCAGTCGCCAGGGTGAAGTGGCGGACCACGCAACGCGTCGGTGAGCGTGGGGAGGATGGGGCCCTGAATTGTTGATATTTTTCTGATTCTTTTTCGACTCTCATTTACGTTGATAAATACATGCTGACTGGCTGACGGTAAAGGTGAGTGTCTCTCTTAATAGCATTGTATGATAGAGACATTCACATTATTTGTGTACACACATCAGGTTGTGTAGTGTGAGGGGGCAGCAGAGGTCAGGCTGTGTGTATTGTGTCTGCACACTCAGCACTGCACGGCCCCCTCCCGCGCTCCTCCCGGGTTTACACGCTCACGCGTCACAGACCATTCACTGGATGCCGGATGATTGGAAACAGAGTCGAGGAAAGTGAGCGTCACACACAAACACACACGGCTCCACCGCTAATGAATTTCTCACATGTCCACAAAGTGAATCACAACCGGCCCAGCTTCCCCCCGATCCCAGCACACAATCCCGAGTACATGAGATTCCCATCATCCCGCCTGATCCCAGCACACAAACCCGAGTACATGAGATTCCCATCATCCCGCCTGATCCCAGCACACAATCCAGAGTACATGAGATTCCCATCATCCCGCCTGATCCCAGCACATAATCCCGAGTACATGAGATTCCCACCATCCCGCCTGATCCCAGCACACAATCCCGACTACACGAGATTCCCACCATCCCGCCTGATCCCAGCACACAATCCCAAGTACATGAGATTCCCACCATCCCGCCTGATCCCAGCACAAAATCCCGAGTACATGAGATTCCCACCATCCTGCCTGATCCCAGCACACAATCCCGAGTAAACAAGATTCCCACCATCCCGCCTGATCCCAGCACATAATCCCGAGTACATGAGATTCCCACCATCCCGCCTGATCCCAGCACACAATCCCGAGTACATGAGATTCCCACCATCCCGCCTGATCCCAGCACACAATCCCGAGTACACGAGATTCCCACCACCCCGCCTGATCCCAGCACACAATCCTGAGTACACGAGATTCCCACCATCCCGCCTGATCCCAGCACACAATCCAGAGTACATGAGATTCCCACCATCCCGCCTGATCCCAGCACACAATCCCAAGTACATGAGATTCCCACCATCCTGCCTGATCCCAGCACACAATCCCGACTACATGAGATTCCCACCATCCCGCCTGATCCCAGCACATAATCCCGAGTACATGAGATTCCCACCATCCCGCCTGATCCCAGCACATAATCCCGAGTACATGAGATTCCCACCATCCCGCCTGATCCCAGCACACAATCCCGAGTACATGAGATTCCCACCATCCCGCCTGATCCCAGCACACAATCCCGAGTACACGAGATTCCCACCACCCCGCCTGATCCCAGCACACAATCCTGAGTACACGAGATTCCCACCATCCCGCCTGATCCCAGCACACAATCCCGAGTACATGAGATTCCCACCATCCTGCCTGATCCCAGCACACAATCCCGAGTACATGAGATTCCCACCATCCCGCCTGATCCAAGCACACAATCCAGAGTACATGAGATTCCCACCATCCCGCCTGATCCCAGCACACAATCCCAAGTACATGAGATTCCCACCATCCTGCCTGATCCCAGCACACAATCCCGACTACATGAGATTCCCACCATCCCGCCTGATCCCAGCACATAATCCCGAGTACATGAGATTCCCACCATCCCGCCTGATCCCAGCACATAATCCCGAGTACACGAGATTCCCATCATCCTGCCTGATCCCAGCACACAATCCCGAGTACATGAGATTCCCACCATCCTGCCTGATCCCAGCTCACAATCCTGAGTACATGAGATTCCCACCATCCCGCCTGATCCCAGCACACAATCCCGAGTACATGAGATTCCCACCATCCTGTCTGATCCCAGCACACAATCCCGAGTACATGAGATTCCCACCATCCCGCCTGATCCCAGCACACAATCCCGAGTACATGAGATTCCCACCATCCTGCCTGATCCCAGCACACAATCCCGAGTACATGAGATTCCCACCATCCTGCCTGATCCCAGCACACAATCCCGACTACATGAGATTCCCACCATCCCGCCTGATCCCAGCACATAATCCCGAGTACATGAGATTCCCACCATCCCGCCTGATCCCAGCACATAATCCCGAGTACACGAGATTCCCATCATCCTGCCTGATCCCAGCACACAATCCCGAGTACATGAGATTCCCACCATCCTGCCTGATCCCAGCTCACAATCCTGAGTACATGAGATTCCCACCATCCCGCCTGATCCCAGCACACAATCCCGAGTACATGAGATTCCCACCATCCTGCCTGATCCCAGCACACAATCCCGACTACATGAGATTCCCACCATCCCGCCTGATCCCAGCACATAATCCCGAGTACATGAGATTCCCACCATCCCGCCTGATCCCAGCACATAATCCCGAGTACATGAGATTCCCACCATCCCGCCTGATCCCAGCACATAATCCCGAGTACATGAGATTCCCACCATCCCGCCTGATCCCAGCACACAATCCCGAGTACATGAGATTCCCACCATCCCGCCTGATCCCAGCACACAATCCCGACTACATGAGATTCCCACCATCCTGCCTGATCCCAGCACACAATCCCGACTACATGAGATTCCCACCATCCCGCCTGATCCCAGCACATAATCCCGAGTACATGAGATTCCCACCATCCCGCCTGATCCCAGCACATAATCCCGAGTACATGAGATTCCCACCATCCTGCCTGATCCCAGCTCACAATCCCGAGTACATGAGATTCCCACCATCCCGCCTGATCCCAGCACACAATCCCGAGTACATGAGATTCCCACCATCCTGCCTGATCCCAGCACACAATCCCGAGTACATGAGATTCCCACCATCCCACCTGATCCCAGCACACAATCCCGAGTACATGAGATTCCCACCATCCTGCCTGGTCCCAGCTCACAATCCCGAGTACATGAGATTCCCACCATCCCACCTGATCCCAGCACACAATCCCGAGTACATGAGATTCCCACCATCCCGCCTGATCCCAGCACACAATCCCGAGTACATGAGATTCCCACCATCCCACCTGATCCCAGCACACAATCCCGAGTACATGAGATTCCCACCATCCTGCCTGATCCCAGCTCACAATCCTGAATACATGAGATTCCCACCATCCTGCCTGATCCCAGCTCACAATCCTGAGTACATGAGATTCCCACCATCCCGCCTGATCCCAGCACACAATCCCGAGTACATGAGATTCCCACCATCCCGCCTGATCCCAGCACACAATCCCGAGTACATGAGATTCCCACCATCCTGCCTGATACCAGCACACAATCCCGAGTACATGAGATTCCCACCATCCCGCCTGATCCCAGCACATAATCCCGAGTACATGAGATTCCCACCATCCCGCCTGATCCCAGCACATAATCCCGAGTACATGAGATTCCCACCATCCCGCCTGATCCCAGCACATAATCCCGAGTACACGAGATTCCCATCATCCTGCCTGATCCCAGCACACAATCCCGAGTACATGAGATTCCCGGTGTCCCGCCTGATCCCAGCACACAATCCTGAGTAAACAAGATTCCCACCATCCCGCCTGATCCCAGCACACAATCCCGAGTACACGAGATTCCCACCATCCTGCCTGATCCCAGCACACAATCCCGAGTACATGAGATTCCCACCATCCTGCCTGATCCCAGCACACAATCCCGAGTAAACAAGATTCCCACCATCCCGCCTGATCCCAGCACATAATCCCGAGTACATGAGATTCCCACCATCCCGCCTGATCCCAGCACACAATCCCGAGTACATGAGATTCCCACCATCCCGCCTGATCCCAGCACACAATCCCGAGTACACGAGATTCCCACCACCCCGCCTGATCCCAGCACACAATCCTGAGTACACGAGATTCCCACCATCCCGCCTGATCCCAGCACACAATCCAGAGTACATGAGATTCCCACCATCCCGCCTGATCCCAGCACACAATCCCAAGTACATGAGATTCCCACCATCCTGCCTGATCCCAGCACACAATCCCGACTACATGAGATTCCCACCATCCCGCCTGATCCCAGCACATAATCCCGAGTACATGAGATTCCCACCATCCCGCCTGATCCCAGCACATAATCCCGAGTACATGAGATTCCCACCATCCCGCCTGATCCCAGCACACAATCCCGAGTACATGAGATTCCCACCATCCCGCCTGATCCCAGCACACAATCCCGAGTACACGAGATTCCCACCACCCCGCCTGATCCCAGCACACAATCCTGAGTACACGAGATTCCCACCATCCCGCCTGATCCCAGCACACAATCCCGAGTACATGAGATTCCCACCATCCTGCCTGATCCCAGCACACAATCCCGAGTACATGAGATTCCCACCATCCCGCCTGATCCCAGCACACAATCCAGAGTACATGAGATTCCCACCATCCCGCCTGATCCCAGCACACAATCCCAAGTACATGAGATTCCCACCATCCTGCCTGATCCCAGCACACAATCCCGACTACATGAGATTCCCACCATCCCGCCTGATCCCAGCACATAATCCCGAGTACATGAGATTCCCAC
Organism: Gastrophryne carolinensis; assembly: GCA_027917425.1. Taxonomy (NCBI): domain Eukaryota; kingdom Metazoa; phylum Chordata; class Amphibia; order Anura; family Microhylidae; genus Gastrophryne; species Gastrophryne carolinensis. The sequence continues at coordinate 916,922 of CM051238.1, read as the reverse complement.
CATCCCGCCTGATCCCAGCACATAATCCCGAGTACACGAGATTCCCATCATCCTGCCTGATCCCAGCACACAATCCCGAGTACATGAGATTCCCACCATCCTGCCTGATCCCAGCTCACAATCCTGAGTACATGAGATTCCCACCATCCCGCCTGATCCCAGCACACAATCCCGAGTACATGAGATTCCCACCATCCCGCCTGATCCCAGCACACAATCCCGAGTACATGAGATTCCCACCATCCTGCCTGATCCCAGCACACAATCCCGACTACATGAGATTCCCACCATCCCGCCTGATCCCAGCACATAATCCCGAGTACATGAGATTCCCACCATCCCGCCTGATCCCAGCACATAATCCCGAGTACACGAGATTCCCATCATCCTGCCTGATCCCAGCACACAATCCCGAGTACATGAGATTCCCACCATCCTGCCTGATCCCAGCTCACAATCCTGAGTACATGAGATTCCCACCATCCCGCCTGATCCCAGCACACAATCCCGAGTACATGAGATTCCCACCATCCCGCCTGATCCCAGCACACAATCCCGAGTACATGAGATTCCCACCATCCTGCCTGATCCCAGCACACAATCCCGACTACATGAGATTCCCACCATCCCGCCTGATCCCAGCACATAATCCCGAGTACATGAGATTCCCACCATCCCGCCTGATCCCAGCACATAATCCCGAGTACATGAGATTCCCACCATCCCGCCTGATCCCAGCACATAATCCCGAGTACATGAGATTCCCACCATCCCGCCTGATCCCAGCACACAATCCCGAGTACATGAGATTCCCACCATCCCGCCTGATCCCAGCACACAATCCCGACTACATGAGATTCCCACCATCCTGCCTGATCCCAGCACACAATCCCGACTACATGAGATTCCCACCATCCCGCCTGATCCCAGCACATAATCCCGAGTACATGAGATTCCCACCATCCCGCCTGATCCCAGCACATAATCCCGAGTACATGAGATTCCCACCATCCTGCCTGATCCCAGCTCACAATCCCGAGTACATGAGATTCCCACCATCCCGCCTGATCCCAGCACACAATCCCGAGTACATGAGATTCCCACCATCCTGCCTGATCCCAGCACACAATCCCGAGTACATGAGATTCCCACCATCCCACCTGATCCCAGCACACAATCCCGAGTACATGAGATTCCCACCATCCTGCCTGGTCCCAGCTCACAATCCCGAGTACATGAGATTCCCACCATCCCACCTGATCCCAGCACACAATCCCGAGTACATGAGATTCCCACCATCCCGCCTGATCCCAGCACACAATCCCGAGTACATGAGATTCCCACCATCCCACCTGATCCCAGCACACAATCCCGAGTACATGAGATTCCCACCATCCTGCCTGATCCCAGCTCACAATCCTGAATACATGAGATTCCCACCATCCTGCCTGATCCCAGCTCACAATCCTGAGTACATGAGATTCCCACCATCCCGCCTGATCCCAGCACACAATCCCGAGTACATGAGATTCCCACCATCCCGCCTGATCCCAGCACACAATCCCGAGTACATGAGATTCCCACCATCCTGCCTGATACCAGCACACAATCCCGAGTACATGAGATTCCCACCATCCCGCCTGATCCCAGCACATAATCCCGAGTACATGAGATTCCCACCATCCCGCCTGATCCCAGCACATAATCCCGAGTACATGAGATTCCCACCATCCCGCCTGATCCCAGCACATAATCCCGAGTACACGAGATTCCCATCATCCTGCCTGATCCCAGCACACAATCCCGAGTACATGAGATTCCCGGTGTCCCGCCTGATCCCAGCACACAATCCTGAGTAAACAAGATTCCCACCATCCCGCCTGATCCCAGCACACAATCCCGAGTACACGAGATTCCCACCATCCTGCCTGATCCCAGCACACAATCCCGAGTACATGAGATTCCCACCATCCTGCCTGATCCCAGCACACAATCCCGAGTACACGAGATTCCCACCACCCCGCCTGATCCCAGCACACAATCCCAAGTACATGAGATTCCCATCATGCCGCCTGATCCCAGCACACAATCCCGAGTACATGAGATTCTCACCATCCCGCCCGATCCCAGCACATAATCCCGAGTACATGAGATTCCCGGTGTCCTGCCTGATCCCAGCACACAATCCCGAGTACATGAGATTCCCACCATCCCGCCTGATCCCAGCACACAATCCCGAGTACATGAGATTCCCGGTGTCCCGCCTGATCCCAGCACACAATCCCGAGTACATGAGATTCCCACCATCCCACCTGATCCCAGCACACAATCCCGAACACATGAGATTTCCACCATCCCGCCTGATCCCAGCACACAATCCAGAGTACATGAGATTCCCACCATTCCACCTGATCCCAGCACACAATCCCGAGTACATGAGATTCCCACCATTCCGCCTGATCCCAGCACACAATCCCGAATACACGATATTCCCACCATCCCGCCTGATCCCAGCACACAATCCTGAGTACACAAGATTCCCACCATCCTCCCTGATCCCAGCACACAATCCAGAGAACACGAGATTCCCACCATCCCGCCTGATCCCAGCACACAATCCCGAGTACACGAGATTCCCACCATTTCGCCTGATCCCAGCACACAATCCCGAGTACACGAGATTCCCACCATTTCGCCTGATCCCAGCACACAATCCCGAGTACATGAGATTCCCACCATCTCGCCTGATCCCAGCACACAATCCCGAGTACAGGAGATTCCCACCATCCCGCCTGATCCCAGCACACAATCCCGAGTACAGGAGATTCCCAGCATCCTGCCTGATCCAAGCTCACAATCCCGAGTACGAGATTCCCACCATTCCGCCTGATCCCAGCACACAATCCCGAGTACATGAGATTCCCACCATCCCGCCTGATCAAAGCACACAATCCCGAGTACACGAGATTCCCACCATCCTGCCTGATCCCAGCACACAATCCCGAATACACGAGATTCCCACCATCCTGCCTGATCCCAGCACACAATCCCGAGTACACGAGATTCCCACCATCCCGCCTGATCCCAGCACACAATCCCGAGTACATGAGATTCCCACCATCCCGCCTGATCCCAGCACACAATCCCGAGTACACGACATTCCCACCATCCCGCCTGATCCCAGCACACAATCCCGAGTACATGAGATTCCCACAATCCCGCCTGATCCCAGCATACAATCCCGAGTACACGAGATTCCCACCATCCCGCCTGATCCCAGCACACAATCCCGAGTACACGAGATTCCCACCATCCCGCCTGATCCCAGCACATAATCCCGAGTACATGAGATTCCCACCATCCCGCCTGATCCAAGCAAACAATCCCGAGTACATGAGATTCCCACCATCCCGCCTGATCCCAGCACACAATCCTGAGTACACGAGATTCCCACCATCCCGCCTGGTCCGAGCACACAATCCCGAGTACACGAGATTCGCACCATCCCGCCTGATCCCAGCACACAATCCCGAGTACATGAGATTCCCACCATCCCGCCTGATCCCAGCACACAATCCCGAGTACATGAGATTCCCACCATCCCGCCTGATCCCAGCATACAATCCCGAGTACACGAGATTCCCACCATCCCGCCTGATCCCAGCACACAATCCCGAGTACACGAGATTCGCACCATTCCGCCTGATCCGAGCACACAATCCCGAGTACACGAGATTCGCACCATCCCGCCTGATCCCAGCACACAATCCCGAGTACATGAGATTCCCACCATCCCGCCTGATCCCAGCATACAATCCCGAGTACACGAGATTCCCACCATCCCGCCTGATCCCAGCACACAATCCCGAGTACACGAGATTCCCACCATCCCGCCTGATCCCAGCACATAATCCTGAGTACATGAGATTCCCACCATCCCGCTGGTCCCAGCACACAATCCCGAGTACACGAGATTCCCACCATCCCACCTGATCCCAGCACACAATCCCGAGTACATGAGATTCCCACCATCCCGCCTGATCCCAGCACACAATCCCGAGTACACGAGATTCCCACCATCCCGCCTGATCCCAGCACACAATCCCGAGTACATGAGATTCCCACCATCCCGCCCGATCCCAGCACATAATCCCGAGTACATGAGATTCCCGGTGTCCCGCCTGATCCCAGCACACAATCCCGAGTACATGAGATTCCCACCATCCCGCCTGATCCCAGCACACAATCCCGAGTACATGAGATTCCCACCATCCTGCCTGATCCCAGCACACAATCCCGAGTACATGAGATTCCCACCATCCTGCCTGATCCCAGCACACAATCCCGAGTACATGAGATTCCCACCATCCCGCCTGATCCCAGCACACAATCCTGGGTAAACAAGATTCCCACCATCCCGCCTGATCCCAGCACACAATCCCGAGTACACGAGATTCCCACCATCCCGCCTGATCCCAGCACACAATCCCGAGTACATGAGATTCCCACCATCCCGCCTGATCCCAGAACACAATCCTGAGCACACGAGATTCCCACCATCCTGCCTGATCCCAGCTCACAATCCCGAGTACACGAGATTCCCACCATCCCGCCTGATCCCAGAACACAATCCCGAGTACACGAGATTCCCACCATCCCGCCTGATCCCAGCACACAATCCTGAGTACACGAGATTCCCACCGTCCCGCCTGATCCCAGCACACAATCCCGAGTATACGAGATTCCCACCATCCTGCCTGATCCCAGCACACAATCCCGAGTACACGAGATTCCCACCATCCTGCCTGATCCCAGCACACAATCCTGGGTACACGAGATTCCCACCATCCTGCCTGATCCCAGCACACAATCCTGAGTACACGAGATTCCCACCATCCCGCCTGATCCCAGCACACAATCCCGAGTACATGAGATTCCCACCATCCTGCCTGATCCCAGCACACAATCCCGAACACATGAGATTCCCACCATCCCGCCTGATCCCAGCACACAATCCCGAGTACACGAGATTCCCACCGTCCCGCCTGATCCCAGCACACAATCCTGAGTACACGAGATTCCCACCATCCCGCCTGATCCGAGCACACAATCCCGAGTACACGAGATTCCCACCATTCCGCCTGATCCCAGCACACAGTCCCGAGTACACGAGATTCCCACCATCCCACCTGATCCCAGCACACAATCCCGAGTACACGAGATTCCCACCATTTCGCCTGATCCCAGCACACAATCCCGAGTACAGGAGATTCCCACCATCCCGCCTGATCCCAGATCACAATCCCGAGTACATGAGATTCCCAGCATCCTGCCTGATCCAAGCTCACAATCCCGAGTACATGAGATTCCCACCATTCCGCATGATCCCAGCACACAATCCCGAGTACACGAGATTCTCACCATCCCGCCTGATCCCAGCACACAATCCCGAGTACATGAGATTCCCACCATCCCGCCTGATCCCAGCACACAATCCCGAGTAGACGAGATTCCCACCATCCCGCCTGATCCCAACACACAATCCCGAGTACACGTGATTCCCACCATCCCACCTGATAGCAGCACACAATCCCGAGTACACGAGATTCCCACCATCCCGCCTGATCCCAGCACACAATCCCGAGTACACAAGATTCCCACCATCCCGCCTGATAGCAGCACACAATCCCGAGTACACGAGATTCCCACCATCCCGCCTGATCCCAGCACACAATCCTGAGTACACAAGATTCCCACCATCCCGCCTGATAGCAGCACACAATCCCGAGTACACGAGATTCCCACCATCCCGCCTGATCCCAGCACACAATCCCGAGTAGACGAGATTCCCACCATCCCGCCTGATCCCAACACACAATCCCGAGTACACGTGATTCCCACCATCCCACCTGATAGCAGCACACAATCCCGAGTACACGAGATTCCCACCATCCTGCCTGATCCCAGCACACAGTCCCAAGTACACGAGATTCCCACCATTCCGCCTGATCCCAGCACACAATCCCGAGTACATGAGATTCCCACCATCCCGCCTGATCCCAGCACACAATCCCGAGTACACGAGATTCCCACCATCCCGCCTGATCCCAACACACAATCCCGAGTACATGAGATTCCCACCATCCCGCCTGATCCCAGCACACAATCCCGAGTACACGAGATTCCCACCATCCCGCCTGATCCCAGCACATAATCCCGAGTACATGAGATTCCCACCATCCCGCCTGATCCAAGCACACAATCCCGAGTACATGAGATTCCCACCATCCCGCCTGATCCCAGCTCACAATCCCGAGTACATGAGATTCCCACCATCCCGCCTGATCCCAGCACACAATCCCGAGTACACGAGATTCCCACCATCCCGCCTGATCCCAACACACAATCCCGAGTACATGAGATTCCCACCATCCCGCCTGATCCCAGCACACAATCCCGAGTACACGAGATTCCCACCATCCCGCCTGATCCCAGCACATAATCCAGAGTACATGAGATTCCCACCATCCCGCCTGATCCCAGCACACAATCCCGAGTACATGAGATTCCCACCATCCAGCCTGATCCCAGCACACAATCCCGAGTACACGAGATTCCCACCATCCCGCCTGATCCCAGCACATAATCCCGAGTACATGAGATTCCCACCATCCCGCCTGATCCAAGCACACAATCCCGAGTACATGAGATTCCCACCATCCCGCCTGATCCCAGCACACAATCCCGAGTACACGAGATTCCCACCATCCCGCCTGATCCCAGCACATAATCCCGAGTACATGAGATTCCCACCATCCCGCCTGATCCAAGCACACAATCCCGAGTACACGAGATTCCCACCATCCCGCCTGATCCCAGCACACAATCCCGAGTACACGAGATTCCCACCATCCCGCCTGATCCCAGCACATAATCCCGAGTACATGAGATTCCCACCATCCCGCCTGATCCAAGCACATAATCCCGAGTACATGAGATTCCCACCATCCCGCCTGATCCCAGCACACAATCCCGAGTACACGAGATTCCCACCATCCCGCCTGATCCCAGCACATAATCCCGAGTACATGAGATTCCCACCATCCCGCCTGATCCAAGCACACAATCCCGAGTACATGAGATTCCCACCATCCCGCCTGATCCCAGCACACAATCCCGAGTACACGAGATTCCCACCATCCCGCCTGATCCCAGCACACAGTCCCGAGTACACGAGATTCCCACCATCCCACCTGATAGCAGCACACAATCCCGAGTACACGAGATTCCCACCATTCCGCCTGATCCCAACACACAATCCCGACTACACAAGATTCCCATCATCCCGCCTGATCCCAGCACACAATCCCGAATACATGAGATTCCCTCCATCCCACCTGATCCCAGCACACAATCCCGAGTACATGAGATTCCCATCATGCCGCCTGATCCCAGCACACAATCCCGAGTACATGAGATTCCCACCATCCCGCCTGATCCCAGCACACAATCCCGAGTACACGAGATTCCCACCATCCCGCCTGATCCCAGCACACAATCCCGAGTACACGAGATTCCCACCATCCCGCCTGATCCCAGCACATAATCCCGAGTACATGAGATTCCCACCATCCCGCCTGATCCAAGCACACAATCCCGAGTACATGAGATTCCCACCATCCCGCCTGATCCCAGCTCACAATCCCGAGTACACGAGATTCCCACCATCCCACCTGATCCCAGCACACAATCCCGAGTACATGAGATTCCCACCATCCCGCCTGATCCCAGCACACAATCCCGAGTACACGAGATTCCCACCATCCCGCCTGATCCCAGCACACAATCCCGAGTACATGAGATCCCCACCATCCCGCCTGATCCCAGTTCACAATCCCGAGTACATGAGATTCCCACCATCCCGCCTGATCCCAGCACACAATCCCGAGTACATGAGATTCCCACCATCCTGCCTGATCCCAGCACACAATCCCGAAAACATGAGATTCCCACCATCCCGCCTGATCCCAGCACACAATCCAGAGTACATGAGATTCCCACCATTCCATCTGATCCCAGCACACAATCCCGAGTACATGAGATTCCCACCATTCCGCCTGATCCCAGCACACAATCCCGAATACACGATATTCCCACCATCCCGCCTGATCCCAGCACACAGTCCCGAGTATATGAGATTCCCACCATCCCGCCTGATCCCAGCACACAATCCTGAGTACACGAGATTCCCACCATTTCGCCTGATCCCAGCACACAATCCCGAATACACGATATTCCCACCATCCTCCCTGATCCCAGCACACAATCCAGAGAACACGAGATTCCCACCTTCCCACCTGATCCCAGCACACAATCCCGAGTACACGAGATTCCCACCATTTCGCCTGATCCCAGCACACAATCCCGAGTACACAAGATTCCCACCATTTCGCCTGATCCCAGCACACAATCCCGAGTACATGAGATTCCCACCATCTCGCCTGATCCCAGCACACAATCCCGAGTACAGGAGATTCCCACCATCCCGCCTGATCCCAGATCATAATCCCGAGTACATGAGATTCCCAGCATCCTGCCTGATCCAAGCTCACAATCCCGAGTACATGAGATTCCCACCATTCCGCCTGATCCCAGCACACAATCCCGAGTACACGAGATTCCCACCATCCCGCCTGATCCCAGCACACAATCCCGAGTACATGAGATTCCCACCATCCTGCCTGATCCCAGCTCACAATCCCGAGTAGACGAGATTCCCACCATCCCGCCTGATCCCAACACACAATCCCGAGTACACGAGATTCCCACCATCCTGCCTGATCCCAGCACACAATCCCGAGTACATGAGATTCCCACCATCCCGCCTGATCCCAGCACACAATCCTGAGTAGACGAGATTCCCACCATCCCGCCTGATCCCAACACACAATCCCGAGTACACGAGATTCCCACCATCCCACCTGATAGCAGCACACAATCCCGAGTACACGAGATTCCCACCATCCCGCCTGATCCCAGCACACAATCCCAAGTACATGAGATTCCCACCATCCCGCCTGATCCCAGCACACAATCCCGAGTACATGAGATTCCCACCATCCCGCCTGATCCCAGCACACAATCCCGAGTACATGAGATTCCCACCATCCCGCCTGATAGCAGCACACAATCCCGAGTACATGAGATTCCCACCATCCCGCCTGATCCCAGCACACAATTCCGAGTACATGAGATTCCCACCATCCCGCCTGATCCCAGCACACAATCCCGAGTACACGAGATTCCCACCATCCCACCTGATAGCAGCACACAATCCCGAGTACACGAGATTCCCACCATCCTGCCTGATCCCAGCACACAATCCCGACTACACAAGATTCCCATCATCCCGCCTGATCCCAGCACACAATCCCGAGTACATGAGATTCCCACCATCCCACCTGATCCCAGCACACAATCCCGAGTAGACGAGATTCCCACCATCCCGCCTGATCCCAGCACACAATCCCGACTACACAAGATTCCCATCATCCCGCCTGATCCCAGCACACAATCCCGAGTACATGAGATTCCCACCATCCCACCTGATCCCAGCACACAATCCCGAGTAGACGAGATTCCCACCATCCCGCCTGATCCCAGCACACAATCCCGAGTACATGAGATTCCCACCATCCCGCCTGATCCCAGCACACAATCCCGAGTAGACGAGATTCCCACCATCCCGCCTGATCCCAACACACAATCCCGAGTACACGAGATTCCCACCATCCCACCTGATAGCAGCACACAATCCCGAGTACACGAGATTCCCTCCATCCCGCCTGATCCCAGCACACAATCCCGAGTACATGAGATTCCCAACATCCCGCCTGATCCCAGCACACAATCCCGAGTACATGAGATTCCCACCATCCCGCCTGATCCCAGCACACAATCCCGAGTACATGAGATTCCCACCATCCCGCCTGATAGCAGCACACAATCCCGAGTACATGAGATTCCCACCATCCCGCCTGATCCCAGCACACAATTCCGAGTACATGAGATTCCCACCATCCCGCCTGATCCCAGCACACAATCCCGAGTACACGAGATTCCCACCATCCCACCTGATAGCAGCACACAATCCCGAGTACACGAGATTCCCACCATCCTGCCTGATCCCAGCACACAATCCCGACTACACAAGATTCCCATCATCCCGCCTGATCCCAGCACACAATCCCGAGTACATGAGATTCCCACCATCCCACCTGATCCCAGCACACAATCCCGAGTACACGAGATTCCCACCACCCCGCCTGATCCCAGCACACAATCCCGAGTACATGAGATTCCCATCATGCCGCCTGATCCCAGCACACAATCCCGAGTACATGAGATTCCCACCATCCCGCCTGATCCCAGCATACAATCCCGAGTACACGAGATTCCCACCATCCCGCCTGTTCCCAGCACACAATCCCGAGTACACGAGATTCCCACCATCCCGCCTGATCCCAGCACATAATCCCGAGTACATGAGATTCCCACCATCCTGCCTGATCCAAGCAAACAATCCCGAGTACATGAGATTCCCACCATCCCGCCTGATCCCAGCACACAATCCCGAGTACACGAGATTCCCACCATCCCACCTGATAGCAGCACACAATCCCGAGTACACGAGATTCCCACCATCCCGCCTGATCCCAGCACACAATCCCAAGTACACGAGATTCCCACCATCCCGCCTGATCCCAGCACACAATCCCGAGTACATGAGATTCCCACCATCCCGCCTGATCCCAGCACACAATCCCGAGTACACGAGATTCCCACCATCCCGCCTGATCCCAACACACAATCCCGAGTACACAAGATTCCCATCATCCCGCCTGAACCCAGCACACAATCCCGAGTACATGAGATTCCCTCCATCCCACCTGATCCCAGCACACAATCCCGAGTACATGAGATTCCCATCATGCCGCCTGATCCCAGCACACTATCCCGAGTACACGAGATTCCCACCATCCTGCCTGATCCCAGCACACAATCCCGAGTACACGAGATTCCCACCATCCCGCCTGATCCCAGCACATAATCCTGAGTACATGAGATTCCCACCATCCCGCCTGATCCAAGCACACAATCCCGAGTACATGAGATTCCCACCATCCCGCCTGATCCCAGCTCACAATCCCGAGTACACGAGATTCCCACCATCCCACCTGATCCCAGCACACAATCCCGAGTACATGAGATTCCCACCATCCCGCCTGATCCCAGCACACAATCCCGAGTACACGAGATTCCCACCATCCCGCCTGATCCCAGCACACAGTCCCGAGTACATGAGATTCCCACCATCCCACCTGATAGCAGCACACAATCCCGAGTACACGAGATTCCCACCATTCCGCCTGATCCCAACACACAATCCCGACTACACAAGATTCCCATCATCCCGCCTGATCCCAGCACACAATCCCGAGTACATGAGATTCCCTCCATCCCACCTGATCCCAGCACACAATCCCGAGTACATGAGATTCCCATCATGCCGCCTGATCCCAGCACACAATCCCGAGTACATGAGATTCCCACCATCCCGCCTGATCCCAGCACACAATCCCGAGTACACGAGATTCCCACCATCCCGCCTGATCCCAGCACACAATCTCGAGTACACGAGATTCCCACCATCCCGCCTGATCCCAGCACATAATCCCGAGTACATGAGATTCCCACCATCCCGCCTGATCCCAGCACACAATCCCGAGTACACGAGATTCCCACCATCCCGCCTGATCCCAGCACACAATCCCGAGTACATGAGATTCCCACCATCCCGCCTGATCCCAGTTCACAATCCCGAGTACATGAGATTCCCACCATCCCGCCTGATCCCAGTTCACAATCCCGAGTACATGAGATTCCCACCATCCCGCCTGATCCCAGCACACAATCCAGAGTACAAGAGATTCCCACCATCCCGCCTGATCCCAGCACACAATCCCGAGTACATGAGATTCCCACCATCCCGCCTGATCCCAGCACACAATCCAGAGTACACGAGATTCCCACCATCCCGCCTGATCCCAGCACACAATCCCGAGTACATGAGATTCCCACCATCCCGCCTGATCCCAGTTCACAATCCCGAGTACATGAGATTCCCACCATCCCGCCTGATCCCAGCACACAATCCCGAGTACATGAGATTCCCACCATCCCACCTGATCCCAGCACACAATCCAGAGTACAAGAGATTCCCACCATCCCGCCTGATCCCAGCACACAATCCCGAGTACACGAGATTCCTACCATCCCGCCTGATCCCAGCACACAATCCCGAGTACACGAGATTCCCACCATCCCGCCTGATCCCAGCACACAATCCCGAGTACATGAGATTCCCACCATCCCGCCTGATCCCAGTTCACAATCCCGAGTACATGAGATTCCCACCATCCCGCCTGATCCCAGCACACAATCCCGAGTACATGAGATTCCCACCATCCCACCTGATCCCAGCACACAATCCCGAGTACACGAGATTCCCACCATCCCGCCTGATCCCAGCACACAATCCCGAGTACATGAGATTCCCACCATCCTGCCTGATCCCAGCACACAATCCCGAAAACATGAGATTCCCACCATCCCGCCTGATCCCAGCACACAATCCAGAGTACATGAGATTCCCACCATTCCATCTGATCCCAGCACACAATCCCGAGTACATGAGATTCCCACCATCCCGCCTGATCCCAGCACACAATCCCGAGTACATGAGATTCCCACCATCCCACCTGATCCCAGCACACAATCCAGAGTACAAGAGATTCCCACCATCCCGCCTGATCCCAGCTCACAATCCCGAGTACACGAGATTCCCACCACCCCACCTGATCCCAGCACACAATCCCGAGTACATGAGATTCCCACCATCCCACCTGATCCCAGCACACAATCCCGAGTACACGAGATTCCCACCATCCCGCCTGATCCCAGCACACAATCCCGAGTACATGGGATTCCCACCATCCCGCCTGATCCCAGTTCACAATCCCGAGTACATGAGATTCCCACCATCCCGCCTGATCCCAGTTCACAATCCCGAGTACATGAGATTCCCACCATCCCGCCTGATCCCAGCACACAATCCAGAGTACAAGAGATTCCCACCATCCCGCCTGATCCCAGCACACAATCCCGAGTACATGAGATTCCCACCATCCCGCCTGATCCCAGCACACAATCCAGAGTACACGAGATTCCCACCATCCCGCCTGATCCCAGCACACAATCCCGAGTACATGAGATTCCCACCATCCCGCCTGATCCCAGTTCACAATCCCGAGTACATGAGATTCCCACCATCCCGCCTGATCCCAGCACACAATCCCGAGTACATGAGATTCCCACCATCCCACCTGATCCCAGCACACAATCCAGAGTACAAGAGATTCCCACCATCCCGCCTGATCCCAGCACACAATCCCGAGTACACGAGATTCCCACCATCCCGCCTGATCCCAGCACACAATCCCGAGTACATGAGATTCCCACCATCCCGCCTGATCCCAGTTCACAATCCCGAGTACATGAGATTCCCACCATCCCGCCTGATCCCAGCACACAATCCCGAGTACATGAGATTCCCACCATCCCACCTGATCCCAGCACACAATCCCGAGTACACGAGATTCCCACCATCCCGCCTGATCCCAGCACACAATCCCGAGTACATGAGATTCCCACCATCCTGCCTGATCCCAGCACACAATCCCGAAAACATGAGATTCCCACCATCCCGCCTGATCCCAGCACACAATCCAGAGTACATGAGATTCCCACCATTCCATCTGATCCCAGCACACAATCCCGAGTACATGAGATTTCCACCATTTCGCCTGATCTCAGCACACAATCCCTTATACACGATATTCCCACCATCCCGCCTGATCCCAGCACACAGTCCCGAGTATATGAGATTCCCACCATCCCGCCTGATCCCAGCACACAATCCTGAGTACACGAGATTCCCACCATTTCGCCTGATCCCAGCACACAATCCCGAATACACGATATTCCCACCATCCTCCCTGATCCCAGCACACAATCCAGAGAACACGAGATTCCCACCTTCCCACCTGATCCCAGCACACAATCCCGAGTACACGAGATTCCCACCATTTCGCCTGATCCCAGCACACAATCCCGAGTACACAAGATTCCCACCATTTCGCCTGATCCCAGCACACAATCCCGAGTACATGAGATTCCCACCATCTCGCCTGATCCCAGCACACAATCCCGAGTACAGGAGATTCCCACCATCCCGCCTGATCCCAGATCACAATCCCGAGTACATGAGATTCCCAGCATCCTGCCTGATCCAAGCTCACAATCCCGAGTACATGAGATTCCCACCATTCCGCCTGATCCCAGCACACAATCCCGAGTACACGAGATTCCCACCATCCCGCCTGATCCCAGCACACAATCCCGAGTAGACGAGATTCCCACCATCCCGCCTGATCCCAGCACACAATCCCGAGTACATGAGATTCCCACCATCCTGCCTGATCCCAGCACACAATCCCGAGTACATGAGATTCCCACCATCCCGCCTGATCCCAACACACAATCCCGAGTACACGAGATTCCCACCATCCCACCTGATAGCAGCACACAATCCCGAGTACACGAGATTCCCACCATTCCGCCTGATCCCAACACACAATCCCGACTACACAAGATTCCCATCATCCCGCCTGATCCCAGCACACAATCCCGAGTACATGAGATTCCCACCATCCCACCTGATCCCAGCACACAATCCCGAGTACACGAGATTCCCATCATGCCGCCTGATCCCAGCACACAATCCCGAGTACACGAGATTCCCACCATCCCGCCTGATCCCAGCACACAATCCCGAGTACACGAGATTCCCACCATCCCGCCTGATCCCAGCACATAATCCCGAGTACATGAGATTCCCACCATCCCGCCTGATCCAAGCAAACAATCCCGAGTACATGAGATTCCCACCATCCCGCCTGATCCCAGCACACAATCCCGAGTACACGAGATTCCCACCATCCCGCCTGATCCCAGCACACAATCCCGAGTACATGAGATTCCCACCATCCCGCCTGATCCCAGCACACAATCCCGAGTACACGAGATTCCCACCATCCCGCCTGATCCCAGCACACAATCCCGAGTACATGAGATTCCCACCATCCCGCCTGATCCCAGTTCACAATCCCGAGTACATGAGATTCCCACCATCCCGCCTGATCCCAGTTCACGATCCCGAGTACATGAGATTCCCACCATCCTGCCTGATCCCAGCACACAATCCAGAGTACAAGAGATTCCCACCATCCCTCCTGATCCCAGCACATAATCCCGAGTACATGAGATTCCCACCATCCCGCCTGATCCCAGCACACAATCCCGACTTCACGAGATTCCCACCATCCCGCCTGATCCCAGCACACAATCCCGAGTACATGAGATTCCCACCATCCTGCCTGATCCCAGCACACAATCCCGAGTACATGAGATTCCCACCATCCTGCCTGATCCCAGCACACAATCCCGAGTACACGAGATTCCCACCATCCCGCCTGATCCCAGCACACAATCCCGAGTACATGAGATTCCCACCATCCCGCCTGATCCCAGCACACAATCCCGAGTACATGAGATTCCCACCATCCCGCCTGATCCCAGCACACAATCCCGAGTACATGAGATTCCCACCATCCTGCCTGATCCCAGCACACAATCCCGAGTACATGAGATTCCCACCATCCCGCCTGGTCCCAGCACACAATCCCGAGTACATGAGATTCCCACCATCCCGCCTGATCCCAGCACACAATCCCGAGTACATGAGATTCCCACCATCCCGCCTGATCCCAGCACACAATCCCGAGTACACGAGATTCTCACCAACCCGCCTGATCCCAGCACACAATCCCGACTACACGAGATTCCCACCATCCCGCCTGATCCCAGCACATAATCCCGAGTACATGAGATTCCCACCATCCCGCCTGATCCCAGCACACAATCCCGAGTACATGAGATTCCCACCATCCCGCCTGATCCCAGCACACAATCCCGAGTACACGAGATTCCCACCATCCTGCCTGATCCCAGCACACAATCCCGAGTACACAAGATTCCCACCATCCTGCCTGATCCCAGCACACAATCCCGAGTACACGAGATTCCCACCATCCTGCCTGATCCCAGCACATAATCCCGAGTACATGAGATTCCCGGTGTCCCGCCTGATCCCAGCACACAATCCCGAGTACATGAGATTCCCACCATCCCGCCCGATCCCAGCACATAATCCCGAGTACATGAGATTCCCGGTGTCCCGCCTGATCCCAGCACACAATCCCGAGTACATGAGATTCCCACCATCCTGCCTGATCCAAGCACACAATCCCGAGTACACGAGATCCCCACCATCCCGCCTGATCCCAGCACACAATCCCGAGTACATGAGATTCCCACCATCCCGCCTGATCCCAGCACACAATCCCGAGTACACGAGATTCCCACCATCCCACCTGATCCCAGCACATAATCCCGAGAACACGAGATTCCCACCATCCTGCCTGATCCCAGAACACAATCCCGAGTACATGAGATTCCCACCATCCTGCCTGATCCCAGAACACAATCCCGAGTACATGAGATTCCCACCATCCCACCTGATCCCAGAACACAATGGCGAGTACACGAGATTCCCACCATCCCGCCTGATCCCAGCTCACAATCCCGAGTACACGAGATTCCCACCATCCCGCCTGATCCCAGAACACAATCCCGAGTACACGAGATTCCCACCATCCCGCCTGATCCCAGCACACAATCCTGAGTACACGAGATTCCCACCGTCCCGCCTGATCCCAGCACACAATCCCGAGTATACGAGATTCCCACCATCCTGCCTGATCCCAGCACACAATCCCGAGTACACGAGATTCCCACCATCCTGCCTGATCCCAGCACACAATCCTGGGTACACGAGATTCCCACCATCCTGCCTGATCCCAGCACACAATCCTGAGTACACGAGATTCCCACCATCCCGCCTGATCCCAGCACACAATCCCGAGTACATGAGATTCCCACCATCCTGCCTGATCCCAGCACACAATCCCGAACACATGAGATTCCCACCATCCCGCCAGATCCCAGCACACAATCCAGAGTACATGAGATTCCCACCATTCCACCTGATCCCAGCACACAATCCCGAGTACACGAGATTCCCACCATCCTGCCTGATCCCAGCACACAATCCAGAGTACATGAGATTCCCACCATCCTGCCTGATCCCAGCACACAATCCTGAGTACACGAGATTCCCACCATCCTCCCTGATCCCAGCACACAATCCCGAGTACACGAGATTCCCACCATCCTGCCTGATCCCAGCACACAATCCTGGGTACACGAGATTCCCACCATCCTGCCTGATCCCAGCACACAATCCTGAGTACACAAGATTCCCACCATCCTCCCTGATCCCAGCACACAATCCCGAGTACACGAGATTCCCACCATTTTGCCTGATCCCAGCACACAATCCCGAGTACACGAGATTCCCACCATCCCGCCTGATCCCAGCACACAATCCCGAGTACATGAGATTCCCACCATCCCGCCTGATCCCAGCACACAATCCCGAGTAGACGAGATTCCCACCATCCCGCCTGATCCCAACACACAATCCCGAGTACATGAGATTCCCACCATCCCGCCTGATCCCAGCACACAATCCCGAGTACACGAGATTCCCACCATCCCGCCTGATCCCAACACACAATCCCGAGTACACGAGATTCCCACCATCCCACCTGATAGCAGCACACAATCCCGAGTACACGAGATTCCCACCATCCCGCCTGATCCCAGCACACAATCCCAAGTACACGAGATTCCCACCATCCCGCCTGATCCCAGCACACAATCCCGAGTACATGAGATTCCCACCATCCCGCCTGATCCCAGCACACAATCCCGAGTACACGAGATTCCCACCATCCCGCCTGATCCCAACACACAATCCCGAGTACACGAGATTCCCACCATCCCACCTGATAGCAGCACACAATCCCGAGTACACGAGATTCCCACCATTCCGCCTGATCCCAACACACAATCCCGACTACACAAGATTCCCATCATCCCGCCTGATCCCAGCACACAATCCCGAGTACATGAGATTCCCACCATCCCATCTGATCCCAGCACACAATCCCGAGTACACGAGATTCCCACCATCCCGCCTGATCCCAGCACACAATCCCGACTACACAAGATTCCCATCATCCCGCCTGATCCCAGCACACAATCCCGAGTACATGAGATTCCCACCATCCCACCTGATCCCAGCACACAATCCCGAGTACACGAGATTCCCATCATCCTGCCTGATCCCAGCACACAATCCCGAGTACACGAGATTCCCACCATCCCACCTGATCCCAGCAAACAATCCCGAGTACACGAGATTCCCACCATCCCGCCTGATCCCAGCACACAATCCCGACTACACAAGATTCCCATCATCCCGCCTGATCCCAGCACACAATCCAGAGTACATGAGATTCCCACCATCCCACCTGATCCCAGCACACAATCCCGAGTACACGAGATTCCCATCATCCTGCCTGATCCCAGCACACAATCCCGAGTACATGAGATTCCCACCATTCCGCCTGATCCCAGCACACAATCCCGAAAACATGAGATTCCCACCATCCCGCCTGATCCCAGCACACAATCCAGAGTACATGAGATTCCCACCATTCCATCTGATCCCAGCACACAATCCCGAGTACATGAGATTTCCACCATTTCGCCTGATCTCAGCACACAATCCCTTATACACGATATTCCCACCATCCCGCCTGATCCCAGCACACAATCCCGAGTACACGAGATTCCCATCATCCTGCCTGATCCCAGCACACAATCCCGAGTACATGAGATTCCCACCATCCTGCCTGATCCCAGCACACAATCCCGAAAACATGAGATTCCCACCATCCCGCCTGATCCCAGCACACAATCCAGAGTACATGAGATTCCCACCATTCCATCTGATCCCAGCACACAATCCCGAGTACATGAGATTTCCACCATTTCGCCTGATCTCAGCACACAATCCCTTATACACGATATTCCCACCATCCCGCCTGATCCCAGCACACAGTCCCGAGTATATGAGATTCCCACCATCCCGCCTGATCCCAGCACACAATCCTGAGTACACGAGATTCCCACCATTTCGCCTGATCCCAGCACACAATCCCGAATACACGATATTCCCACCATCCTCCCTGATCCCAGCACACAATCCAGAGAACACGAGATTCCCACCTTCCCACCTGATCCCAGCACACAATCCCGAGTACACGAGATTCCCACCATTTCGCCTGATCCCAGCACACAATCCCGAGTACACAAGATTCCCACCATTTCGCCTGATCCCAGCACACAATCCCGAGTACATGAGATTCCCACCATCTCGCCTGATCCCAGCACACAATCCCGAGTACAGGAGATTCCCACCATCCCGCCTGATCCCAGATCACAATCCCGAGTACATGAGATTCCCAGCATCCTGCCTGATCCAAGCTCACAATCCCGAGTACATGAGATTCCCACCATTCCGCCTGATCCCAGCACACAATCCCGAGTACACGAGATTCCCACCATCCCGCCTGATCCCAGCACACAATCCCGAGTAGACGAGATTCCCACCATCCCGCCTGATCCCAGCACACAATCCCGAGTACATGAGATTCCCACCATCCTGCCTGATCCCAGCACACAATCCCGAGTACATGAGATTCCCACCATCCCGCCTGATCCCAACACACAATCCCGAGTACACGAGATTCCCACCATCCCACCTGATAGCAGCACACAATCCCGAGTACACGAGATTCCCACCATTCCGCCTGATCCCAACACACAATCCCGACTACACAAGATTCCCATCATCCCGCCTGATCCCAGCACACAATCCCGAGTACATGAGATTCCCACCATCCCACCTGATCCCAGCACACAATCCCGAGTACACGAGATTCCCATCATGCCGCCTGATCCCAGCACACAATCCCGAGTACACGAGATTCCCACCATCCCGCCTGATCCCAGCACACAATCCCGAGTACACGAGATTCCCACCATCCCGCCTGATCCCAGCACATAATCCCGAGTACATGAGATTCCCACCATCCCGCCTGATCCAAGCAAACAATCCCGAGTACATGAGATTCCCACCATCCCGCCTGATCCCAGCACACAATCCCGAGTACACGAGATTCCCACCATCCCGCCTGATCCCAGCACACAATCCCGAGTACATGAGATTCCCACCATCCCGCCTGATCCCAGCACACAATCCCGAGTACACGAGATTCCCACCATCCCGCCTGATCCCAGCACACAATCCCGAGTACATGAGATTCCCACCATCCCGCCTGATCCCAGTTCACAATCCCGAGTACATGAGATTCCCACCATCCCGCCTGATCCCAGTTCACGATCCCGAGTACATGAGATTCCCACCATCCTGCCTGATCCCAGCACACAATCCAGAGTACAAGAGATTCCCACCATCCCTCCTGATCCCAGCACATAATCCCGAGTACATGAGATTCCCACCATCCCGCCTGATCCCAGCACACAATCCCGACTTCACGAGATTCCCACCATCCCGCCTGATCCCAGCACACAATCCCGAGTACATGAGATTCCCACCATCCTGCCTGATCCCAGCACACAATCCCGAGTACATGAGATTCCCACCATCCTGCCTGATCCCAGCACACAATCCCGAGTACACGAGATTCCCACCATCCCGCCTGATCCCAGCACACAATCCCGAGTACATGAGATTCCCACCATCCCGCCTGATCCCAGCACACAATCCCGAGTACATGAGATTCCCACCATCCCGCCTGATCCCAGCACACAATCCCGAGTACATGAGATTCCCACCATCCTGCCTGATCCCAGCACACAATCCCGAGTACATGAGATTCCCACCATCCCGCCTGATCCCAGCACACAATCCCGAGTACATGAGATTCCCACCATCCCGCCTGATCCCAGCACACAATCCCGAGTACATGAGATTCCCACCATCCCGCCTGATCCCAGCACACAATCCCGAGTACACGAGATTCTCACCAACCCGCCTGATCCCAGCACACAATCCCGACTACACGAGATTCCCACCATCCCGCCTGATCCCAGCACATAATCCCGAGTACATGAGATTCCCACCATCCCGCCTGATCCCAGCACACAATCCCGAGTACATGAGATTCCCACCATCCCGCCTGATCCCAGCACACAATCCCGAGTACACGAGATTCCCACCATCCTGCCTGATCCCAGCACACAATCCCGAGTACACAAGATTCCCACCATCCTGCCTGATCCCAGCACACAATCCCGAGTACACGAGATTCCCACCATCCTGCCTGATCCCAGCACATAATCCCGAGTACATGAGATTCCCGGTGTCCCGCCTGATCCCAGCACACAATCCCGAGTACATGAGATTCCCACCATCCCGCCCGATCCCAGCACATAATCCCGAGTACATGAGATTCCCGGTGTCCCGCCTGATCCCAGCACACAATCCCGAGTACATGAGATTCCCACCATCCTGCCTGATCCAAGCACACAATCCCGAGTACACGAGATTCCCACCATCCCGCCTGATCCCAGCACACAATCCCGAGTACATGAGATTCCCACCATCCCGCCTGATCCCAGCACACAATCCCGAGTACACGAGATTCCCACCATCCCACCTGATCCCAGCACATAATCCCGAGAACACGAGATTCCCACCATCCTGCCTGATCCCAGAACACAATCCCGAGTACATGAGATTCCCACCATCCTGCCTGATCCCAGAACACAATCCCGAGTACATGAGATTCCCACCATCCCACCTGATCCCAGAACACAATGGCGAGTACACGAGATTCCCACCATCCCGCCTGATCCCAGCTCACAATCCCGAGTACACGAGATTCCCACCATCCCGCCTGATCCCAGAACACAATCCCGAGTACACGAGATTCCCACCATCCCGCCTGATCCCAGCACACAATCCTGAGTACACGAGATTCCCACCGTCCCGCCTGATCCCAGCACACAATCCCGAGTATACGAGATTCCCACCATCCTGCCTGATCCCAGCACACAATCCCGAGTACACGAGATTCCCACCATCCTGCCTGATCCCAGCACACAATCCTGGGTACACGAGATTCCCACCATCCTGCCTGATCCCAGCACACAATCCTGAGTACACGAGATTCCCACCATCCCGCCTGATCCCAGCACACAATCCCGAGTACATGAGATTCCCACCATCCTGCCTGATCCCAGCACACAATCCCGAACACATGAGATTCCCACCATCCCGCCAGATCCCAGCACACAATCCAGAGTACATGAGATTCCCACCATTCCACCTGATCCCAGCACACAATCCCGAGTACACGAGATTCCCACCATCCTGCCTGATCCCAGCACACAATCCAGAGTACATGAGATTCCCACCATCCTGCCTGATCCCAGCACACAATCCTGAGTACACGAGATTCCCACCATCCTCCCTGATCCCAGCACACAATCCCGAGTACACGAGATTCCCACCATCCTGCCTGATCCCAGCACACAATCCTGGGTACACGAGATTCCCACCATCCTGCCTGATCCCAGCACACAATCCTGAGTACACAAGATTCCCACCATCCTCCCTGATCCCAGCACACAATCCCGAGTACACGAGATTCCCACCATTTTGCCTGATCCCAGCACACAATCCCGAGTACACGAGATTCCCACCATCCCGCCTGATCCCAGCACACAATCCCGAGTACATGAGATTCCCACCATCCCGCCTGATCCCAGCACACAATCCCGAGTAGACGAGATTCCCACCATCCCGCCTGATCCCAACACACAATCCCGAGTACATGAGATTCCCACCATCCCGCCTGATCCCAGCACACAATCCCGAGTACACGAGATTCCCACCATCCCGCCTGATCCCAACACACAATCCCGAGTACACGAGATTCCCACCATCCCACCTGATAGCAGCACACAATCCCGAGTACACGAGATTCCCACCATCCCGCCTGATCCCAGCACACAATCCCAAGTACACGAGATTCCCACCATCCCGCCTGATCCCAGCACACAATCCCGAGTACATGAGATTCCCACCATCCCGCCTGATCCCAGCACACAATCCCGAGTACACGAGATTCCCACCATCCCGCCTGATCCCAACACACAATCCCGAGTACACGAGATTCCCACCATCCCACCTGATAGCAGCACACAATCCCGAGTACACGAGATTCCCACCATTCCGCCTGATCCCAACACACAATCCCGACTACACAAGATTCCCATCATCCCGCCTGATCCCAGCACACAATCCCGAGTACATGAGATTCCCACCATCCCATCTGATCCCAGCACACAATCCCGAGTACACGAGATTCCCACCATCCCGCCTGATCCCAGCACACAATCCCGACTACACAAGATTCCCATCATCCCGCCTGATCCCAGCACACAATCCCGAGTACATGAGATTCCCACCATCCCACCTGATCCCAGCACACAATCCCGAGTACACGAGATTCCCATCATCCTGCCTGATCCCAGCACACAATCCCGAGTACACGAGATTCCCACCATCCCACCTGATCCCAGCAAACAATCCCGAGTACACGAGATTCCCACCATCCCGCCTGATCCCAGCACACAATCCCGACTACACAAGATTCCCATCATCCCGCCTGATCCCAGCACACAATCCAGAGTACATGAGATTCCCACCATCCCACCTGATCCCAGCACACAATCCCGAGTACACGAGATTCCCATCATCCTGCCTGATCCCAGCACACAATCCCGAGTACATGAGATTCCCACCATTCCGCCTGATCCCAGCACACAATCCCGAGTACATGAGATTCCCACCATCCCGCCTGATCCCATCTCACAATCCCGAGTACATGAGATTCCCACCATCCCGCCTGATCCCAGCACACAATCCCGAGTACATGAGATTCCTACCATCCCGCCTGATCCCAGCACACAATCCCGAGTACACGAGATTCCCACCATCCCACCTGATCCCAGCACACAATCCCGAGTACATGAGATTCCCACCATCCCGCCTGATCCCAGCACACAATCCCGAGTACACGAGATTTTCACCATCCCGCCTGATCCCAGCACACAATCCCGAGTACATGAGATTCCAACCATCCCGCCTGGTCCCAGCACACAATCCCAAGTACATGAGATTCCCACCATCCCGCCTGATCCCAGCACACAATCCTGAGTACATGAGATTCCCACCATCCCGCCTGATCCCAGCACACAATCCCGAGTACATGAGATTCCCACCATCCCGCCTGATCCCAGCACACAATCCTGAGTACATGAGATTCCCACCATCCCGCCTGATCCCAGCACACAATCCCGAGTACACGAGATTCCCACCATCCTGCCTGGTCCCAGCACACAATCCCGAGTACATGAGATTCCCACCATCCCGCCTGATCCCAGCACACAATCCCGAGTACACGAGATTCCCACCATCCCGCCTGATCCCAGCACACAATCCCGAGTACATGAGAGTCCAACCATCCCGCCTGGTCCCAGCACACAATCCCGAGTACATGAGATTCCCACCATCCCGCCTGATCCCAGCACACAATCCCGAGTACATGAGATTCCCACCATCCTGCCTGATCCCAGCACACAATCCCGAGTACACGAGATTCCCACCATCCCACCTGATCCCAGCACACAATCCCGAGAACACGAGATTCCCACCATCCCACCTGATCCCAGCACACAATCCCGAGAACACGAGATTCCCACCATCCCACCTGATCAGAGCACACAATCCCGAGAACACGAGATTCCCACCATCCCACCTGATCCCAGCACACAATCCCGAGAACACGAGATTCCCACCATCCCACCTGATCCCAGCACACAATCCCGAGTACACGAGATTCCCACCATCCCACCTGATCCCAGCACACAATCCCGAGTACACGAGATTCCCACCATCCCGCCTGATCCCAGCACACAATCCCGAGTACATGAGATTCCCACCATCCCACCTGATCCCAGCACACAATCCCGAGTACACGAGATTCCCACCATCCCAACTGATCCCAGCACATAATCCCGAGTACATGAGATTCCCACCATCCTGCCTGATCCCAGCACACAATCCCGAGTACACGAGATTCCCACCATCCCGCCTGATCCCAGCACACAATCCCGAGTACACGAGATTCCCACCATCCCGCCTGATCCCAGCACACAATCCCGAGTATATGAGATTCCCACCATCCCGCCTGATCCCAGCACACAATCCCGAGTACATGAGAGTCCAACCATCCCGCCTAGTCCAAGCACACAATCCCGAGTACATGAGATTCCCACCATCCCGCCTTATCCCAGCTCACAATCCCGAGTACACGAGATTCCCACCATCCCGCCTGGTCCCAGCACACAATCCCGAGTACACGAGATTTCCACCATCCCGCCTAGTCCAAGCACACAATCCCGAGTACATGAGATTCCCACCATCCTGCCTGATCCCAGCACACAATCCCGAGTACATGAGAGTCCAACCATCCCGCCTGGTCCCAGCACACAATCCCGAGTACATGAGATTCCCACCATCCCGCCAGATCCCAGCACACAATCCCGAGTACATGAGATTCCCACCATCCCACCTGATCCCAGCACACAATCCCGAGAACACGAGATTCCCACCATCCCACCTGATCCCAGCACACAATCCCGAGAACACGAGATTCCCACCATCCCACCTGATCAGAGCACACAATCCCGAGAACACGAGATTCCCACCATCCCACCTGATCCCAGCACACAATCCCGAGAACACGAGATTCCCACCATCCCACCTGATCCCAGCACACAATCCCGAGTACACGAGATTCCCACCATCCCGCCTGATCCCAGCACACAATCCCGAGTACACGAGATTCCCACCATCCCGCCTGATCCCAGCACATAATCCCGAGTACATGAGATTCCCACCATCCCGCCTGATCCAAGCAAACAATCCCGAGTACATGAGATTCCCACCATCCCGCCTGATCCCAGTTCACAATCCCGAGTACATGAGATTCCCACCATCCCGCCTGATCCCAGTTCACGATCCCGAGTACATGAGATTCCCACCATCCTGCCTGATCCCAGCACACAATCCAGAGTACAAGAGATTCCCACCATCCCTCCTGATCCCAGCACATAATCCCGAGTACATGAGATTCCCACCATCCCGCCTGATCCCAGCACACAATCCCGACTTCACGAGATTCCCACCATCCCGCCTGATCCCAGCACACAATCCCGAGTACATGAGATTCCCACCATCCTGCCTGATCCCAGCACACAATCCCGAGTACATGAGATTCCCACCATCCTGCCTGATCCCAGCACACAATCCCGAGTACATGAGATTCCCACCATCCCGCCTGATCCCAGCACACAATCCCGAGTACATGAGATTCCCACCATCCCGCCTGATCCCAGCACACAATCCCGAGTACATGAGATTCCCACCATCCCGCCTGATCCCAGCACACAATCCCGAGTACATGAGATTCCCACCATCCTGCCTGATCCCAGCACACAATCCCGAGTACATGAGATTCCCACCATCCCGCCTGATCCCAGCACACAATCCCGACTTCACGAAATTCTCACCAACCCGCCTGATCCCAGCACACAATCCCGACTACACGAGATTCCCACCATCCCGCCTGATCCCAGCACATAATCCCGAGTACATGAGATTCCCACCATCCCGCCTGATCCCAGCACACAATCCCGAGTACATGAGATTCCCACCATCCCGCCTGATCCCAGCACACAAT
The DNA here is from genome assembly GCA_027917425.1 of Gastrophryne carolinensis. Taxonomy (NCBI): domain Eukaryota; kingdom Metazoa; phylum Chordata; class Amphibia; order Anura; family Microhylidae; genus Gastrophryne; species Gastrophryne carolinensis. The sequence goes on along the minus strand of CM051238.1, from coordinate 889,875 downwards.
CCCGAGTACACGAGATTCCCACCATCCTGCCTGATCCCAGCACACAATCCCGAGTACACAAGATTCCCACCATCCTGCCTGATCCCACCACACAATCCCGAGTACACGAGATTCCCACCATCCTGCCTGATCCCAGCACACAATCCCGAGTACACAAGATTCCCACCATCCTGCCTGATCCCACCACACAATCCCGAGTACACGAGATTCCCATCATCCTGCCTGATCCCAGCACATAATCCCGAGTACATGAGATTCCCGGTGTCCCGCCTGATCCCAGCACACAATCCCGAGTACATGAGATTCCCACCATCCCGCCCGATCCCAGCACATAATCCCGAGTACATGAGATTCCCGGTGTCCCGCCTGATCCCAGCACACAATCCCGAGCACATGAGATTCCCACTATCCCACCTGATCCCAGCACACAATCCCGAGTACATGAGATTCCCACCATCCTGCCTGATCCAAGCACACAATCCCGAGTACACGAGATTCCCACCATCCCGCCTGATCCCAGCACACAATCCTGGGTAAACAAGATTCCCACCATCCCGCCTGATCCCAGCACACAATCCCGAGTACACGAGATTCCCACCATCCCGCCTGATCCCAGCACACAATCCCGAGTACACGAGATTCCCACCATCCTGCCTGATCCCAGAACACAATCCCGAGTACATGAGATTCCCACCATCCTGCCTGATCCCAGAACACAATCCCGAGTACATGAGATTCCCACCATCCCGCCTGATCCCAGAACACAATCCCGAGTACACGAGATTCCCACCATCCCGCCTGATCCCAGCACACAATCCTGAGTACACAAGATTCCCACCGTCCCGCCTGATCCCAGCACACAATCCCGAGTATACGAGATTCCCACCATCCTGCCTGATCCCAGCACACAATCCAGAGTACATGAGATTCCCACCATCCCACCTGATCCCAGCACACAATCCCGAGTACACGAGATTCCCACCATCCCGCCTGATCCCAGCACACAATCCCGAGTACACGAGATTCCCACCATCCTCCCTGATCCCAGCACACAATCCCGAGTACACGAGATTCCCACCATCCTGCCTGATCCCAGCACACAATCCTGGGTACACGAGATTCCCACCATCCTGCCTGATCCCAGCACACAATCCTGAGTACACGAGATTCCCACCATCCCGCCTGATCCCAGCACACAATCCCGAGTACATGAGATTCCCACCATCCTGCTTGATCCCAGCACACAATCCCGAACACATGAGATTCCCACCATCCCGCCAGATCCCAGCACACAATCCAGAGTACATGAGATTCCCACCATTCCACCTGATCCCAGCACACAATCCCGAGTACACGAGATTCCCACCATCCTGCCTGATCCCAGCACACAATCCAGAGTACATGAGATTCCCACCATCCCACCTGATCCCAGCACACAATCCCGAGTACACGAGATTCCCACCATCCCGCCTGATCCCAGCACACAATCCCGAGTACACGAGATTCCCACCATCCTCCCTGATCCCAGCACACAATCCTGAGTACACGAGATTCCCACCATCCTCCCTGATCCCAGCACACAATCCAGAGTACACGAGATTCCCACCATCCTGCCTGATCCCAGCACACAATCTTGGGTACACGAGATTCCCACCATCCTGCCTGATCCCAGCACACAATCCTGAGTACACAAGATTCCCACCATCCTCCCTGATCCCAGCACACAATCCCGAGTACACGAGATTCCCACCATTTTGCCTGATCCCAGCACACAATCCCGAGTACACGAGATTCCCACCATCCCGCCTGATCCCAGCACACAATCCCGAGTACATGAGATTCCCACCATCCCGCCTGATCCCAGCACACAATCCCGAGTAGACGAGATTCCCACCATCCCGCCTGATCCCAACACACAATCCCGAGTACATGAGATTCCCACCATCCCGCCTGATCCCAGCACACAATCCCGAGTACACGAGATTCCCACCATCCCGCCTGATCCCAACACACAATCCCGAGTACACGAGATTCCCACCATCCCACCTGATAGCAGCACACAATCCCGAGTACACGAGATTCCCACCATCCCGCCTGATCCCAGCACACAATCCCAAGTACACGAGATTCCCACCATCCCGCCTGATCCCAGCACACAATCCCGAGTACATGAGATTCCCACCATCCCGCCTGATCCCAGCACACAATCCCGAGTACACGAGATTCCCACCATCCCGCCTGATCCCAACACACAATCCCGAGTACACGAGATTCCCACCATCCCACCTGATAGCAGCACACAATCCCGAGTACACGAGATTCCCACCATTCCGCCTGATCCCAACACACAATCCCGACTACACAAGATTCCCATCATCCCGCCTGATCCCAGCACACAATCCCGAGTACATGAGATTCCCACCATCCCACCTGATCCCAGCACACAATCCCGAGTACACGAGATTCCCATCATCCTGCCTGATCCCAGCACACAATCCCGAGTACACGAGATTCCCACCATCCCACCTGATCCCAGCAAACAATCCCGAGTACACGAGATTCCCACCATCCCGCCTGATCCCAGCACACAATCCCGACTACACAAGATTCCCATCATCCCGCCTGATCCCAGCACACAATCCAGAGTACATGAGATTCCCACCATCCCACCTGATCCCAGCACACAATCCCGAGTACACGAGATTCCCATCATCCTGCCTGATCCCAGCACACAATCCCGAGTACATGAGATTCCCACCATTCCGCCTGATCCCAGCACACAATCCCGAGTACATGAGATTCCCACCATCCCGCCTGATCCCATCTCACAATCCCGAGTACATGAGATTCCCACCATCCCGCCTGATCCCAGCACACAATCCCGAGTACATGAGATTCCTACCATCCCGCCTGATCCCAGCACACAATCCCGAGTACACGAGATTCCCACCATCCCACCTGATCCCAGCACACAATCCCGAGTACATGAGATTCCCACCATCCCGCCTGATCCCAGCACACAATCCCGAGTACACGAGATTCCCACCATCCCGCCTGATCCCAGCACACAATCCCGAGTACATGAGATTCCAACCATCCCGCCTGGTCCCAGCACACAATCCCAAGTACATGAGATTCCCACCATCCCGCCTGATCCCAGCACACAATCCTGAGTACATGAGATTCCCACCATCCCGCCTGATCCCAGCACACAATCCCGAGTACATGAGATTCCCACCATCCCGCCTGATCCCAGCACACAATCCTGAGTACATGAGATTCCCACCATCCCGCCTGATCCCAGCACACAATCCCGAGTACACGAGATTCCCACCATCCTGCCTGGTCCCAGCACACAATCCCGAGTACATGAGATTCCCACCATCCCGCCTGATCCCAGCACACAATCCCGAGTACACGAGATTCCCACCATCCCGCCTGATCCCAGCACACAATCCCGAGAACACGAGATTCCCACCATCCCACCTGATCCCAGCACACAATCCCGAGAACACGAGATTCCCACCATCCCACCTGATCAGAGCACACAATCCCGAGAACACGAGATTCCCACCATCCCACCTGATCCCAGCACACAATCCCGAGAACACGAGATTCCCACCATCCCACCTGATCCCAGCACACAATCCTGAGTACACGAGATTCCCACCATCCCACCTGATCCCAGCACACAATCCCGAGTACACGAGATTCCCACCATCCCGCCTGATCCCAGCACACAATCCCGAGTACATGAGATTCCCACCATCCCACCTGATCCCAGCACACAATCCCGAGTACACGAGATTCCCACCATCCCGCCTGATCCCAGCACACAATCCCGAGTACATGAGAGTCCAACCATCCCGCCTGGTCCCAGCACACAATCCCGAGTACATGAGATTCCCACCATCCCGCCTGATCCCAGCACACAATCCCGAGTACATGAGATTCCCACCATCCTGCCTGATCCCAGCACACAATCCCGAGTACACGAGATTCCCACCATCCCACCTGATCCCAGCACACAATCCCGAGAACACGAGATTCCCACCATCCCACCTGATCCCAGCACACAATCCCGAGAACACGAGATTCCCACCATCCCACCTGATCAGAGCACACAATCCCGAGAACACGAGATTCCCACCATCCCACCTGATCCCAGCACACAATCCCGAGAACACGAGATTCCCACCATCCCACCTGATCCCAGCACACAATCCCGAGTACACGAGATTCCCACCATCCCGCCTGATCCCAGCACACAATCCCGAGTACATGAGATTCCCACCATCCCGCCTGATCCCAGCACACAATCCCGAGTACATGAGATTCACACCATCCCGCCTGATCCCAGCACATAATCCCGAGTACATGAGATTCCCACCATCCCACCTGATCCCAGCACACAATCCTGAGTACACGAGATTCCCACCATCCCGCCTGATCCCAGCACACAGTCCCGAGTACATGAGATTCCCACCATCCCACCTGATCCCAGCACACAATCACAAGTACACGAGATTCCCACCATCCCAACTGATCCCAGCACATAATCCCGAGTACATGAGATTCCCACCATCCCGAGCTGATCCCAGCACATAATCCCGAGAACACAAGATTCCCACCATCCTGCCTGATCCCAGCACACAATCCCGAGTACACGAGATTCCCACCATTTTGCCTGATCCCAGCACACAATCCCGAGTACACGAGATTCCCACCATCCCGCCTGATCCCAGCACACAATCCCGAGTACATGAGATTCCCACCATCCCGCCTGATCCCAGCACACAATCCCGAGTAGACGAGATTCCCACCATCCCGCCTGATCCCAACACACAATCCCGAGTACATGAGATTCCCACCATCCCGCCTGATCCCAGCACACAATCCCGAGTACACGAGATTCCCACCATCCCGCCTGATCCCAACACACAATCCCGAGTACACGAGATTCCCACCATCCCACCTGATAGCAGCACACAATCCCGAGTACACGAGATTCCCACCATCCCGCCTGATCCCAGCACACAATCCCAAGTACACGAGATTCCCACCATCCCGCCTGATCCCAGCACACAATCCCGAGTACATGAGATTCCCACCATCCCGCCTGATCCCAGCACACAATCCCGAGTACACGAGATTCCCACCATCCCGCCTGATCCCAACACACAATCCCGAGTACACGAGATTCCCACCATCCCACCTGATAGCAGCACACAATCCCGAGTACACGAGATTCCCACCATTCCGCCTGATCCCAACACACAATCCCGACTACACAAGATTCCCATCATCCCGCCTGATCCCAGCACACAATCCCGAGTACATGAGATTCCCACCATCCCATCTGATCCCAGCACACAATCCCGAGTACACGAGATTCCCACCATCCCGCCTGATCCCAGCACACAATCCCGACTACACAAGATTCCCATCATCCCGCCTGATCCCAGCACACAATCCCGAGTACATGAGATTCCCACCATCCCACCTGATCCCAGCACACAATCCCGAGTACACGAGATTCCCATCATCCTGCCTGATCCCAGCACACAATCCCGAGTACACGAGATTCCCACCATCCCACCTGATCCCAGCAAACAATCCCGAGTACACGAGATTCCCACCATCCCGCCTGATCCCAGCACACAATCCCGACTACACAAGATTCCCATCATCCCGCCTGATCCCAGCACACAATCCAGAGTACATGAGATTCCCACCATCCCACCTGATCCCAGCACACAATCCCGAGTACACGAGATTCCCATCATCCTGCCTGATCCCAGCACACAATCCCGAGTACATGAGATTCCCACCATTCCGCCTGATCCCAGCACACAATCCCGAGTACATGAGATTCCCACCATCCCGCCTGATCCCATCTCACAATCCCGAGTACATGAGATTCCCACCATCCCGCCTGATCCCAGCACACAATCCCGAGTACATGAGATTCCTACCATCCCGCCTGATCCCAGCACACAATCCCGAGTACACGAGATTCCCACCATCCCACCTGATCCCAGCACACAATCCCGAGTACATGAGATTCCCACCATCCAGCCTGATCCCAGCACACAATCCCGAGTACACGAGATTCCCACCATCCCGCCTGATCCCAGCACACAATCCCGAGTACACGAGATTCCCACCATCCCGCCTGATCCCAGCACACAATCCCGAGTACATGAGATTCCCACCATCCTGCCTGATCCCAGCACACAATCCCGAGTACACGAGATTCCCACCATCCCACCTGATCCCAGCACACAATCCCGAGAACACGAGATTCCCACCATCCCACCTGATCCCAGCACACAATCCCGAGAACACGAGATTCCCACCATCCCACCTGATCAGAGCACACAATCCCGAGAACACGAGATTCCCACCATCCCACCTGATCCCAGCACACAATCCCGAGAACACGAGATTCCCACCATCCCACCTGATCCCAGCACACAATCCCGAGTACACGAGATTCCCACCATCCCACCTGATCCCAGCACACAATCCCGAGTACACGAGATTCCCACCATCCCGCCTGATCCCAGCACACAATCCCGAGTACATGAGATTCCCACCATCCCACCTGATCCCAGCACACAATCCCGAGTACACGAGATTCCCACCATCCCAACTGATCCCAGCACATAATCCCGAGTACATGAGATTCCCACCATCCTGCCTGATCCCAGCACACAATCCCGAGTACACGAGATTCCCACCATCCCGCCTGATCCCAGCACACAATCCCGAGTACACGAGATTCCCACCATCCCGCCTGATCCCAGCACACAATCCCGAGTATATGAGATTCCCACCATCCTGCCTTATCCCAGCTCACAATCCCAAGTACACGAGATTCCCACCATCCCGCCTGGTCCCAGCACACAATCCCGAGTACACGAGATTCCCACCATCCCGCCTAGTCCAAGCACACAATCCCGAGTACATGAGATTCCCACCATCCCGCCTGATCCCAGCACACAATCCCGAGTACATGAGAGTCCAACCATCCCGCCTGGTCCCAGCACACAATCCCGAGTACATGAGATTCCCACCATCCTGCCTGATCCCAGCACACAATCCCGAGTACACGAGATTCCCACCATCCCACCTGATCCCAGCACACAATCCCGAGAACACGAGATTCCCACCATCCCACCTGATCCCAGCACACAATCCCGAGAACACGAGATTCCCACCATCCCACCTGATCAGAGCACACAATCCCGAGAACACGAGATTCCCACCATCCCACCTGATCCCAGCACACAATCCCGAGAACACGAGATTCCCACCATCCCACCTGATCCCAGCACACAATCCCGAGTACACGAGATTCCCACCATCCCGCCTGATCCCAGCACACAATCCCGAGTACATGAGATTCCCACCATCCCGCCTGATCCCAGCACACAATCCCGAGTACATGAGATTCACACCATCCCGCCTGATCCCAGCACATAATCCCGAGTACATGAGATTCCCACCATCCCACCTGATCCCAGCACACAATCCCGAGTACACGAGATTCCCACCATCCCGCCTGATCCCAGCACACAGTCCCGAGTACATGAGATTCCCACCATCCCACCTGATCCCAGCACACAATCACGAGTACACGAGATTCCCACCATCCCAACTGATCCCAGCACATAATCCCGAGTACATGAGATTCCCACCATCCCGAGCTGATCCCAGCACATAATCCCGAGAACACAAGATTCCCACCATCCTGCCTGATCCCAGCACACAATCCCGAGTACATGAGATTCCCACCATCCTGCCTGATCCCAGCACACAATCCCGGTACACGAGATTCCCAAAATCCCGCCTGATCCCAGCACACAATCCCGAGTACACAAGATTCTCACCATCCCGCCTGATCCCAGCACAAAATCCCGAGTACACGAGATTCCCAAAATCCAACCTGATCCCAGCACACAATCCAGAGTACACGAGATTCCCAAAATCCCGCCTGATCCGAGCACACAATCCCGAGAACACGAGATTCCCACCATCCCACCTGATCCCAGCACACAATCCCGAGTACACGAGATTCCCACCATCCCGCCTGATCCCAGCACACAATCCCGAGAACACGAGATTCCCACCATCCCGCCTGATCCCAGCAAACAATCCCGAGAACACGAGATTCCCACCATCCCACCTGATCCCAGCACACAATCCCGAGTACACGAGATTCCCACCATCCCGCCTGATCCCAGCACACAATCCCGAGAACACGAGATTCCCACCATCCCGCCTGATCCTAGCACACAATCCCGAGTACACGAGATTCCCACCATCCCGCCTGATCCCAGCACACAATCCCGAGAACACGAGATTCCCACCATCCCGCCTGATCCCAGCACACAATCCCGAGTACACGAGATTCCCACCATCCTGCCTGGTCCCAGCACACAATCCCGAGTACATGAGATTCCCACCATCCCGCCTGATCCCAGCACACAATCCCGAGTACACGAGATTCCCACCATCCTGCCTGGTCCCAGCACACAATCCCGAGTACATGAGATTCCCACCATCCCGCCTGATCCCAGCACACAATCCCGAGAACACGAGATTCCCACCATCCCGCCTGATCCCAGCAAACAATCCCGAGAACACGAGATTCCCACCATCCCACCTGATCCCAGCACACAATCCCGAGTACACGAGATTCCCACCATCCCGCCTGATCCCAGCACACAATCCCGAGAACACGAGATTCCCACCATCCCGCCTGATCCTAGCACACAATCCCGAGTACACGAGATTCCCACCATCCCGCCTGATCCCAGCACACAATCCCGAGAACACGAGATTCCCACCATCCCGCCTGGTCCCAGCACACAATCCCGAGTACACGAGATTCCCACCATCCCGCCTAGTCCCAGCACACAATCCCGAGTACATGAGATTCCCACCATCCCGCCTGATCCCAGCTCACAATCCCGAGTACATGAGATTCCCACCATCCCGCCTGATCCCAGCTCACAATCCCGAGTACATGAGATTCCCACCATCCTGCCTGGTCCCAGCACACAATCCCGAGTACACGAGATTCCCACCATCCCGCCTGATCCCAGCACACAATCCCGAGTACTCGAGATTCCCTCCATCCCGCCTGGTCTCAGCACACAATCCCGAGTTCACGAGATTCCCACCATCCCGCCTGGTCCCAGCACACAATCCCGAGTACATGAGATTCCCACCATCCTGCCTGATCCCAGCACACAATCCCGAGTACATGAGATTCCCACCATCCCGCCTGATCCCAGCACACAATCCCGAGTACATGAGATTCCCACCATCCTGCCTGATCCCAGCACACAATCCCGAGTACATGAGATTCCCACCATCCCGCCTGATCCCAGCACACAATCCCGAGTACATGAGATTCCCACCATCCTGCCTGATCCCAGCACACAATCCCGAGTACACGAGATTCCCACCATCCCGCCTGATCCCAGCACACAATCCCGAGTACACGAGATTCCCACCATCCCGCCTGATCCCAGCACACAATCCCGAGTATATGAGATTCCCACCATCCTGCCTTATCCCAGCTCACAATCCCGAGTACACGAGATTCCCACCATCCCGCCTGGTCCCAGCACACAATCCCGAGTACACGAGATTCCCACCATCCCGCCTAGTCCCAGCACACAATCCCGAGTACATGAGATTCCCACCATCCCGCCTGATCCCAGCTCACAATCCCGAGTACATGAGATTCCCACCATCCCGCCTGATCCCAGCTCACAATCCCGAGTACATGAGATTCCCACCATCCTGCCTGGTCCCAGCACACAATCCCGAGTACACGAGATTCCCACCATCCCGCCTGATCCCAGCACACAATCCCGAGTACTCGAGATTCCCTCCATCCCGCCTGGTCTCAGCACACAATCCCGAGTTCATGAGATTTCCACCATCCCGCCTGGTCCCAGCACACAATCCCGAGTACACGAGATTCCCACCATCCCGCCTGGTCCCAGCACACAATCCCGAGTAAATGAGATTCCCACCATCCCGCCTGATCCCAGCTCACAATCCCGAGTACATGAGATTCCCACCATCCCACCTGATCCCAGCTCACAATCCCGAGTACATGAGATTCCCATCATCCTGCCTGATCCCAGCACACAATCCTGAGAACATGAGATTCCCACCATCCCACCTGATCCGAGCACACAATCCCGAGTACACGAGATTCCCACCATCCCGCCTGATCCCAGCACACAATCCCGAGTACATGAGATTCCCACCATCCCGCCTGATCCCAGCTCACAATCCCGAGTACATGAGATTCCCACCATCCCGCCTGATCCCAGCACACAATCCCGAGTACATGAGATTCCCACCATCCCGCCTGATCCCAGAACACAATCCTGAGTACACGAGATTCCCACCATCCCGCCTGATCCCAGCACACAATCCCGAGTACACGAGATTCCCACCATCCCGCCTGAGTCCAGCACACAATCCCGAGTACATGAGATTCCCACCATCCCGCCTGATCCCAGCACACAATCCCGATTACACGAGATTCCCACCATCCTGCCTGATCCCAGCACACAATCCCGAGTACACGAGATTCCCACCATCCCGCCTGATCCCAGCACACAATCCCGGGTACACGAGATTCCCACCATCCCGCCTGGTCCCAGCACACAATCCCGAGAACATGAGATTCCCACCATCCTGCCTGATCCCAGCACACAATCCCGAGTACATGAGATTCCCACCATCCTGCCTGATCCCAGCTCACAATCCCGAGTACACGAGATTCCCACCATCCCGCCTGGTCCCAGCACACAATCCCGAGTACATGAGATTCCCACCATCCCGCCTGATCCCAGCACACAATCCCGAGTACACTAGATTCCCACCATCCTGCCTGATCCCAGCTCACAATCCCGAGTACACGAGATTCCCACCATCCCGCCTGGTCCCAGCACACAATCCTGAGTACATGAGATTCCCACCATCCTGCCTGATCCCAGCACACAATCCCGAGTACACGAGATTCCCACCATCCTGCCTGATCCCAGCTCACAATCCCGAGTACACGAGATTCCCACCATCCCTCCTGATCCCAGCACACAATCCCGAGTACACGAGATTCCCACCATCCTGCCTGATCCCAGCTCACAATCCCGAGTACACGAGATTCCCACCATCCCGCCTGATCCCAGCACACAATCCCGAGTACATGAGATTCCCACCATCCTGCCTGATCCCAGCACACAATCCCGAGTACATGAGATTTCCACCATCCCGCCTGGTCCCAGCACACAATCCCGAGTACATGAGATTTCCACCATCCCACCTGATCCCAGCACACAATCCCGAGTACATGAGATTTCCACCATCCCGCCTGATCCCAGCACACAATCCCGAGTCCATGAGATTCCCACCATCCCGCCTGATCCCAGCACACAATCCCGAGTACATGAGATTCCCACCATCCCGCCTGATCCCAGCACACAATCCTGAGTACATGAGATTCCCACCATCCTGTCTGATCCCAGCACACAATCCTGAGTACATGAGATTCCCACCATCCCGCCTGATCCCAGCACACAATCCCGAGTACATGAGATTCCCACCATCCCGCCTGATCCCAGCACACAATCCCGAGTACATGAGATTCCCACCATCCCGCCTGTTCCCAGCACACTATCCCGAGTACACGAGATTCCCACCATCCTGCCTGATCCCAGCACACAATCCCGAGTACATGAGATTCCCACCATCCCGCCTGTTCCCAGCACACAATTCCGAGTACATGAGATTCCCACCATCCTGCCTGATCCCAGCACACAATCCCGAGTACATGAGATTCCCACCATCCCGCCTGTTCCCAGCACACAATTCCGACTACACGAGATTCCCACCATCCCGCCTGTTCCCAGCACACAATTCCGACTACACGAGATTCCCACCATCCTGTCTGATCCCAGCACACAATCCCGAGTACATGAGATTCCCACCATCCCGCCTGTTCCCAGCACACAATTCCGACTACACGAGATTCCCACCATCCCACCTGATCCCAGCACACAATCCCGAGTAAATGAGATTCCCACCATCCTGTCTGATCCCAGCACACAATCCCGAGTACATGAGATTCCCACCATCCCGCCTGATCCCAGCACACAATCCCGAGTACACGAGATTCCCACCATCCCGCCTGATCCCAGCACACAGTCCCGAGTACATGAGATTCCCACCATCCCGCCTGATCCCAGCACACAATCCTGAGTACATGAGATTCCCACCATCCCGCCTGATCCCAGCACACAATCCCGAGTACATGAGATTCCCACCATCCCGCCTGATTGCAGCACACAATCCCGAGTACATGAGATTCCCACCATCCTGCCTGATCCCAGCACACAATCCCGAGTACATGAGATTCCCACCATACCGCCTGATCCCAGCACACAGTCCCGAGTACACGAGATTCCCAAAATCCCGCCTGATCCCAGCACACAGTCGTGAGTCCACGCGATTCCCACCATCCTGCCTGATCCCAGCACACAGTCCCGAGTACATGAGATTCCCACCATCCCGCCTGATCCCAGCACACAATCCCGAGTACATGAGATTCCCACCATCCCGCCTGATCCCAGCACACAGTCCCGAGTACACGAGATTCCCACCATCCCGCCTGATCCCAGCACACAATCCTGAGTACATGAGATTCCCACCAGCCCGCCTGATCCCAGCAAACAATCCCGAGTACATGAGATTCCCACCATCCTGTCTGATCCCAGCACACAATCCCGAGTACATGAGATTCCCACCATCCCGCCTGTTACCAGCACACAATCCCGACTACACGAGATTCCCACCATCCCGCCTGATCCCAGCACACAATCCCGAGTACATGAGATTCCCACCATCCCGCCTGATCCCAGCACACAATCCCGAGTACACAAGATTCCCACCATCCCACCTGATCCCAGCACACAATCCTGAGTCCACTAGATTCCCACCATCCTGCCTGATCCCAGCACACAATCCCGAGTACATGAGATTCCCACCATCCCACCTGATCCGAGCACACAATCCCGAGAACACGAGATTCCCACCATCCTGCCTTATCCCAGCACACAATCCCGAAAAAACGAGATTCCCACCATCCCGCCTGATCCCAGCACACAATCCCGAGTACATGGGATTCCCACCATCCTGCCTGATCCGAGCACACAATCCCGAGTACACGAGATTCCCACCATCCTGCCTGGTCCCAGCACACAATCCCGAGAACACGAGATTCCCACCATCCTGCCAGATCCCAGCACACAATCCCGAGTACATGAGATTCCCACCATCCCACCTGATCCCAGCACACAATCCCGACTACACGAGATTCCCACCATCCCGCCTGATCCCAGCACACAATCCCGAGTACATGAGATTCCCACCATCCCGCCTGTTCCCAGCACACAATCCCGACTACACGAGATTCCCACCATCCCGCCTGATCCCAGCACACAATCCCGAGTACATGAGATTCCCACCATCCCGCCTGATCCCAGCACACAATCCCGAGAACATGAGATTCCCACCATCCTGCCTGATCCCAGCACACAATCCCGAGTAAACGAGATTCCCACCATCCCGCCTGATCCCAGCACACAATCCCGAGTACACGAGATTCCCACCATCCCGCCTGATCCCAGCACACAATCCCGAGTACATGAGATTCCCACCATCCTTCCTTATCCCAGCTCACAATCCCGAGTACACGAGATTCCCACCATCCCGCCTGGTCCCAGCACACAATCCCGAGTACACGAGATTCCCACCATCCCGCCTAGTCCCAGCACACAATCCCGAGTACATGAGATTCCCACCTTCCCGCCTGATCCCAGCTCACAATCCCGAGTACATGAGATTCCCACCATCCCGCCTGATCCCAGCTCACAATCCCGAGTACATGAGATTCCCACCATCCTGCCTGGTCCCAGCACACAATCCCGAGTACACGAGATTCCCACCATCCCGCCTGATCCCAGCACACAATCCCGAGTACTCGAGATTCCCTCCATCCCGCCTGGTCTCAGCACACAATCCCGAGTTCACGAGATTCCCACCATCCCGCCTGGTCCCAGCACACAATCCCGAGTACACGAGATTCCCACCATCCCGCCTGGTCCCAGCACACAATCCCGAGTAAATGAGATTCCCACCATCCCGCCTGATCCCAGCTCACAATCCCGAGTACATGAGATTCCCACCATCCCACCTGATCCCAGCTCACAATCCCGAGTACATGAGATTCCCATCATCCTGCCTGATCCCAGCACACAATCCTGAGAACATGAGATTCCCACCATCCCACCTGATCCGAGCACACAATCCCGAGTACACGAGATTCCCACCATCCCGCCTGATCCCTGCACACAATCCCGAGTACATGAGATTCCCACCATCCCGCCTGATCCCAGCTCACAATCCCGAGTACATGAGATTCCCACCATCCCGCCTGATCCCAGCACACAATCCCGAGTACATGAGATTCCCACCATCCCGCCTGATCCCAGAACACAATCCTGAGTACACGAGATTCCCACCATCCCGCCTGATCCCAGCACACAATCCCGAGTACACGAGATTCCCACCATCCCGCCTGAGTCCAGCACACAATCCCGAGTACATGAGATTCCCACCATCCCGCCTGATCCCAGCACACAATCCCGATTACACGAGATTCCCACCATCCTGCCTGATCCCAGCACATAATCCCGAGTACACGAGATTCCCACCATCCCGCCTGATCCCAGCACACAATCCCGGGTACACGAGATTCCCACCATCCCGCCTGGTCCCAGCACACAATCCCGAGAACATGAGATTCCCACCATCCTGCCTGATCCCAGCACACAATCCCGAGTACACGAGATTCCCACCATCCCGCCTGATCCCAGCACACAATCCCGAGTACACGAGATTCCCACCATCCTGCCTGATCCCAGCTCACAATCCCGAGTACACGAGATTCCCACCATCCCTCCTGATCCCAGCACACAATCCCGAGTACACGAGATTCCCACCATCCTGCCTGATCCCAGCTCACAATCCCGAGTACACGAGATTCCCACCATCCCGCCTGATCCCAGCACACAATCCCGAGTACATGAGATTCCCACCATCCTGCCTGATCCCAGCACACAATCCCGAGTACATGAGATTTCCACCATCCCGCCTGGTCCCAGCACACAATCCCGAGTACATGAGATTTCCACCATCCCACCTGATCCCAGCACACAATCCCGAGTACATGAAATTTCCACCATCCCGCCTGATCCCAGCACACAATCCCGAGTACATGAGATTTCCACCATCCCGCCTGATCCCAGCACACAATCCCGAGTCCATGAGATTCCCACCATCCCGCCTGATCCCAGCACACAATCCCGAGTACATGAGATTCCCACCATCCCGCCTGATCCCAGCACACAATCCTGAGTACATGAGATTCCCACCATCCTGTCTGATCCCAGCACACAATCCTGAGTACATGAGATTCCCACCATCCCGCCTGATCCCAGCACACAATCCCGAGTACATGAGATTCCCACCATCCCGCCTGTTCCCAGCACACTATCCCGAGTACACGAGATTCCCACCATCCTGCCTGATCCCAGCACACAATCCCGAGTACATGAGATTCCCACCATCCCGCCTGTTCCCAGCACACAATTCCGAGTACATGAGATTCCCACCATCCTGCCTGATCCCAGCACACAATCCCGAGTACATGAGATTCCCACCATCCCGCCTGATCCCAGCACACAATCCCGAGTACATGAGATTCCCACCATCCCGCCTGATCCCAGCACACAATCCTGAGTACATGAGATTCCCACCATCCTGTCTGATCCCAGCACACAATCCTGAGTACATGAGATTCCCACCATCCCGCCTGTTCCCAGCACACTATCCCGACTACACGAGATTCCCACCATCCTGTCTGATCCCAGCACACAATCCCGAGTACATGAGATTCCCACCATCCCGCCTGTTCCCAGCACACAATTCCGACTACACGAGATTCCCACCATCCCACCTGATCCCAGCACACAATCCCGAGTACACGAGATTCCCACCATCCCGCCTGATCCCAGCACACAATCCCGAGTACATGAGATTCCCACCATCCCGCCTGATCCCAGCACACAATCCCGAGTACACGAGATTCCCACCATCCCGCCTGATCCCAGCACACAGTCCCGAGTACACGAGATTCCCACCATCCTGTCTGATCCCAGCACACAATCCCGAGTACATGAGATTCCCACCATCCTGTCTGATCCCAGCACACAATCCCGAGTACATGAGATTCCCACCATCCCGCCTGATCCCAGCACACAATCCCGACTACACGAGATTCCCACCATCCCGCCTGTTCCCAGCACACAATTCCGACTACACGAGATTCCCACCATCCTGTCTGATCCCAGCACACAATCCCGAGTACATGAGATTCCCACCATCCCGCCTGTTCCCAGCACACAATTCCGACTACACGAGATTCCCACCATCCCACCTGATCCCAGCACACAATCCCGAGTACATGAGATTCCCACCATCCCGCCTGATCGCAGCACACAATCCCGAGTACATGAGATTCCCACCATCCCGCCTGATCCCAGCACACAATCCCGAGTACATGAGATTCCCACCATACCGCCTGATCCCAGCACACAGTCCCGAGTACACGAGATTCCCAAAATCCCGCCTGATCCCAGCACACAGTCGTGAGTCCACGCGATTCCCACCATCCTGCCTGATCCCAGCACACAGTCCCGAGTACATGAGATTCCCACCATCCCGCCTGATCCCAGCACACAATCCCGAGTACATGAGATTCCCACCATCCCGCCTGATCCCAGCACACAGTCCCGAGTACACGAGATTCCCACCATCCCGCCTGATCCCAGCACACAATCCTGAGTACATGAGATTCCCACCAGCCCGCCTGATCCCAGCACACAATCCCGAGTACATGAGATTCCCACCATCCTGTCTGATCCCAGCACACAATCCCGAGTACATGAGATTCCCACCATCCCGCCTGTTACCAGCACACAATCCCGACTACACGAGATTCCCACCATCCCGCCTGATCCCAGCACACAATCCCGAGTACATTCCCACCATCCCGCCTGATCCCAGCACACAATCCCGAGTACACAAGATTCCCACCATCCCGCCTGATCCCAGCACACAATCCTGAGTCCACTAGATTCCCACCATCCTGCCTGATCCCAGCACACAATCCCGAGTACATGAGATTCCCACCATCCCACCTGATCCGAGCACACAATCCCGAGAACACGAGATTCCCACCATCCTGCCTTATCCCAGCACACAATCCCGAAAAAACGAGATTCCCACCATCCCGCCTGATCCCAGCACACAATCCCGAGTACATGGGATTCCCACCATCCTGCCTGATCCGAGCACACAATCCCGAGTACACGAGATTCCCACCATCCTGCCTGGTCCCAGCACACAATCCCGAGAACACGAGATTCCCACCATCCTGCCAGATCCCAGCACACAATCCCGAGTACATGAGATTCCCACCATCCCACCTGATCCCAGCACACAATCCCGACTACACGAGATTCCCACCATCCCGCCTGGTCCCAGCACACAATCCCGAGTACATGAGATTCCCACCATCCCGCCTGTTCCCAGCACACAATCCCGACTACACGAGATTCCCACCATCCCGCCTGATCCCAGCACACAATCCCGAGTACATGAGATTCCCACCATCCCGCCTGATCCCAGCACACAATCCCGAGAACATGAGATTCCCACCATCCCGCCTGATCCCAGCACACAGTCCCGAGTACACGAGATTCCCACCATCCCGCCTGATCCCAGCACACAGTCCCGAGTACACGAGATTCCCAAAATCCCGCCTGATCCCAGCACACAGTCCTGAGTCCACGAGATTCCCACCATCCCGCCTGATCCCAGCACACAATCCCGAGTACATGAGATTCCCACCATCCCACCTGATCCCAGCACACAATCCCGAGTACTCGAGATTCCCACCATCCCGCCTAGTCCCAGCACACAATCCCGAGTACATGAGATTCCCACCATCCCGCCTGATCCGAGCACACATTCCCGAGAACACAAGATTCCCATCATCCCGCTTTATCCCAGCACACAATCCCGAGTACATGGGATTCCCACCATCCCGCCTGATCCCAGCACACAATCCCGAGTACATGGGATTCCCACCATCCTGCCTGATCCCAGCACACAATCCCGAGTACACGAGATTCCCACCATCCTGCCTGATCCCAGCTCAGAATCCCGAGTACATGAGATTCCCACCATCCTGCCTGATCCCCGCACACAATCCCAAGTACATGAGATTCCCACCATCCTGCCTGATCCCAGCACACAATCCCGAGTACACGAGATTCCCACCATCCCGCCTGATCCCAGCACACAATCCCAAGTACACGAGATTCCCACCATCCCGCCTGATCCCAGCACACAATCCCGAGTATATGAGATTCCCACCATCCTGCCAGGTCCCAGCACACAATCCCGAGTACACGAGATTCCCACCATCCCGCCTGGTCCCAGCACACAATCCCGAGTACATGAGATTCCCACCATCCCGCCTGATCCCAGCTCACAATTCCGAGTACATGAGATTCCCATCATCCTGCCTGGTCCCAGCACACAATCCCGAGAACACGAGATTCCCACCATCCTGCCTGATCCCAGCTCACAATCCCGAGTACATGAGATTCCTACCATCCTGCCTGGTCCCAGCACACAATCCCGAGTACACGAGATTCCCACCATCCTGCCTGATCCCAGCACACAATCCCGAGTACATAAGAATCCCACCATCCCGCCTGATCCCAGCACACAATCCTGAGTACATGAGATTCCCACCATACCGCCTGATCCCAGCACACAGTCCCGAGTACACGAGATTCCCAAAATCCCGCCTGATCCCAGCACACAGTCGTGAGTCCACGCGATTCCCACCATCCTGCCTGATCCCAGCACACAGTCCCGAGTACATGAGATTCCCACCATCCCGCCTGATCCCAGCACACAATCCCGAGTACATAAGATTCCCACCATCCCGCCTGATCCCAGCACACAATCCCGAGTACATGAGATTCCCACCATCCCGCCTGATCCCAGCACACAGTCCCGAGTACACGAGATTCCCACCATCCCGCCTGATCCCAGCACACAATCCTGAGTACATGAGATTCCCACCATCCTGCCTGATCCCAGCACACAATCCTGAGTAAACAAGATTCCCACCATCCCGCCTGATCCCAGCACACAATCCCGAGTACATGAGATTCCCACCATCCTGTCTGATCCCAGCACACAATCCCGAGTACATGAGATTCCCACCATCCCGCCTGTTACCAGCACACAATCCCGACTACACGAGATTCCCACCATCCCGCCTGATCCCAGCACACAATCCCGAGTACATGAGATTCCCACCATCCCGCCTGATCCCAGCACACAATCCCGAGTACACAAGATTCCCACCATCCCGCCTGATCCCAGCACACAATCCTGAGTCCACTAGATTCCCACCATCCTGCCTGATCCCAGCACACAATCCCGAGTACATGAGATTCCCACCATCCCACCTGATCCGAGCACACAATCCCGAGAACACGAGATTCCCACCATCCTGCCTTATCCCAGCACACAATCCCGAAAAAACGAGATTCCCACCATCCCGCCTGATCCCAGCACACAATCCCGAGTACATGGGATTCCCACCATCCTGCCTGATCCGAGCACACAATCCCGAGTACACGAGATTCCCACCATCCTGCCTGGTCCCAGCACACAATCCCGAGAACACGAGATTCCCACCATCCTGCCAGATCCCAGCACACAATCCCGAGTACATGAGATTCCCACCATCCCACCTGATCCCAGCACACAATCCCGACTACACGAGATTCCCACCATCCCGCCTGATCCCAGCACACAATCCCGAGTACATGAGATTCCCACCATCCCGCCTGTTCCCAGCACACAATCCCGACTACACGAGATTCCCACCATCCCGCCTGATCCCAGCACACAATCCCGAGTACATGAGATTCCCACCATCCCGCCTGATCCCAGCACACAATCCCGAGAACATGAGATTCCCACCATCCCGCCTGATCCCAGCACACAGTCCCGAGTACACGAGATTCCCACCATCCCGCCTGATCCCAGCACACAGTCCCGAGTACACGAGATTCCCAAAATCCCGCCTGATCCCAGCACACAGTCCTGAGTCCACGAGATTCCCACCATCCTGCCTGATCCCAGCACACAATCCCGAGTACATGAGATTCCCACCATCCCACCTGATCCCAGCACACAATCCCGAGTACTCGAGATTCCCACCATCCCGCCTAGTCCCAGCACACAATCCCGAGTACATGAGATTCCCACCATCCCGCCTGATCCGAGCACACATTCCCGAGAACACAAGATTCCCATCATCCCGCCTTATCCCAGCACACAATCCCGAGTACATGGGATTCCCACCATCCCGCCTGATCCCAGCACACAATCCCGAGTACATGGGATTCCCACCATCCTGCCTGATCCCAGCACACAATCCCGAGTACACGAGATTCCCACCATCCTGCCTGGTCCCAGCACACAATCCCGAGTACACGAGATTCCCACCATCCTGCCTGATCCCAGCTCAGAATCCCGAGTACATGAGATTCCCACCATCCTGCCTTATCCCAGCACACAATCCCAAGTACATGAGATTCCCACCATCCTGCCTGATCCCAGCACACAATCCCGAGTACACGAGATTCCCACCATCCCGCCTGATCCCAGCACACAATCCCAAGTACACGAGATTCCAACCATCCCGCCTGATCCCAGCACACAATCCCGAGTATATGAGATTCCCACCATCCTGCCAGGTCCCAGCACACAATCCCGAGTACACGAGATTCCCACCATCCCGCCTGGTCCCAGCACACAATCCCGAGTACATGAGATTCCCACCATCCCGCCTGATCCCAGCTCACAATTCCGAGTACATGAGATTCCCATCATCCTGCCTGATCCCAGCACACAATCCCGAGTACATGAGATTCTCACCATCCTGCCTGGTCCCAGCACACAATCCCGAGTACACGAGATTCCCACCATCCTGCCTGATCCCAGCTCACAATCCCGAGTACATGAGATTCCTACCATCCTGCCTGGTCCCAGCACACAATCCCGAGTACACGAGATTCCCACCATCCTGCCTGATCCCAGCACACAATCCCGAGTACATGAGATTCCCACCATCCCGCCTGATCCCAGCTCACAATCCCGAGTACACAAGATTCCCACCAGCCTGCCTGATCCCAGCACACAATCCCGAGTACATGAGATTCCCACCAGCCTGCCTGATCCCAGCTCACAATCCCGAGTACACGAGATTCCCACAATCCCGCCTGATCCCAGCACACAATCCCGAGTACACGAGATTCCCACCATCCTGCCTGATCCCAGCACACAATCCCGAGTACATGAGATTCCCACCATCCCGCTTGATCCCAGCACACAATCCCGAGTACATGAGATTCCCACCATCCCGCCTGATCCCAGCTCAGAATCCTGAGTACATGAGATTCCCACCATCCTGCCTGATTCCAGCACACAATCCCGCGTACACGAGATTCCCACCATCCCGCCTGATCCCAGCACACAATCCCAAGTACACAAGATTCCCACCATCCTGCCTGATCCCAGCACACAATCCCGAGTACATGAGATTCACACCATCCCGCCTGATCCCAGCACACAATCCCGAGCACACGAGATTCCCACCATCCCGCCTGATCCCAGCACACAATCCCGCGTACACGAGATTCCCACCATCCCGCCTTATCCCAGCACACAATCCCGAGTAAACGAGATTCCCACCATCCCGCCTGATCCCAGCACACAATCCCGAGTACATGAGATTCCCACCATCCCACCTGATCCCAGCACACAATCCCAAGTACACAAGATTCCCACCATCCTGCCTGATCCCAGCACACAATCCCGAGTACACGAGATTCCCACCATCCTGCCTGATCCCTGCACACAATCCCGAGTACACGAGATTCCCACCATCCCGCCTGATCCCAGCACACAATCCCGAGCACACGAGATTCCCACCATCCCGCCTGATCCCAGCACACAATCCCGCGTACACGAGATTCCCACCATCCCGCCCTATCCCAGCACACAATCCTGAGTAAACGAGATTCCCACCATCCCGCCTGATCCCAGCACACAATCCCGAGTACATGAGATTCCCACCATCCCACCTGATCCCAGCACACAATCCCAAGTACACGAGATTCCCACCATCCTGCCTGATCCCTGCACACAATCCCGAGTACATGAGATTCACACCATCCCGCCTGATCCCAGCACACAATCCCGAGTACATGAGATTCCCACCATCCCGCCTTATCCCAGCACACAATCCCGAGTACATGAGATTCCCACCATCCTGCCTGATCCCAGCACACAATCCCGAGTAAATGAGATTCCCACTATCCCGCCTGATCCCAACAAACAATGCCGAGTAGAAGAGATTCCCACCATCCTGCGTGATCCCAGCACACAATCCTGAGTACATGAGATTCCCACCATCCTGCCTGATCCCAGCTCACAATCCCGAGTACACGAGATTCCCAAAATCCCGCCTGATCCCAGCACACAATCCCGAGTACACGAGATTCCCACCATCCTGCCTGATCCCTGCACACAATCCCGTGTACATGAGATTCCCACCATCCTGCCTGATCCCAGCACACAATCCCGAGTACATGAGATTCCCACTATCCCGCCTGATCCCAACAAACAATGCCGAGTAGAAGAGATTCCCACCATCCTGCATGATCCCAGCACACAATCCTGAGTACATGAGATTCCCACCATCCTGCCTGATCCCAGCTCACAATCCCGAGTACACGAGATTCCCACAATCCCGCCTGATCCCAGCACACAATCCCGAGTACACAAGATTCCCACCATCCTGCCTGATCCCAGCACACAATCCCGAGTACATGAGATTCCCACCATCCCGCCTGATCCAAGCACACATTCCCGAGTACATGAGATTCCCACCATCCTGCCTGATCCCAGCACACAATCCCGAGTACACGAGATTTCCACCATCCCACCTGATCCCAGCACACAATCCAGAGTACATGAGATTTCCACCATCCCGCCTGATCCCAGCACACAATCCCGAGAACACCAGATTACCACCATCCTGCCTGATCCCAGCACACAATCCCGAGTACACGAGATTCCCACCATCCCGCCTGATCCCAGCACACAATCCCGAGTACATGAGATTCCCACCATCCTGCCTGATCCCAGCACATAATCCCGAGAACACGAGATTCCCACCATCCTGCCTGATCCCAGCACACAATCCCGAGTACATGAGATTCCCACCATCCTGCCTGATCCCAGCACACAATCCCGAGTACACGAGATTCCCAAAATCCCGCCTGATCCCAGCACACAATCCCGAGTACATGAGATTCCCACCATCCTGCCTGATCCCAGCACACAATCCCGAGTACATGAGATTCCCACCATCCTGCCTGATCCCAGCACATAATCCCGAGAACACGAGATTCCCACCATCCTGCCTGATCCCAGCACACAATCCCGAGTACATGAGATTCCCACCATCCTGCCTGATCCCAGCACACAATCCCGAGTACACGAGATTCCCAAAATCCCGCCTGATCCCAGCACACAATCCCGAGTACATGAGATTCCCACCATCCCGCCTGATCCCAGCACATAATCCCGAGAACACAAGATTCCCACCATCCCACATGATCCCAGCACACAATCCCGAGTACATGAGATTCCCACCATCCTGCCTGATCCCAGCACACAATCCCGAGTACATGAGATACACACCATCCCGCCTGATCCCAGCACACAATCCCGAGTACATGAGATTCCCACCATCCTGCCTGATCCCAGCACACAATCCCGAGTACACGAGATTCCCACCATCCCACCTGATCCCAGCACACAATCCCGAGAACACGAGATTCCCACCATCCCACCTGATCCCAGCACACAATCCCGAGAACACGAGATTCCCACCATCCCACCTGATCCCAGCACACAATCCCGAGTACACAAGATTCCCACCATCCTGCCTGATCCCAGCACACAATCCCGAGAACACGAGATTCCCACCATCCTGCCTGATCCCAGCACACAATCCCGAGTACATGAGATTCCCACCATCCTGCCTGATCCCAGCACACAATCCCGAGTACATGAGATTCCCACCATCCCGCCTGATCCCAGCACACAATCCCGAGTACACGAGATTCCCAAAATCCCGCCTGGTCCCAGCACACAATCCCGAGTACATGAGATTCCCACCATCCCGCCTGATCCCAGCACACAATCCCGAGTACATGAGATTTCCACCATCCCGCCTGATCCCAGCACACAATCCCGACTACACGAGATTCCCACCATCCCGCCTGATCCCAGCACACAATCCCGAGAACACGAGATTCCCACCATCCCACCTGATCCCAGCACACAATCTTGAGAACACGAGATTCCCACCATCCCGCCTGATCCCAGCACACAATCCCGAGTACATGAGATTCCCACCATCCCACCTGATCCCAGCACACAATCCCGAGAACACGAGATTCCCACCATCCCACCTGATCCCAGCACACAATCCCGAGTACACAAGATTCCCACCATCCCGCCTGATCCCAGCACACAATCCCGAGTACATGAGATTCCCACCATCCCGCCTGATCCCAGCTCACAATCCCGAGTACATGAGATTCCCACCATCCCGCCTGATCCCAGCTCACAATCCCGAGAACACGAGATTCCCACCATCCCGCCTGATCCCAGCACACAATCCTGAGTACACGAGATTCCCACCACCCTGCCTGATCCCAGCACACAATCCCGAGTACATGAGATTCCCACCATCCCGCCTGGTCCCAGCACACAATCCCGAGTACATGAGATTTCCACCATCCTGCCTGATCCCAGCACACAGTCCCGAGTACATGAGATTTCCACCATCCTGCCTGATCCCAGCACACAATCCCGAGTACATGAGATTTCTACCATCCTGCCTGATCCCAGCACACAATCCCAAGTACATGAGATTCCCACCATCCCGCCTGGTCCCAGCACACAATCCCGAGTACATGAGATTTCCACCATCCTGCCTGATCCCAGCACACAATCCCAAGTACATGAGATTCCCACCATCCCACCTGATCCCAGCACACAATCCCGAGTACATGAGATTCCCACCATCCCGCCTGATCCCAGCACACAATCCCGAGTACATGAGATTCCCACCATCCCGCCTGATCACAGCACACAATCCCGAGTACATGAGATTCCCACCATCCTGCCTGATCCCAGCACACAATCCTGAGTACATGAGATTCCCACCATCCCGCCTGATCCCAGCACACAATCCTGAGTACATGAGATTCCCACCATCCCGCCTGGTCCCAGCACACAATCCCGAGTACATGAGATTCCCACCATCCCGCCTGATCCCAGCACACAATCCCGAGTACATGAGATTTCCACCATCCCGCCTGGTCCCAGCACACAATCCCGAGTACATGAGATTTCCACCATCCCGCCTGGTCCCAGCACACAATCCCGAGTACATGAGATTCCCACCATCCCGCCTGATCCCAGCACACAATCCCGAGTACATGAGATTTCCACCATCCCTCCTGGTCCCAGCACACAATCCCGAGTACATGAGATTTCCACCATCCCGCCTGGTCCCAGCACACAATCCCGAGTACATGAGATTCCCACCATCCCGCCTGATCCCAGCACACAATCCCGAGAACACGAGATTCCCACCATCCTGCCTGATCCCAGCACACAATCCCGAGTACATGAGATTTCCACCATCCCGCCTGATCCCAGCACACAATCCCGAGTACATGAGATTCCCACCATCCCGCCTGATCCCAGCACACAATCCCGAGTACATGAGATTCCCACCATCCCGCCTGATCCCAGCACACAATCCCGAGTACATGAGATTCCCACCATCCCGCCTGATCCCAGCACACAATCCCGAGTACATGAGATTCCCACCATCCTGTCTGATCCCAGCACACAATCCCGAGTACATGAGATTCCCACCATCCCGCCTGTTCCCAGCACACAATTCCGACTACACGAGATTCCTACCATCCCGCCTGATCCCAGCACACAATCCCGAGTACACGAGATTCCCACCATCCTGTCTGATCCCAGCACACAATCCCGAGTACATGAGATTCCCACCATCCCGCCTGTTCCCAGCACACAATCCTGACTACACGAGATTCCTACCATCCTGTCTGATCCCAGCACACAATCCCGAGTACATGAGATTCCCACCATCCCGCCTGATCCCAGCACACAATCCTGAGAACACGAGATTCCCACCATCCAGCCTGATCCCAGCACACAATCCCGAGTACATGAGATTCCCACCATCCCGCCTGATCCCAGCACACAATCCCGAGTACATGAGATTCCCACCATCCCGCCTGATCCCAGCACACAATCCCGAGTACATGAGATTCCCACCATCCCGCCTGATCCCAGCACACAATCCCGAGTACATGAGATTCCCACCATCCCGCCTGATCCCAGCACACAATCCCGAGTACATGAGATTCCCACCATCCTGCCTGATCCCAGCACACAGTCCCGAGTACATGAGATTCCCACCATCCCGCCTGATCCCAGCACACAGTCCTGAGTCCACGAGATTCCGACCATCCTGCCTGATCCCAGCACACAATCCCGAGTACTCGAGATTCCCACCATCCCGCCTAATCCCAGCACACAATCCCGAGTACATGAGATTCCCACCATCCCGCCTGATCCGAGCACACAATCCCGAGAACACAAGATTCCCACCATCCCGCCTTATCCCAGCACACAATCCCGAAAAAACGAGATTCCCACCATCCCGCCTGATCCCAGCACACAATCCCGAGTACATGGGATTCCCACCATCCTGCCTGATCCGAGCACACAATCCCGAGTACACGAGATTCCCACCATCCTGCCTGATCCCAGCACACAATCCCGAGTACATGTTAATCCCACCATACTGCCTGGTCCCAGCAGACAATCCCGAGTACACGAGATTCCCACCATCCCGCCTGATCCCAGCACACAATCCCGAGTACATGAGATTCCTACCATCCTGCCTGGTCCCAGCACACAATCCTGAGTACACGAGATTCCCACCATCCTGCCTGATCCCAGCACACAATCCCGAGTACATGAGATTCCCACCATCCCGCCTGGTCCCATCACACAATCCCGAGTACATGAGATTCCCACCATCCCGCCTGTTCCCAGCACACAATTCCGACTACACGAGATTCCCACCATCCCGCCTGATCCCAGCACACAATCCCGAGTACATGAGATTCCCACCATCCCGCCTGATCCCAGCACACAATCCCGAGTACATGAGATTCCCACCATCCTGTCTGATCCCAGCACACAATCCTGAGTACATGAGATTCCCACCATCCTGTCTGATCCCAGCACACAATCCTGAGTACATGAGATTCCCACCATCCCGCCTGTTCCCAGCACACAATTCCGAGTACACGAGATTCCTACCATCCTGCCTGATCCCAGCACACAATTCCGAGTACACGAGATTCCCACCATCCCGCCTGATCCCAGCACACAATCCCGAGTACATGAGATTCCCAACATCCCGCCTGATCCCAGCACACAGTCCCGAGTACACGAGATTCCCAAAATCCCGCCTGATCCCAGCACACAGTCCTGAGTCCATGAGATTCCGACCATCCTGCCTGATCCCAGCACACAGTCCCGAGTACATGAGATTCCCACCATCCTGCCTGATCCCAGCACACAATCCCGAGTACATGAGATTCCCACCATCCCGCCTGATCCCAGCACACAGTCCCGAGTACACGAGATTCCCACCATCCCGCCTGATCCCAGCACACAATCCTGAGTACATGAGATTCCCACCATCCCGCCTGATCCCAGCACACAATCCCAAGTACATGAGATTCCCACCATCCTGCCTGATCCCAGCACACAATCCCGAGTACTCGAGATTCCCACCATCCCGCCTAATCCCAGCACACAATCCCGAGTACATGAGATTCCCACCATCCCGCCTGATCCGAGCACACAATCCCGAGAACAGAAGATTCCCACCATCCCGCCTTATCCCAGCACACAATCCCGAAAAAACGAGATTCCCACCATCCTGCCTGATCCCAGCACACAATCCCGAGTACATGGGATTCCCACCATCCTGCCTGATCCGAGCACACAATCCCGAGTACACGAGATTCCCACCATCCTGCCTGATCCCAGCACACAATCCCGAGTACACGAGATTCCCACCATCCTGCCTGATCCCAGCTCAGAATCCTGAGTACATGAGATTCCCACCATCCCGCCTGGTCCCAGCACACAATCCCGAGTACATGAAATTCCCACCTTCCCACCTGATCCCAGCTCACAATTCCGAGTACATGAGATTCTCACCATCCTGCCTGGTCCCAGCACACAATCCCGAGTACACGAGATTCCCACCATCCTGCCTGATCCCAGCACACAATCCCGAGTACATGAGATTCCCACCATCCCGCCTGATCCCAGCTCACAATCCCAAGTACACGAGATTCCCACCATCCTGCCTGATCCCAGCACACAATCCCGAGTACATGAGATTCCCACCATCCTGCCTGATCCCAGCTCACAATCCCGAGTACACGAGATTCCCACAATCCCGCTTGATCCCAGCACACAATCCCGAGTACACGAGATTCCCACCATCCTGCCTGATCCCAGCACACAATCCCAAGTACATGAGATTCCCACCATCCCGCCTGATCCCAGCACACAATCCCGAGTACATGAGATTCCCACCATCCTGCCTGATCCCAGCACACAATCCCGAGTACATGAGATTCCCACCATCCCGCCTGATCCCAGCTCAGAATCCTGAGTACATGAGATTCCCACCATCCTGCCTGATCCCAGCACACAATCCCGAGTACACAAGATTCCCACCATCCTGCCTGGTCCCAGCACACATTCCCAAGTACATGAGATTCCCACCATCCCGCCTGATCCCAGCACACAATCCCGAGTACACGAGATTCCCACCATCCCGCCTTATCCCAGCACACAATCCCGAGTACATGAGATTCCCACCATCCCGCCTGATCCCAGCACACAATCCCGAGTACACAAGATATCACCATCCTGCCTGATCCCAGCACACAATCCCGAGTACATGAGATTCCCACCATCCCACCTGATCCCAGCACACAATCCCAAGTACACAAGATTCCCACCATCCTGCCTGATCCCTGCACACAATCCCGAGTACATGAGATTCAAACCATCCCGCCTGATCCCAGCACACAATCCCGAGTACACGAGATTCCCATCATCCCGCCTGATCCCAGCACACAATCCTGAGTACACGAGATTCCCACCATCCCGCCTGATCCCAGCACACAATCCTGAGTACACGAGATTCCCACCATCCCGCCTTATCCCAGCACACAATCCCGAGTAAACAAGATTCCCACCATCCCACCTGATCCCAGCACACAATCCCGAGTACATGAGATTCCCACCATCCCACCTGATCCCAGCACACAATCCCAAGTACACAAGATTCCCACCATCCCGCCTGATCCCAGCACACAATCCCGAGTACATGAGATTCCCACCATCCCACCTTATCCCAGCACACAATCCCGAGTAAACGAGATTCCCACCATCCCGCCTGATCCCAGCACACAATCCCGAGTACATGAGATTCCCACCATCCCACCTGATCCCAGCACACAATCCCAAGTACACAAGATTCCCACCATCCCGCCTGATCCCAGCACACAATCCCGAGTACATGAGATTCCCACCATCCCGCCTGATCCCAGCACACAATCCCGAGTACATGAGATTCCCACCATCCCGCCTTATCCCAGCACACAATCCCGAGTAAACGAGATTCCCACCATCCTGCCTGATCCCAGCACACAATCCCGAGTACATGAGATTCCCACCATCCCGCCTGATCCCAGCACACAATCCCAAGTACACAAGATTCCCACCATCCCGCCTGATCCCAGCACACAATCCCGAGTACATGAGATTCCCACCATCCCGCCTTATCCCAGCACACAATCCCGAGTAAACGAGATTCCCACCATCCTGCCTGATCCCAGCACACAATCCCGAGTACATGAGATTCCCACCATCCCACCTGATCCCAGCACACAATCCCAAGTACACAAGATTCCCACCATCCCGCCTGATCCCAGCACACAATCCCGAGTACATGAGATTCCCACCATCCCGCCTGATCCCAGCACACAATCCCGAGTACATGAGATTCCCACCATCCCGCCTTATCCCAGCACACAATCCCGAGTAAACGAGATTCCCACCATCCTGCCTGATCCCAGCACACAATCCCGAGTACATGAGATTCCCACCATCCCGCCTGATCCCAGCACACAATCCCAAGTACACAAGATTCCCACCATCCCGCCTGATCCCAGCACACAATCCCGAGTACATGAGATTCCCACCATCCCGCCTGATACCAGCTCACAATCCCGAGTACACGAGATTCCCACCATCCTGCCTGATCCCAGCACACAATCCCGACTACACGAGATTCCCACCATCCTGCCTGATCCCAGCACACAATCCCGAGTACATGAGATTCCCACCATCCTGCCTGATCCCAGCTCACAATCCCGAGTACACGAGATTCCCACAATCCCGCTTGATCCCAGCACACAATCCCGAGTACACGAGATTCCCACCATCCTGCCTGATCCCAGCACACAATCCCAAGTACATGAGATTCCCACCATCCCGCCTGATCCCAGCACACAATCCCGAGTACATGAGATTCCCACCATCCTGCCTGATCCCAGCACACAATCCCGAGTACATGAGATTCCCACCATCCCGCCTGATCCCAGCTCAGAATCCTGAGTACATGAGATTCCCACCATCCTGCCTGATCCCAGCACACAATCCCGAGTACACAAGATTCCCACCATCCTGCCTGGTCCCAGCACACATTCCCGAGTACATGAGATTCCCACCATCCCGCCTGATCCCAGCACATAATCCCGAGTACACGAGATTCCCACCATCCCGCCTGATCCCAGCACACAATCCCGAGTACACGAGATTCCCACCATCCCGCCTTATCCCAGCACACAATCCCGAGTACATGAGATTCCCACCATCCCACCTGATCCCAGCACACAATCCCAAGTACACAAGATTCCCACCATCCTGCCTGATCCCTGCACACAATCCCGAGTACATGAGATTCAAACCATCCCGCCTGATCCCAGCACACAATCCCGAGTACACGAGATTCCCACCATCCCACCTAATCCCAGCACACAATCCTGAGTACACGAGATTCCCACCATCCCGCCTTATCCCAGCACACAATCCCGAGTAAACAAGATTCCCACCATCCCACCTGATCCCAGCACACAATCCCAAGTACACAAGATTCCCACCATCCCGCCTGATCCCAGCACACAATCCCGAGTACATGAGATTCCCACCATCCCACCTGATCCCAGCACACAATCCCAAGTACACAAGATTCCCACCATCCCGCCTGATCCCAGCACACAATCCCGAGTACATGAGATTCCCACCATCCCGCCTGATCCCAGCACACAATCCCGAGTACATGAGATTCCCACCATCCCACCTGATCCCAGCACACAATCCCGAGTAAACGAGATTCCCACCATCCTGCCTGATCCCAGCACACAATCCCGAGTACATGAGATTCCCACCATCCCGCCTGATCCCAGCACACAATCCCGAGTACATGAGATTCCCACCATCCCGCCTTATCCCAGCACACAATCCCGAGTAAACGAGATTCCCACCATCCTGCCTGATCCCAGCACACAATCCCGAGTACATGAGATTCCCACCATCCCGCCTGATCCCAGCACACAATCCCAAGTACACAAGATTCCCACCATCCCGCCTGATCCCAGCACACAATCCCGAGTACATGAGATTCCCACCATCCCACCTGATCCCAGCACACAATCCCGAGTACATGAGATTCCCACCATCCTGCCTGATCCCAACACACAATCCTGAGTACACGAGATTCCCACCATCCTGCCTGATCCCAGCACACAATCCCAAGTACATGAGATTCCCACCATCCCGCCTGATCCCAGCACACAATCCCGAGTACATGAGATTCCCACCATCCTGCCTGATCCCAGCACACAATCCCGAGTACATGAGATTCCCACCATCCCGCCTGATCCCAGCTCAGAATCCTGAGTACATGAGATTCCCACCATCCTGCCTGATCCCAGCACACAATCCCGAGTACACAAGATTCCCACCATCCTGCCTGGTCCCAGCACACATTCCCGAGTACATGAGATTCCCACCATCCCGCCTGATCCCAGCACATAATCCCGAGTACACGAGATTCCCACCATCCCGCCTGATCCCAGCACACAATCCCGAGTACACGAGATTCCCACCATCCCGCCTTATCCCAGCACACAATCCCGAGTACATGAGATTCCCACCATCCCACCTGATCCCAGCACACAATCCCAAGTACACAAGATTCCCACCATCCTGCCTGATCCCAGCACACAATCCCGAGTACATGAGATACAAACCATCCCGCCTGATCCCAGCACACAATCCCGAGTACACGAGATTCCCACCATCCCACCTAATCCCAGCACACAATCCTGAGTACACGAGATTCCCACCATCCCGCATTATCCCAGCACACAATCCCGAGTAAACAAGATTCCCACCATCCCACCTGATCCCAGCACACAATCCCAAGTACACAAGATTCCCACCATCCCGCCTGATCCCAGCACACAATCCCGAGTACATGAGATTCCCACCATCCCACCTGATCCCAGCACACAATCCCAAGTACACAAGATTCCCACCATCCCGCCTGATCCCAGCACACAATCCCGAGTACATGAGATTCCCACCATCCCGCCTGATCCCAGCACACAATCCCGAGTACATGAGATTCCCACCATCCCACCTGATCCCAGCACACAATCCCGAGTAAACGAGATTCCCACCATCCTGCCTGATCCCAGCACACAATCCCGAGTACATGAGATTCCCACCATCCCGCCTGATCCCAGCACACAATCCCGAGTACATGAGATTCCCACCATCCCGCCTTATCCCAGCACACAATCCCGAGTAAACGAGATTCCCACCATCCTGCCTGATCCCAGCACACAATCCCGAGTACATGAGATTCCCACCATCCCGCCTGATCCCAGCACACAATCCCAAGTACACAAGATTCCCACCATCCCGCCTGATCCCAGCACACAATCCCGAGTACATGAGATTCCCACCATCCCACCTGATCCCAGCACACAATCCCGAGTACATGAGATTCCCACCATCCTGCCTGATCCCAGCACACAATCCCGAGTACATGGGATTCCCACCATCCTGCCTGATCCGAGCACACAATCCCGAGTACACGAGATTCCCACCATCCTGCCTGATCCCAGCACACAATCCCGAGTACACGAGATTCCCACCATCCTGCCTGATCCCAGCTCAGAATCCTGAGTACATGAGATTCCCACCATCCCGCCTGGTCCCAGCACACAATCCCGAGTACATGAAATTCCCACCTTCCCACCTGATCCCAGCTCACAATTCCGAGTACATGAGATTCTCACCATCCTGCCTGGTCCCAGCACACAATCCCGAGTACACGAGATTCCCACCATCCTGCCTGATCCCAGCACACAATCCCGAGTACATGAGATTCCCACCATCCCGCCTGATCCCAGCTCACAATCCCAAGTACACGAGATTCCCACCATCCTGCCTGATCCCAGCACACAATCCCGAGTACATGAGATTCCCACCATCCTGCCTGATCCCAGCTCACAATCCCGAGTACACGAGATTCCCACAATCCCGCTTGATCCCAGCACACAATCCCGAGTACACGAGATTCCCACCATCCTGCCTGATCCCAGCACACAATCCCAAGTACATGAGATTCCCACCATCCCGCCTGATCCCAGCACACAATCCCGAGTACATGAGATTCCCACCATCCTGCCTGATCCCAGCACACAATCCCGAGTACATGAGATTCCCACCATCCCGCCTGATCCCAGCTCAGAATCCTGAGTACATGAGATTCCCACCATCCTGCCTGATCCCAGCACACAATCCCGAGTACACAAGATTCCCACCATCCTGCCTGGTCCCAGCACACATTCCCGAGTACATGAGATTCCCACCATCCCGCCTGATCCCAGCACACAATCCCGAGTACACGAGATTCCCACCATCCCGCCTTATCCCAGCACACAATCCCGAGTACATGAGATTCCCACCATCCCGCCTGATCCCAGCACACAATCCCGAGTACACAAGATATCACCATCCTGCCTGATCCCAGCACACAATCCCGAGTACATGAGATTCCCACCATCCCACCTGATCCCAGCACACAATCCCAAGTACACAAGATTCCCACCATCCTGCCTGATCCCTGCACACAATCCCGAGTACATGAGATTCAAACCATCCCGCCTGATCCCAGCACACAATCCCGAGTACACGAGATTCCCATCATCCCGCCTGATCCCAGCACACAATCCTGAGTACACGAGATTCCCACCATCCCGCCTGATCCCAGCACACAATCCTGAGTACACGAGATTCCCACCATCCCGCCTTATCCCAGCACACAATCCCGAGTAAACAAGATTCCCACCATCCCACCTGATCCCAGCACACAATCCCGAGTACATGAGATTCCCACCATCCCACCTGATCCCAGCACACAATCCCAAGTACACAAGATTCCCACCATCCCGCCTGATCCCAGCACACAATCCCGAGTACATGAGATTCCCACCATCCCACCTTATCCCAGCACACAATCCCGAGTAAACGAGATTCCCACCATCCCGCCTGATCCCAGCACACAATCCCGAGTACATGAGATTCCCACCATCCCACCTGATCCCAGCACACAATCCCAAGTACACAAGATTCCCACCATCCCGCCTGATCCCAGCACACAATCCCGAGTACATGAGATTCCCACCATCCCGCCTGATCCCAGCACACAATCCCGAGTACATGAGATTCCCACCATCCCGCCTTATCCCAGCACACAATCCCGAGTAAACGAGATTCCCACCATCCTGCCTGATCCCAGCACACAATCCCGAGTACATGAGATTCCCACCATCCCGCCTGATCCCAGCACACAATCCCAAGTACACAAGATTCCCACCATCCCGCCTGATCCCAGCACACAATCCCGAGTACATGAGATTCCCACCATCCCGCCTTATCCCAGCACACAATCCCGAGTAAACGAGATTCCCACCATCCTGCCTGATCCCAGCACACAATCCCGAGTACATGAGATTCCCACCATCCCGCCTTATCCCAGCACACAATCCCGAGTAAACGAGATTCCCACCATCCTGCCTGATCCCAGCACACAATCCCGAGTACATGAGATTCCCACCATCCCACCTGATCCCAGCACACAATCCCAAGTACACAAGATTCCCACCATCCCGCCTGATCCCAGCACACAATCCCGAGTACATGAGATTCCCACCATCCCGCCTGATCCCAGCACACAATCCCGAGTACATGAGATTCCCACCATCCCGCCTTATCCCAGCACACAATCCCGAGTAAACGAGATTCCCACCATCCTGCCTGATCCCAGCACACAATCCCGAGTACATGAGATTCCCACCATCCCGCCTGATCCCAGCACACAATCCCAAGTACACAAGATTCCCACCATCCCGCCTGATCCCAGCACACAATCCCGAGTACATGAGATTCCCACCATCCCGCCTGATACCAGCTCACAATCCCGAGTACACGAGATTCCCACCATCCTGCCTGATCCCAGCACACAATCCCGACTACACGAGATTCCCACCATCCTGCCTGATCCCAGCACACAATCCCGAGTACATGAGATTCCCACCATCCTGCCTGATCCCAGCTCACAATCCCGAGTACACGAGATTCCCACAATCCCGCTTGATCCCAGCACACAATCCCGAGTACACGAGATTCCCACCATCCTGCCTGATCCCAGCACACAATCCCAAGTACATGAGATTCCCACCATCCCGCCTGATCCCAGCACACAATCCCGAGTACATGAGATTCCCACCATCCTGCCTGATCCCAGCACACAATCCCGAGTACATGAGATTCCCACCATCCCGCCTGATCCCAGCTCAGAATCCTGAGTACATGAGATTCCCACCATCCTGCCTGATCCCAGCACACAATCCCGAGTACACAAGATTCCCACCATCCTGCCTGGTCCCAGCACACATTCCCGAGTACATGAGATTCCCACCATCCCGCCTGATCCCAGCACATAATCCCGAGTACACGAGATTCCCACCATCCCGCCTGATCCCAGCACACAATCCCGAGTACACGAGATTCCCACCATCCCGCCTTATCCCAGCACACAATCCCGAGTACATGAGATTCCCACCATCCCACCTGATCCCAGCACACAATCCCAAGTACACAAGATCCCCACCATCCTGCCTGATCCCTGCACACAATCCCGAGTACATGAGATTCAAACCATCCCGCCTGATCCCAGCACACAATCCCGAGTACACGAGATTCCCACCATCCCACCTAATCCCAGCACACAATCCTGAGTACACGAGATTCCCACCATCCCGCCTTATCCCAGCACACAATCCCGAGTAAACAAGATTCCCACCATCCCACCTGATCCCAGCACACAATCCCAAGTACACAAGATTCCCACCATCCCGCCTGATCCCAGCACACAATCCCGAGTACATGAGATTCCCACCATCCCACCTGATCCCAGCACACAATCCCAAGTACACAAGATTCCCACCATCCCGCCTGATCCCAGCACACAATCCCGAGTACATGAGATTCCCACCATCCCGCCTGATCCCAGCACACAATCCCGAGTACATGAGATTCCCACCATCCCACCTGATCCCAGCACACAATCCCGAGTAAACGAGATTCCCACCATCCTGCCTGATCCCAGCACACAATCCCGAGTACATGAGATTCCCACCATCCCGCCTGATCCCAGCACACAATCCCGAGTACATGAGATTCCCACCATCCCGCCTTATCCCAGCACACAATCCCGAGTAAACGAGATTCCCACCATCCTGCCTGATCCCAGCACACAATCCCGAGTACATGAGATTCCCACCATCCCGCCTGATCCCAGCACACAATCCCAAGTACACAAGATTCCCACCATCCCGCCTGATCCCAGCACACAATCCCGAGTACATGAGATTCCCACCATCCCACCTGATCCCAGCACACAATCCCGAGTACATGAGATTCCCACCATCCTGCCTGATCCCAACACACAATCCTGAGTACATGAGATTCCCACCATCCCGCCTGATCCCAGCACACAATCCCGAGTACATGAGATTCCCACCATCCCGCCTGATCCCAGCACACAATCCCAAGTACATGAGATTCCCACCATCCTGCCTGATCCCAGCACACAATCCCGAGTACACGAGATTCCCACCATCCTGCCTGATCCGAGCACACAATCACGAGTACACAAGATTCCCACCATCCCACCTGATCCCAGAACACAATCCCGAGTACACGAGATTCCCACCATCCCGCCTGATCCCAGCACACAATCCCGAGTACACGAGATTCCCACCATTCCACCTGATCCAAGCACACAATCCTGAGTACATGAGATTCCCACCATCCCGCCTGATCCCAGCTCACAATCCCGAGTACACGAGATTCCCACCATTCCACCTGATCCAAGCACACAATCCCGAGTACATGAGATTCCCACCATCCTGCCTGATCCCAGCACACAATCCTGAGTACATGAGATTCCCACCATCCCGCCTGATCCCAGCACACAATCCCGAGTACATGAGATTCCCACCATCCCGCCTGATCCCAGCACACAATCCCGAGTACACGAGATTCCCACCATCCCGCCTGATCCCAGCACACAATCCCGAGTACACGAGATTCCCACCATTCCACCTGATCCAAGCACACAATCCCGAGTACATGAGATTCCCACCATCCCGCCTGGTCCCAGCACACAATCCCGAGTACATGAGATTCCCACCATCCCGCCTGATCCCAGCACATAATCCCGAGTACACGAGATTCCCACCATTCCACCTGATCCCAGCACACAATCCCGAGTACACGAGATTCCCACCATTCCACCTGATCCCAGCACACAATCCCGAGTACATGAGATTCCCACCATCCCACCTGATCCCAGCACACAATCCCGAGTACATGAGATTCCCACCATCCCACCTGATCCCAGCACACAATCCCGAGTACATGAGATTCCTACCATCCCGCCTGATCCCAGCACACAACCCGAGTACACGAGATTCCCACCATCCCGCCTGATCCCAGCACACAATCCCGAGTACACGAGATTCCCACCATTCCACCTGATCCAAGCACACAATCCCGAGTACACGAGATTCCCACCATCCCGCCTGATCCCAGCACACAATCCTGAGTACATGAGATTCCCATCATCCCGCCTGATCCCAGCACACAATCCCGAGTACATGAGATTCCCACCATCCCGCCTGATCCAAGCACACAATCCCGAGTACACGAGATTCCCACCATCCCGCCTGATCCCAGCACACAATCCTGAGTACATGAGATTCCCACCATCCCACCTGATCCCAGAACACAATCCCGAGTACACGAGATTCCCACCATCCCGCCTGATCCCAGCACACAATCCCGAGTACACGAGATTCCCACCATCCTGCCTGATCCGAGCACACAATCACGAGTACACAAGATTCCCACCATCCCACCTGATCCCAGAACACAATCCCGAGTACACGAGATTCCCACCATCCCGCCTGATCCCAGCACACAATCCCGAGTACACGAGATTCCCACCATTCCACCTGATCCAAGCACACAATCCTGAGTACATGAGATTCCCACCATCCCGCCTGATCCCAGCTCACAATCCCGAGTACACGAGATTCCCACCATTCCACCTGATCCAAGCACACAATCCCGAGTACATGAGATTCCCACCATCCTGCCTGATCCCAGCACACAATCCCGAGTACACGAGATTCCCACCATCCTGCCTGATCCCAGCACACAGTCCCGAGTACATGAGATTCCCACCATCCCGCCTGATCCCAGCACACAATCCCGAGTACACGAGATTCCCACCATCCCGTCTGTTCGGAGCACACAGTCCCGAGTACACGAGATTCCCAAAATCCCGCCTGATCCCAGCACACAATCCCCAGTACATGAGATTCCCACCATCCCGCCTGATCCCAGCACACAATCCCGAGTACACGAGATTCCCACCATCCCGCCTGATCCCAGCACACAATCCCGAGTACACGAGATTCCCACCATTCCACCTGATCCAAGCACACAATCCCGAGTACATGAGATTCCCACCATCCCGCCTGGTCCCAGCACACAATCCCGAGTACATGAGATTCCCACCATCCCGCCTGATCCCAGCACATAATCCCGAGTACACGAGATTCCCACCATTCCACCTGATCCCAGCACACAATCCCGAGTACACGAGATTCCCACCATTCCACCTGATCCCAGCACACAATCCCGAGTACATGAGATTCCCACCATCCCACCTGATCCCAGCACACAATCCCGAGTACATGAGATTCCCACCATCCCACCTGATCCCAGCACACAATCCCGAGTACATGAGATTCCTACCATCCCGCCTGATCCCAGCACACAACCCGAGTACACGAGATTCCCACCATCCCGCCTGATCCCAGCACACAATCCCGAGTACACGAGATTCCCACCATTCCACCTGATCCAAGCACACAATCCCGAGTACACGAGATTCCCACCATCCCGCCTGATCCCAGCACACAATCCTGAGTACATGAGATTCCCATCATCCCGCCTGATCCCAGCACACAATCCCGAGTACATGAGATTCCCACCATCCCGCCTGATCCAAGCACACAATCCCGAGTACACGAGATTCCCACCATCCCGCCTGATCCCAGCACACAATCCTGAGTACATGAGATTCCCACCATCCCACCTGATCCCAGAACACAATCCCGAGTACACGAGATTCCCACCATCCCGCCTGATCCCAGCACACAATCCCGAGTACACGAGATTCCCACCATCCTGCCTGATCCCAGCACACAATCCTGAGTACATGAGATTCCCACCATCCTGCCTGATCCCAGCACACAATCCCGAGTACACGAGATTCCCACCATCCTGCCTGATCCCAGCACACAATCCCGAGTACATGAAATTCCCACCATCCCGCCTGATCCCAGCACACAATCCCGAGTACACGAGATTCCCACCATCCCGCCTGATCCCAGCACACAATCCCGAGTACATGAGATTCCCACCATCCCGCCTGATCCCAGCACACAATCCCGAGTACATGAGATTCCCACCATCCCGCCTTATCCCAGCACACAATCCCGAGTAAACGAGATTCCCACCATCCTGCCTGATCCCAGCACACAATCCCGAGTACATGAGATTCCCACCATCCCGCCTGATCCCAGCACACAATCCCAAGTACACAAGATTCCCACCATCCCGCCTGATCCCAGCACACAATCCCGAGTACATGAGATTCCCACCATCCCGCCTGATACCAGCTCACAATCCCGAGTACACGAGATTCCCACCATCCTGCCTGATCCCAGCACACAATCCCGACTACACGAGATTCCCACCATCCTGCCTGATCCCAGCACACAATCCCGAGTACATGAGATTCCCACCATCCTGCCTGATCCCAGCTCACAATCCCGAGTACACGAGATTCCCACAATCCCGCTTGATCCCAGCACACAATCCCGAGTACACGAGATTCCCACCATCCTGCCTGATCCCAGCACACAATCCCAAGTACATGAGATTCCCACCATCCCGCCTGATCCCAGCACACAATCCCGAGTACATGAGATTCCCACCATCCTGCCTGATCCCAGCACACAATCCCGAGTACATGAGATTCCCACCATCCCGCCTGATCCCAGCTCAGAATCCTGAGTACATGAGATTCCCACCATCCTGCCTGATCCCAGCACACAATCCCGAGTACACAAGATTCCCACCATCCTGCCTGGTCCCAGCACACATTCCCGAGTACATGAGATTCCCACCATCCCGCCTGATCCCAGCACATAATCCCGAGTACACGAGATTCCCACCATCCCGCCTGATCCCAGCACACAATCCCGAGTACACGAGATTCCCACCATCCCGCCTTATCCCAGCACACAATCCCGAGTACATGAGATTCCCACCATCCCACCTGATCCCAGCACACAATCCCAAGTACACGAGATCCCCACCATCCTGCCTGATCCCTGCACACAATCCCGAGTACATGAGATTCAAACCATCCCGCCTGATCCCAGCACACAATCCCGAGTACACGAGATTCCCACCATCCCACCTAATCCCAGCACACAATCCTGAGTACACGAGATTCCCACCATCCCGCCTTATCCCAGCACACAATCCCGAGTAAACAAGATTCCCACCATCCCACCTGATCCCAGCACACAATCCCAAGTACACAAGATTCCCACCATCCCGCCTGATCCCAGCACACAATCCCGAGTACATGAGATTCCCACCATCCCACCTGATCCCAGCACACAATCCCAAGTACACAAGATTCCCACCATCCCGCCTGATCCCAGCACACAATCCCGAGTACATGAGATTCCCACCATCCCGCCTGATCCCAGCACACAATCCCGAGTACATGAGATTCCCACCATCCCGCCTGATCCCAGCACACAATCCCGAGAACACGAGATTCCCACCATCCCGCCTGATCCCAGCACACAATCCCGAGTAAACGAGATTCCCACCATCCTGCCTGATCCCAGCACACAATCCCGAGTACATGAGATTCCCACCATCCCGCCTGATCCCAGCACACAATCCCGAGTACATGAGATTCCCACCATCCCGCCTTATCCCAGCACACAATCCCGAGTAAACGAGATTCCCACCATCCTGCCTGATCCCAGCACACAATCCCGAGTACATGAGATTCCCACCATCCCGCCTGATCCCAGCACACAATCCCAAGTACACAAGATTCCCACCATCCCGCCTGATCCCAGCACACAATCCCGAGTACATGAGATTCCCACCATCCCACCTGATCCCAGCACACAATCCCGAGTACATGAGATTCCCACCATCCTGCCTGATCCCAACACACAATCCTGAGTACATGAGATTCCCACCATCCCGCCTGATCCCAGCACACAATCCCGAGTACATGAGATTCCCACCATCCCGCCTGATCCCAGCACACAATCCCAAGTACATGAGATTCCCACCATCCTGCCTGATCCCAGCACACAATCCCGAGTACACGAGATTCCCACCATCCTGCCTGATCCGAGCACACAATCACGAGTACACAAGATTCCCACCATCCCACCTGATCCCAGAACACAATCCCGAGTACACGAGATTCCCACCATCCCGCCTGATCCCAGCACACAATCCCGAGTACACGAGATTCCCACCATTCCACCTGATCCAAGCACACAATCCTGAGTACATGAGATTCCCACCATCCCGCCTGATCCC
Source organism: Gastrophryne carolinensis (assembly GCA_027917425.1). Taxonomy (NCBI): domain Eukaryota; kingdom Metazoa; phylum Chordata; class Amphibia; order Anura; family Microhylidae; genus Gastrophryne; species Gastrophryne carolinensis. Next base: position 846,981 of record CM051238.1, on the reverse strand, counting down.
AGCTCACAATCCCGAGTACACGAGATTCCCACCATTCCACCTGATCCAAGCACACAATCCCGAGTACATGAGATTCCCACCATCCTGCCTGATCCCAGCACACAATCCTGAGTACATGAGATTCCCACCATCCCGCCTGATCCCAGCACACAATCCCGAGTACATGAGATTCCCACCATCCCGCCTGATCCCAGCACACAATCCCGAGTACACGAGATTCCCACCATCCCGCCTGATCCCAGCACACAATCCCGAGTACACGAGATTCCCACCATTCCACCTGATCCAAGCACACAATCCCGAGTACATGAGATTCCCACCATCCCGCCTGGTCCCAGCACACAATCCCGAGTACATGAGATTCCCACCATCCCGCCTGATCCCAGCACATAATCCCGAGTACACGAGATTCCCACCATTCCACCTGATCCCAGCACACAATCCCGAGTACACGAGATTCCCACCATTCCACCTGATCCCAGCACACAATCCCGAGTACATGAGATTCCCACCATCCCACCTGATCCCAGCACACAATCCCGAGTACATGAGATTCCCACCATCCCACCTGATCCCAGCACACAATCCCGAGTACATGAGATTCCTACCATCCCGCCTGATCCCAGCACACAACCCGAGTACACGAGATTCCCACCATCCCGCCTGATCCCAGCACACAATCCCGAGTACACGAGATTCCCACCATTCCACCTGATCCAAGCACACAATCCCGAGTACACGAGATTCCCACCATCCCGCCTGATCCCAGCACACAATCCTGAGTACATGAGATTCCCATCATCCCGCCTGATCCCAGCACACAATCCCGAGTACATGAGATTCCCACCATCCCGCCTGATCCAAGCACACAATCCCGAGTACACGAGATTCCCACCATCCCGCCTGATCCCAGCACACAATCCTGAGTACATGAGATTCCCACCATCCCACCTGATCCCAGAACACAATCCCGAGTACACGAGATTCCCACCATCCCGCCTGATCCCAGCACACAATCCCGAGTACACGAGATTCCCACCATCCTGCCTGATCCGAGCACACAATCACGAGTACACAAGATTCCCACCATCCCACCTGATCCCAGAACACAATCCCGAGTACACGAGATTCCCACCATCCCGCCTGATCCCAGCACACAATCCCGAGTACACGAGATTCCCACCATTCCACCTGATCCAAGCACACAATCCTGAGTACATGAGATTCCCACCATCCCGCCTGATCCCAGCTCACAATCCCGAGTACACGAGATTCCCACCATTCCACCTGATCCAAGCACACAATCCCGAGTACATGAGATTCCCACCATCCTGCCTGATCCCAGCACACAATCCCGAGTACACGAGATTCCCACCATCCTGCCTGATCCCAGCACACAGTCCCGAGTACATGAGATTCCCACCATCCCGCCTGATCCCAGCACACAATCCCGAGTACACGAGATTCCCACCATCCCGTCTGTTCGGAGCACACAGTCCCGAGTACACGAGATTCCCAAAATCCCGCCTGATCCCAGCACACAATCCCCAGTACATGAGATTCCCACCATCCCGCCTGATCCCAGCACACAATCCCGAGTACACGAGATTCCCACCATCCCGCCTGATCCCAGCACACAATCCCGAGTACACGAGATTCCCACCATTCCACCTGATCCAAGCACACAATCCCGAGTACATGAGATTCCCACCATCCCGCCTGGTCCCAGCACACAATCCCGAGTACATGAGATTCCCACCATCCCGCCTGATCCCAGCACATAATCCCGAGTACACGAGATTCCCACCATTCCACCTGATCCCAGCACACAATCCCGAGTACACGAGATTCCCACCATTCCACCTGATCCCAGCACACAATCCCGAGTACATGAGATTCCCACCATCCCACCTGATCCCAGCACACAATCCCGAGTACATGAGATTCCCACCATCCCACCTGATCCCAGCACACAATCCCGAGTACATGAGATTCCTACCATCCCGCCTGATCCCAGCACACAACCCGAGTACACGAGATTCCCACCATCCCGCCTGATCCCAGCACACAATCCCGAGTACACGAGATTCCCACCATTCCACCTGATCCAAGCACACAATCCCGAGTACACGAGATTCCCACCATCCCGCCTGATCCCAGCACACAATCCTGAGTACATGAGATTCCCATCATCCCGCCTGATCCCAGCACACAATCCCGAGTACATGAGATTCCCACCATCCCGCCTGATCCAAGCACACAATCCCGAGTACACGAGATTCCCACCATCCCGCCTGATCCCAGCACACAATCCTGAGTACATGAGATTCCCACCATCCCACCTGATCCCAGAACACAATCCCGAGTACACGAGATTCCCACCATCCCGCCTGATCCCAGCACACAATCCCGAGTACACGAGATTCCCACCATCCTGCCTGATCCCAGCACACAATCCTGAGTACATGAGATTCCCACCATCCTGCCTGATCCCAGCACACAATCCCGAGTACACGAGATTCCCACCATCCTGCCTGATCCCAGCACACAATCCCGAGTACATGAAATTCCCACCATCCCGCCTGATCCCAGCACACAATCCCGAGTACACGAGATTCCCACCATCCCACCTGATCCCAGCACACAATCCCGAGTACATGAGATTCCCACCATCCCGCCTGATCCCAGCTCACAATCCTGAGTACATGAGATTCCCACCATCCCGCCTGATCCCAGCACACAATCCTGAGTACATGAGATTCCCACCATCCTGCCTGATCCCAGCACACAATCCCGAGTACACGAGATTCCCACCATCCCGCCTGATCCCAGCACACAATCCCGAGTACATGAAATTCCCACCATTCCGCCTGATCCCAACACACAATCCCGAGTACATGAAATTCCCACCATTCCGCCTGATCCCAGCACACAATCCCGAGTACACGAGATTCCCACCATCCTGCCTGATCCCAGCACACAATCCCGAGTACACGAGATTCCCACCATCCCGCCTGATCCCAGCACACAATCCCGAGTACATGAGATTCCCACCATCCTGCCTGATCCCAGCACACAATCCGGAGTACACGAGATTCCCACCATCCTGCCTGATCCCAGCACACAATCCCGAGTACACGAGATTCCCACCATCCCGCCTGATCCCAGCACACAATCCTGAGTACATGAGATTCCCACCATCCCGCCTGATCCGAGCAAACAATTCCGAGTACATGAGATTCCCACCATCCCGCCTGATCCCAGCACACAATCCTGAGTACATGAGATTCCCACCATCCCACATGATCCCAGCACACAATCCCGAGTACATGAGATTCCCACCATCCCGCCTGATCCCAGCACACAATCCTGAGTACATGAGATTCCCACCATCCCACCTGATCCCAGAACACAATCCCGAGTACACGAGATTCCCACCATCCCGCCTGATCCCAGCACACAATCCCGAGTACACGAGATTCCCACCATTCCACCTGATCCCAGCACACAATCCTGAGTACTTGAGATTCCCACCATCCCGCCTGATCCCAGCTCACAATCCCGAGTACACGAGATTCCCACCATCCCGCCTGATCCCAACACACAATCCCGAGTACATGAAATTCCCCCCATTCCGCCTGATCCCAACACACAATCCCGAGTACATGAGATTCCCACCATCCCGCCCGATCCCAGCACAAAATCCTGAGTACATGAGATTCCCACCATCCCGCCTGATCCCAGCTCACAATCCCGAGTACACGAGATTCCCACCATCCCGCCTGATCCCAACACACAATCCCGAGTACATGAGATTCCCACCATCCCGCCTGATCCCAGCTCACAATCCCGAGTACACGAGATTCCCACCATCCCGCCTGATCCCAGCACACAATCCCGAGTACATGAGATTCCCACCATCCCACCTGATCCCAGCACACAATCCCGAGTACACGAGATTCCCACCATCCCGCCTGATCCCAGCACACAATCCCGAGTACATGAGATTTCCACCATCCTGCCTGATCCCAGAACACAATCCCCTGTACATGAGATTCCCACCATCCCGCCTGGTCCCAGCACACAATCCCGAGTACATGAGATTCCCACCATCCCGCCTGATCCCAGCACACAATCCCGAGTACACGAGATTCCCACCATCCCGCCTGATCCCAACACACAATCCCGAGTACATGAAATTCCCACCATCCCGCCTGATCCAAGCACACAATCCCGAGTATACGAGATTCCCACCATCCCACCCGATCCTAGCACACAATCCCGAGTACATGAGATTCCCACCATCCCGCCTGATCCCAGCACACAATCCCGAGTACACGAGATTCCCACCATCCCACCTGATCGCAGCACACAATCCCGAGTACACGAGATTCCCACCATCCTGCCTGATCCCAGCACACAATCCCAAGTACACGAGATTCCCACCATCCCGCCTGATCCCAGCTCACAATCCCGAGTACAGGAGATTCCCACCATCCCGCCTGATCCCAGCACACAATCCCGAGTACACGAGATTCCCACCATCCCGCCTGATCCCAGCACACAATCCCAAGTACACGAGATTCCCACCATCCCGCCTGATCCCAGCTCACAATCCTGAGTACATGAGATTCCCACCATCCCGCCTGATCCCAGCTCACAATCCCGAGTACACGAGATTCCCACCATCCCGCCTGATCCCAGCTCACAATCCTGAGTACACGAGATTCCCACCATCCCGCCTGATCCCAGCTCACAATCCCGAGTACACGAGATTCCCACCATCCTGCCTGATCCCAGCACACAATCCCGAGTACATGAGATTCCCACCATCCCACCTGATCCCAGCACACAATCCCGAGTACACGAGATTCCCACCATCCCGCCTGATCCGGGCACACAATCCCGAGTACATGAGATTCCCACCATCCCGCCTGATCCCAGCACACAATCCCGAGTACACGAGATTCCCACCATCCTGCCTGATCCCAGCTCACAATCCTGAGTACATGAGATTCCCACCATCCCGCCTGATCCCAGCTCACAATCCCGAGTACACGAGATTCCCACCATCCCGCCTGATCCCAGCTCACAATCCTGAGTACACGAGATTCCCACCATCCCGCCTGATCCCAACACACAATCCTGAGTACACGAGATTCCCACCATCCCGCCTGATCCCAGCTCACAATCCCGAGTACACGAGATTCCCACCATCCCGCCTGATCCCAGCTCACAATCCTGAGTACACGAGATTCCCACCATCCCGCCTGATCCCAGCACACAATCCCGAGTACATGAGATTCCCACCATCCCGCCTGATCCCAGCACACAATCCCGAGTACACGAGATTCCCACCATCCCGCCTGATCCCAGCACACAATCCCGAGTACATGAGATTCCCACCATCCTGCCTGATCCCAGCTCACAATCCCGAGTACACGAGATTCCCACCATCCCGCCTGATCCCAGCTCACAATCCTGAGTACACGAGATTCCCACCATCCCGCCTGATCCCAGCACACAATCCCGAGTACACGAGATTCCCACCATCCTGCCTGATCCCAGCACACAATCCTGAGTACACGAGATTCCCACCATCCCGCCTGATCCCAGCTCACAATCCCGAGTACACGAGATTCCCACCATCCCGCCTGATCCCAGCTCACAATCCCGAGTACACGAGATTCCCACCATCCTGCCTGATCCCAGCACACAATCCCAAGTACATGAAATTCCCACCATCCCGCCTGATCCCAGCACACAATCCCGAGTACATGAGATTTCCACCATCCCACCTGATACCAGCACACAATCCAGAGTACATGAGATTCCCACCATCCCACCTGATCCCAGCACACAATCCCGAGTACACGAGATTCCCACCATCCCGCCTGATCCGGGCACACAATCCCGAGTACATGAGATTCCCACCATCCCGCCTGATCCCAGCTCACAATCCCGAGTACACGAGATTCCCACCATCCCGCCTGATCCCAGCTCACAATCCTGAGTACACGAGATTCCCACCATCCTGCCTGATCCCAGCACACAATCCCGAGTACACGAGATTCCCACCATCCTGCCTGATCCCAGCACACAATCCCGAGTACACGAGATTCCCACCATCCCGCCTGATCCGGGCACACAATCCCGAGTACACGAGATTCCCACCATCCCGCCTGATCCCAGCACACAATCCCGAGTACACGAGATTCCCACCATCCCGCCTGATCCCAGCTCACAATCCTGAGTACATGAGATTCCCACCATCCTGCCTGATCCCAGCTCACAATCCTGAGTACACGAGATTCCCACCATCCCGCCTGATCCCAGCTCACAATCCTGAGTACACGAGATTCCCATCATCCTGCCTGATCCCAGCACACAATCCCGAGTACATGAGATTCCCACCATCCCGCCTGATCCCAGCACACAATCCCGAGTACATGAGATTCCCACCATTTCGCCTGATCCCAGCACACAATCCCGAGTACATGAGATTCCCACCATCCCGCCTGATCAATGCACACAATCCCGAGTACATGAGATTCCCACCATCCCGCCTGATCCCAGCACACAATCCCGAGTACATGAGATTCCCACCATCCCGCCTGATCCCAGCACACAATCCCGAGTACACGAGATTCCCACCATCCTGCCTGATCCCAGCACACAATCCCGAGTACACGAGATTCCCACCATCCCGCCTGATCCCAGCACACAATCCTGAGTACATGAGATTCCCACCATCCCGCCTGATCCCAGCACACAATCCCGAGTACACGAGATTCCCATCATCCTGCCTGATCCCAGCACACAATCCCGAGTACATGAGATTTCCACCATCCCGCCTGATCCCAGCACACAATCCCGAGTACATGAGATTCCCACCATTTCGCCTGATCCCAGCACACAATCCTGAGTACATGAGATTCCCACCATCCCGCCTGATCCCAGCACACAATCCCGAGTACACGAGATTCCCACCATCCTGCCTGATCCCAGCACACAATCCCGAGTACACGAGATTCCCACCATCCCGCCTGATCCCAGCACACAATCCTGAGTACATGAGATTCCCACCATCCTGCCTGATCCCAGCACACAATCCCGAGTACACGAGATTCCCACCATCCTGCCTGATCCCAGCACACAATCCCGAGTACAAGAGATTCCCACCATCCCGCCTGATCCCAGCACACAATCCCAAGTACATGAGATTCCCACCATCCTGCCTGATCCCAACACACAATCCTGAGTACATGAGATTCCCACCATCCCGCCTGATCCCAGCACACAATCCCGAGTACACGAGATTCCCACCATCCTGCCTGATCCCAGCACACAATCCCGAGTACATGAGATTCCCACCATCCCGCCTGATCCCAGCACACAATCCCGAGTACACGAGATTCCCACCATCCTGCCAGATCCCAGCACACAATCCCGAGTACATGAGATTCCCACCATCCCGCCTGATCCCAGCACACAATCCCGAGTACAAGAGATTCCCACCATCCCGCCTGATCCCAGCACACAATCCCGAGTACAAGAGATTCCCACCATCCTGCCTGATCCCAGCACACAATCCTGAGTACACGAGATTCCCACCATCCTGCCAGATCCCAGCACACAGTCCCGAGTACATGAGATTCCCACCATCCCGCCTGATCCCAGCACACAGTCCCGAGTACAAGAGATTCCCACCATCCCGCCTGATCCCAGCACACAATCCCGAGTACATGAGATTCCCACCATCCCGCCTGATCCCAGCACACAATCCAGAGTATACGAGATTCCCACCATCCCGCCTGATCCCAGCACACAGTTCCGAGTACAAGAGATTCCCACCATCCCGCCTGATCCCAGCACACAATCCTGAGTACATGAGATTCCCACCATCCCGCCTGATCCCAGCACACAATCCAGAGTACACGAGATTCCCACCATCCCGCCTGATCCCAGCACACAATCCCAAGTACACGAGATTCCCACCATCCTGCCTGATCCCAGCACACAATCCCGAGTACATGAGATTCCCACCATCCCGCCTGATCCCAGCACACAATCCCGAGTACACGAGATTCCCACCATCCCGCCTGATCCCAGCACACAATCCCGAGTACACGAGATTCCCACCATCCCGCCTGATCCCAGCACACAGTCCCGAGTACATGAGATTCCCACAATCCCGCCTGATCCCAGCACACAATCCCGAGTACATGAGATTCCCACCATCCCGCCTGATCCCAGCACACAATCCTGAGTACACGAGATTCCCACCATCCTGCCTGATCCCAGCACACAATCCTGAGTACACGAGATTCCCACCATCCCGCCTGATCCCAGCACACAATCCCGAGAACACGAGATTCCCACCATCCCGCCTGATCCCAGCTCACAATCCCGAGAACACGAGATTCCCGGTGTCCTGAGTATATGAGGATCGGGGCAGCAGAGGCCAGGAGGAGCCGCGCACCATAAAACGCTCAGTATAAATATACAGCGGGAGATGAAATAAACATTTCCCTGTTTATGGATGAATGCGCCCATTCAGGAACGCCGGGCCGGATCCTGCGCCGAGCGCAACCTGTAATGCGAGCCAAGTCCTTCACATCGTCACTCGCTGACCCGACACGCAGCCCCTACCCGGGAGGCATGAGGATACCGGCCCTGGAGGCCTAAGGATGCCCGGCCCTGGAGGCCTGAGGATGCCCAGCCCTGGAGACCTGAGGATGCTCGGCCCTGGAGGCCTGAGGATGCCCGGCCCGGGAGACCTGAGGATGCCCGGCCCTGGAGGCCTGAGGATGCCCGGCCCTGGAGGCCTGAGGATGCCCGGCCCGGGAGACCTGAGGATGCCCGGCCCGGGAGACCTGAGGATGCCCGGCCCGGGAGACCTGAGGATGCCCGGCCCTGGAGGCCTTAGGATGCCCAGCCTTGGAGGGCTGAGGATGCCCGGCCCTGGAGGCCTGAGGATGCCCGGCCCTGGAGGCCTGAGGATGCCCGGCCCGGGAGACCTGAGGATGCCCGGCCCTGGAGGCCTGAGGATGCCCGGCCCTGGAGGCCTGAGGATGCCCGGCCGGGAGACCTGAGGATGCCCGGCCCTGGAGGCCTGAGGATGCCTGGCCCAGGAAACCTGAGGATGCCCGGCACTGGAGGCCTGAGGATGCCCAGCCCTGGAGGCCTGATGATTCCCGGCCCTGGAGGCCTGAGGATGCCGGCCCTGGAGGCCTGAGGATGCCTGGCCCTGGAAACCTGAGGAAGCCCAGCCCTGGAGGCCTGAGGATGCCCGGCCCGGGAAACCTGAGGATGCCCGGCCCTGGAGGCCTGAGGATGCCCGGCCCTGGAGGCCTGAGGATTCCCGGTCCTGGAGGCTTGAGGATGCCCAGCCCTGGAGGCCTGAGGATGCCCGGCCCTGGAGGCCTGAGGATTCCCGGCCCTGGAGGCCTGAGGATGCCAGCCCTGGAGGCCTGAGGATGCCCGGCCCTGGAGGCTGGAGGATGCCCAGTCCTGGAGGCCTGAGGATGCCCGGCCCTGGAGGCCTGAGGATGCCCAGCCCTGGAGGCCTGAGGATGCCTGGCTTGGGAGACCTGAGGATGCCCGGCCCTGGAGGCCTGAGGATGCACGGCCCAGGAAACCTGAGGATGCCTGGCACTGGAGGCCTGAGGATGCCCGGCCCTGGAGGCCTGAGGATGCCCAGCCCTGGAGGCCTGAGGATGCCCGGTCCTGGAGGCATGAGGATGCCCAGCCCTGGAGGCCTGAGGATGCCCGGCCCTGGAGGCCTGAGGATGCCCGGGACTAAGCAATGCCAGCTCATCCCAACCTCCCGGGAACCGACATTATATATATATATATGTGTGTGGAGCTGGAGATTATAAGCCCCGGTGGGATCAGGGGGTCGGGGGGGTGCGCAGCGGAGCGGAAGGTGAGAAGTCAGAGAATTCCCAGCAGCTGGAACGCGTCTGTCTCCCCCGGAAGACAACAGTCACATATTGCAACACAATATAATATCATCCAACAACAACAAGCGCAGCGCGGCCTGCAGAACCACTCCATATAATGACTGGAGCGTAATATGACCCACGTATAAACGCTGCCCGCGCCGTAAAATCCTATAACACTCCAGAGGAGCCTAACATAACCCACCTATAAATGGAGCTCACACCATAATAAAGTATAACACTCAGAGGAGCCTAACATAACCCACCTATAAATGGAGCTCACACCATAATAAAGTATAACACTCCAGGGGAGCCTAACATAACCCACCTATAAATGGAGCTCACACCATAATAAAGTATAACACTCCAGGGGAGCCTAACATAACCCACCTATAAATGGAGCTCACACCATAATAAAGTATAACACTCCAGGGGAGCCTAACATAACCCACCTATAAATGGAGCTCACACCATAATAAAGTATAACACTCCAGGGGAGCCTAACATAACCCACCTATAAATGGAGCTCACACCATAATAAAGTATAACACTCAGAGGAGCCTAACATAACCCACCTATAAATGGAGCTCACACCATAATAAAGTATAACACTCCAGAGGAGCCGTAATGTAATGCAGGGCCCACTAGAACCCGTCCAGCACCATCATGTGATATAGTGATGCAGCACACAAATCACTGCCACAGAATAGCATCCAGTCTGGAGCATAATATGACCGACGTATAAACGCTGCCCGCGCCGTAATATAGTATAACACTCCAGAGGAGCTGTAACGTAACGTCGGGCCCACTAGAACCCACTAGAGTGTAATATAAGCGACCTATAAATGCTGCTCACACCATAATACAGTATAACACTCCAAAGGAGCCATAATGTAACTGCAGGCCCACTAGAACTCGGCCGGTGCCGTCACGTGCTATAAAGAAATTATTGCTGCAGAATAGCGTCCAGCCTGGAGCGTAATATGACTGACGTATAAATGGTTCCCATGCAAAAATATAATATAACACTCCAGAGGTGCCGTAACGTAACGCCAGGCCAAATAGAACCCGTCCGGTGCTGTCACGTGATATAATGACGCAGCACACAAATCACTGCTGCAGAATAGCGTCCAGCCTGGAGCGTAATATGACCATTGTATAAATGCTGCCCGCACTGTAATATAGTACGTAGCCTAATGCCGGGCCCACTAGAACCAGACCGGTGCTGCCACGTGGTATAGAGACGCAGCGCAGAAATCACTGCCTTAGAATAGCGTCCAGTCTGGAGCGTAATATGACCGAGTCTGGAGCGTAATATGACCGACCCATGAACGCTGCCCACGCCGTAATATAGTATAACACTCCAGAGGAGCCGTAACGTAATGTCAGGCCAACTAGAACCCGACTGGTGCCATCACCTGATATAATGACGCAGCTCACTGCCACAGAATAGTGTCCAGTCTGGAGCGTCATATGACCGACCTATAAACGTTGCCCACGCCGTAATATAGTATAACACTCCAGAGGGGACGTAACGCCGGGCCCACTAGAACCCAGCCGATGCCGTCATGTGATATAGTGACACAGCGCACAAATCACTGCCGCAGAATAGTGTCCAGCCTGAAGCGTAATAAAATATAATACACTGATAGGGTCATTCCAACAATTCCATCTTGATAACGCAACACTATCTACCCGTATAACACGTACGCGTATTATCATACACCCCCGCCCCCAGGAGGACCCTCAGAACGCGGCGAGAGCGCTGTGATGTCATACAATATAAATATTGCAGGATGATATACAATATTAATAGTACAGCCCCACACATCACACTGCCTGTAACGTAATAGACAACGCAGGGCCACTGCACCCGTTATATGACTATAATAATAATATTAGGAGTGCATTATAACAGCAGAGCGGAAGCGTAGACGGGGTACCCTGCGCCCCCCGCAGAACAGTGACCCCAGGTGTGATATTATAAAGGGGCCCCTGGGGGCCAGAGTGTAATAACCTATCCCAGACAGGTAGATACGATACAGCCCCCTTTCCTAGGCTCGGACTGGCCCACAGGGTTAGCAGGAAACCCCCTAGTGGGCCCCTATCACGGCTTCATCACCAAAACCTGAACTATCTATAGTTTATTGTGGCATCCCAAGCGCATGCACACAGACAATACAGTGCGGCATCATTCTTCTGTGGATGGGCCCTGAATATAAGCCGGTTATACTGGCATCTGAGTGTGGGGGGGCCCAGACACCCCAGTTCCACGCTGCCCTTTCCTGTATATATCAGAGCCTGGAGTGTAATAAAGTATTACAGTATAGACATGCATAGAACAGCAACTGTACAATGTTATAAGAGAACTAAAGGAGCATAATACAAGTCTATATAAATATATATATAACCTTATATATCAGTTGGCTGCTCATATACACAAATGAAGCCGCTTTAGTCTCTGCCATTATTCGGTCACATTACAGGAGGAAGGTCTCTAGATGAGACAGAACTGGGCCCCAGTTAATGTCTGCACCGGGGCCCCGTCACATTCACTACACCAGAGGAAAAGAAACGAAGGCCAGCACACAACGACGTCTGTTATTATTATTATTCTAATATATATAATAATAATTCTCAAAACGTTATAAATATCTATATTGTATATTAGATACATGTATATATATATATATATATATATATATATATAATGCAGGATGAGGATAAGGCCCCTCAGGATACAATATAATCAGAGGCCTGGCGACGTTGGACGATAATATGATGCTGTGGAGAGGAATATTCAGAATCCAAGAGTAGAGTGATGCTATAATATATAATAATATTAGGCTCAGGCTATAACACAAGCAGCAGTGCATTAAATACAACTAAACAGACAGTAATGATATAAGACAGCAGGGCGGGGGGGTAACAGGGCCATGGATGGGGGTCAGCAGGGGGTATCACCACAGCAGGTGCAGAGCTAGAGGCGGCAGTAGGGCCCAGAGATCAGGGGGCCCCACCATTATGGCTTGTCCACCTTATTATTGCACGGTCTCGTTTATAGCAAAGAATCCCTTTTCATCTCACCGGATTCAGGATCCAATCGCATTTTATTTAAAGAAAAATTTTTACTGCGTGAACCGAGATTGGGGCCCTTTTCTATGTCTGCACTGGGGCCCCGGGCATTTTTAGTTATGGGCTCAGTGGTTGGGATGGGAGGGGGGTTTGGGATATAATAAATAGTAACTCTGAAGATTATAATTACATATATATATATATATATATATATATATATATATATATGTGTGTGTGTGTGTGTGTGTGTGTGTGTGAATGTGCAGCGGTTGACGGCGGCGTAACAGTATCACTTCTATAAAATAATAATACGATATAATATAATATGATATAGGAAACATACAGCTCTGTCTATAACAGTCAGCAATAAACACAACTCTAAAAGCAGAAATGATATAAGAAGCAGGGTGGGGGTAAGAGGGCCTAGGGACAGGGGGGTATTTTAGCCCTGTAGAGTGTAACATAATATGCAGTATAATATAATAATAAGTAATTATAACATGTTGAGTTCAGGCTATCACACAGTCCGCAGTGCAATAAATACATCTCTATAAGCAGTCATGAGACAAGAGGCGAGTAGGGCAGGAGGGTAGCAGGGCCTGGGATGGGGGGTAGTAGTTGGGTACAATTGCCCTGTACAGTATAACAGGAAAAACAATATAGTATAATTGAATATATTAGGCTCAGGCGATAACAGTCACCAGTGCAATGGATATATCTCTACAAGCTGTCATGATACCACTGGAGAGTGGGGCAGGAGGGTAACAAGATGGTGGGGGGGGGGGCAGTTGTAAGTGTTATGGGGCAGTAGAGCAGCCCTGCAGAGTATAACATGATATATAATATAATATATGAGGCTCAGGCTATAACACAGTCCGCAGTGCAATAAATGCATCTCTATAAGCAGCCATGAGATGAGAGGAGAGTAGGGCAGGAGGATAACAGGGCCTGGGATGGGGGGTAGTAGCTGGGTATAATTGCCCTGTAGAGTATAACATGATATATAATATAAAATAATAATAATAATATAAAATATATGAGGCTCAGGCTATAACACAGTGAGCACTGCAATAAATACAACTCTAGAAGCAAGAATAATATAAGAAAAGAAGGCAAGGGGGTAACAGGGCCGGGGATGGGGGGTAGTAATTGGGATGGGGAGTATTATAATCCGGCAGAATATGTCATGATATACAATATAGTATAATATAATATATTATGCAAGGCTCAGGCTATAACACAGTCACCAGTGCAATAATTACATCTCTATAAGCTATCATGATATGAGAAGAGCGTGGTGCAAGAGGGTAACAAAACTGAGGAGGGGGTCAGTAGCTTTGAGGGGGGGGGGGGTATTTTAGCCCTGAAGAATATAAAAGGATATATAATATAATATAAAGTAATAGGCTCAGGCTATAACAGTCATCAGTGCAATACATACAACTCTATAGAGGCAGTAAATTAATGAAGAGGGAGGTAACAGGGCCTGGGATGGGGTGGGTGGTGGGGGTTTAGGGGGCAGTAGCTGGGATAGGGGGTATTTATGCCCTGCAGTGTATAACAGGATATACACTATAGTATAATACAATATAAAGTAATAGGCTCAGGCTATAACAGTTGGCAGTGCAATAAATAAAACTTTATAGAAGCAGTAATGATGAAGGGGGTAACCGGGCCGGGGATGAGGATGGGGTCAGTGGTCGGGATATCGGGGGTAGTAGCTGGGATAGGGGGTATTTATGCCCTGCAGAGTATAAGAGGGTATACAATATAGTATAGAATAATATAATGTGTTGGCCTCAGAATATAACAATCACCAGTGCAAAAGATAAAACCATAGATTCAGTTATAGGGTAGGAGGGGGTAACAGGGCCGGGAATGGGCATGGGGTCAGTGGTCGGGATATAGGGGGCAGTAGTTGGGATAGGGGGTATTTATGCCCTGCAAAGTATAAGAGGGTATACAATATAGTACAGCATAATATAATGTGTTGGCCTTAGAATATAACAATCACCAGTGCAAAAAATAAAGCTCTAGATACAGTTATAGGTGGGGAGGGCGGTAACAGGGCCGGGGATGGGGTCGGTGGTCGGGATATGGGGGGAGGGGGGTCTCTGGAGTGTAATATAGGTGAGTATCATATATAAGTGTATTATAGAGGGGGGAGCAGTCCGGAGCTCGGAAATGTGTCGCGATTTGATGTCGGGAAGCTCCGGGGAGGAATATTCGGGTCAGTATCGGGCAGGATTGTCGGGACACGGGGAGTCGCTGAGAGAATCGGTGCCGGTAAGTCGCGACAGGGTCCGGGAGTGGGTCGGTACTGACCTGCTCTCGGGGGATGCAGGGCAGGGAGGTCCTCCGGTGGGCCCGGCTGGCCGCGGGGGTCCCCGACATGTTAGCGGCGGTGTCGGGACATTTCCAGGGACATCGTTTCTTCTATCCGGCGCCCGCCCGATGCTCCGCCACCTCCAGCTCCTTCCCCGTCCTCTGCCATCCCCCCGCCCGCCCGACCGGAGAGCCAGGCCCCGCCCCCCGCCGGGTGTCCCCCATACACTGCTATGTGACTGATCCGCAGAGCTCACACTCTAATGTCTCTCACACAGTGTTATTATACATTATATAGCGCTGACATATACCACAGCGCTGTACATAGAAGCAGTCACATGACCTCCTGTCCCTCAGAGCTCACACTCTAATGTCACCCCCACACTCACACACTGTTATTATACATTATATAGCGCTGACATATACCACAGCGCTGTACATAGAAGCAGTCACATGACCTCCTGTCCCTCAGAGCTCACACTCTAATGTCACCCCCACACTCACACACTGTTATTATACATTATATAGCGCTGACATATACCACAGCGCTGTATATAGAAGCAGTCACATGACCTCCTGTCCCTCAGAGCTCACACTCTAATGTCTCCCCCACACTGTTATTATACATTATATAGCGCTGACATATACCACAGCGCTGTACATAGAAGCAGTCACATGACCCCCTGTCCCTCAGAGCTCACACTCTAATGTCTCCCCCACACTGTTATTATACATTATATAGCGCTGACATATACCACAGCACTGTACATAGAAGCAGTCACATGACCTCCTGTCCCTCAGAGCTCACACTCTAATGTCTTCTCCACACTAACATACTGTTATTATACATTATATAGCACTGACATATACCACAGCGCTGTACATAGAAGCAGTCACATGACATGAGCTCTACCATTTGGGCAGAGTTCCCCTTTAGGGCTGTGGGAAGTACATGCTTTGGCAGGATAGGGCCTTGGTTTATGGTCACTATTTTGCCCCTTCTGGGGCATTATCGGAGGGAGTAGGCCTACTTGCCCCCGGCCTGGAGGGGCAGCAGATCGGATCAGTGTCCGCAGCAAGCGCTCGCATGTCGGCTGTAGTGACAGAGCTGCAGGGCATCAGCGGCCGGGTGGCCATAGAAATTCCTGACAATCATCCTCGAGGTCTTCCTGCCCCACCTGCTGCCTCCCGATGCCCCCCCACCCCCCCCCCCAGGGCAGCCATAAAATGACCCTGCCCCTACTGCCGTACACTGTGAAATTGAATGGGGATTGTGCTGTAGATGGCACCCATGGCATTGCTGTTATATGAGGCTCCTGTGCTGGTGACTCCCCTCTGCTCCCGGTGACACCCATGGCATTGATGTTATATGAGGCTCCTGTGCCGGTGACACCCATGGCATTGCTGTTATATGAGGCTCCTGTGCTGGTGACTCCCCTGTGCTCCCGGTGACACCCATGGCATTGCTGTTATATGAGGCTCCTGTGCTGGTGACTCCCCTCTGCTCCCGGTGACACCCATGGCATTGCTGTTATATGAGGCTCCTGTGCTGGTGACTCCCCTGTGCTCCCGGTGACACCCATGGCATTGCTGTTATATGAGGCTCCTGTGCTGGTGACTCCCCTCTGCTCCCGGTGACACCCATGGCATTGATGTTATATGAGGCTCCTGTGCCGGTGACACCCATGGCATTGCTGTTATATGAGGCTCCTGTGCTGGTGACTCCCCTGTGCTCCCGGTGACACCCATGGCATTGATGTTATATGAGGCTCCTGTGCTGGTGACTCCCCTCTGCTCCCGGTGACACCCATGGCATTGATGTTATATGAGGCTCCTGTGCCGGTGACACCCATGGCATTGCTGTTATATGAGGCTCCTGTGCCGGTGACACCCATGGCATTGCTGTTATATGAGGCTCCTGTGCCGGTGACACCCATGGCATTGATGTTATATGAGGCTCCTGTGCTGGTGACTCCCCTCTGCTCCCGGTGACACCCATGGCATTGCTGTTATATGAGGCTCCTGTGCTGGTGACTCCCCTCTGCTCCCGGTGACACCCATGGCATTGATGTTATATGAGGCTCCTGTGCTGGTGACTCCCCTCTGCTCCCGGTGACACCCATGGCATTGATGTTATATGAGGCTCCTGTGCCGGTGACACCCATGGCATTGCTGTTATATGAGGCTCCTGTGCCGGTGACACCCATGGCATTGCTGTTATATGAGGCTCCTGTGCTGGTGACACCCATGGCATTGCTGTTATATGAGGCTCCTGTGCCGGTGACACCCATGGCATTGCTGTTATATGAGGCTCCTGTGCCGGTGACACCCATGGCATTGCTGTTATATGAGGCTCCTGTGCTGGTGACACCCAAGGCATTGCTGTTATATGAGGCTCCTGTGCCGGTGACACCCAAGGCATTGCTGTTATATGAGGCTCCTGTGCTGGTGACACCCATGGCATTGCTGTTATATGAGGCTCCTGTGCTGGTGACACCCATGGCATTGATGTTATATGAGGCTCCTGTGCTGGTGACTCCCCTCTGCTCCCGGTGACACCCATGGCATTGCTGTTATATGAGGCTCCTGTGCTGGTGACACCCATGGCATTGCTGTTATATGAGGCTCCTGTGCCGGTGACACCCATGGCATTGCTGTTATATGAGGCTCCTGTGCCGGTGACACCCATGGCATTGCTGTTATATGAGACTCCTGTGCCGGTGACACCCATGGCATTGCTGTTATATGAGGCTCCTGTGCTGGTGACTCCCCTGTGCTCCCGGTGACACCCATGGCATTGATGTTATATGAGGCTCCTGTGCTGGTGACTCCCCTCTGCTCCCGGTGACACCCATGGCATTGATGTTATATGAGGCTCCTGTGCCGGTGACACCCATGGCATTGCTGTTATATGAGGCTCCTGTGCCGGTGACACCCATGGCATTGCTGTTATATGAGGCTCCTGTGCTGGTGACACCCATGGCATTGCTGTTATATGAGGCTCCTGTGCCGGTGACACCCATGGCATTGCTGTTATATGAGGCTCCTGTGCCGGTGACACCCATGGCATTGCTGTTATATGAGGCTCCTGTGCCGGTGACACCCATGGCATTGCTGTTATATGAGGCTCCTGTGCCGGTGACACCCATGGCATTGCTGTTATATGAGGATCCTGTGCCGGTGACACCCATGGCATTGCTGTTATATGAGGCTCCTGTGCCGGTGACACCCATGGCATTGCTGTTATATGAGGCTCCTGTGCTGGTGACTCCCCTCTGCTCCCGGTGACACCCATGGCATTGCTGTTATATGAGGCCCCTGTGCTGGTGACACCCATGGCATTGCTGTTATATGAGGCTCCTGTGCTGGTGACTCCCCTGTGCTCCCGGTGACACCCATGGCATTGCTGTTATAAGAGGCTCCTGTGCCGGTGACACCCATGGCATTGCTGTTATATGAGGCTCCTGTGCTGGTGACACCCATGGCATTGCTGTTATATGAGGCTCCTCTGCTCCCGGTGACACCCATGGCATTGCTGTTATATGAGGCTCCTCTGCTCCCGGTGACACCCATGGCATTGCTGTTATAAGAGGCTCCTGTGCCGGTGACACCCATGGCATTGCTGTTATATGAGGCTCCTCTGCTCCCAGTGACACCCATGGCATTGCTGTTATATGAGGCTCCTCTGCTCCCGGTGACACCCATGGCATTGCTGTTATATGAGGCTCCTCTGCTCCCAGTGACACCCATGGCATTGCTGTTATATGAGACTCCTGTGCCGGTGACACCCATGGCATTGCTGTTATATGAGACTCCTGTGCCGGTGACACCCATGGCATTGCTGTTATATGAGGCTCCTGTGCTGGTGACACCCATGGCATTGCTGTTATATGAGGCTCCTGTGCTGGTGACTCCCCTCTGCTCCCGGTGACACCCATGGCATTGCTGTTATAAGAGGCTCCTGTGCCGGTGACACCCATGGCATTGCTGTTATATGAGGCTCCTGTGCTGGTGACACCCATGGCATTGCTGTTATATGAGACTCCTGTGCCGGTGACACCCATGGCATTGCTGTTATATGAGGCTCCTGTGCTGGTGACACCCATGGCATTGCTGTTATATGAGACTCCTGTGCCGGTGACACCCATGGCATTGCTGTTATATGAGACTCCTGTGCCGGTGACACCCATGGCATTGCTGTTATATGAGACTCCTGTGCCGGTGACACCCATGGCATTGCTGTTATATGAGGCTCCTGTGCTGGTGACACCCATGGCATTGCTGTTATATGAGACTCCTGTGCCGGTGACACCCATGGCATTGCTGTTATATGAGGCTCCTGTGCTGGTGACACCCATGGCATTGCTGTTATATGAGACTCCTGTGCCGGTGACACCCATGGCATTGCTGTTATATGAGGCTCCTCTGCTCCCGGTGACACCCATGGCATTGCTGTTATATGAGACTCCTGTGCTGGTGACACCCATGGCATTGCTGTTATATGAGGCTCCTGTGCCGGTGACACCCATGGCATTGCTGTTATATGAGGCTCCTCTGCTCCCGGTGACACCCATGGCATTGCTGTTATATGAGACTCCTGTGCCGGTGACACCCATGGCATTGCTGTTATATGAGACTCCTGTGCCGGTGACACCCATGGCATTGCTGTTATATGAGGCTCCTGTGCTGGTGACACCCATGGCATTGCTGTTATATGAGACTCCTGTGCCGGTGACACCCATGGCATTGCTGTTATATGAGGCTCCTGTGCTGGTGACACCCATGGCATTGCTGTTATATGAGACTCCTGTGCCGGTGACACCCATGGCATTGCTGTTATATGAGGCTCCTCTGCTCCCGGTGACACCCATGGCATTGCTGTTATATGAGACTCCTGTGCCGGTGACACCCATGGCATTGCTGTTATATGAGACTCCTGTGCCGGTGACACCCATGGCATTGCTGTTATATGAGGCTCCTGTGCTGGTGACACCCATGGCATTGCTGTTATATGAGGCTCCTGTGCTGGTGACACCCATGGCATTGCTGTTATATGAGACTCCTGTGCCGGTGACACCCATGGCATTGCTGTTATATGAGGCTCCTGTGCTGGTGACACCCATGGCATTGCTGTTATATGAGACTCCTGTGTCGGTGACACCCATGGCATTGCTGTTATATGAGGCTCCTCTGCTCCCGGTGACACCCATGGCATTGCTGTTATATGAGACTCCTGTGCTGGTGACACCCATGGCATTGCTGTTATATGAGACTCCTGTGCCGGTGACACCCATGGCATTGCTGTTATATGAGGCTCCTGTGCCGGTGACACCCATGGCATTGCTGTTATATGAGGCTCCTGTGCCGGTGACACCCATGGCATTGCTGTTATATGAGGCTCCTCTGCTCCCGGTGACACCCATGGCATTGCTGTTATATGAGGCTCCTGTGCTGGTGACACCCATGGCATTGCTGTTATATGAGACTCCTGTGCCGGTGACACCCATGGCATTGCTGTTATATGAGGCTCCTGTGCTGGTGACACCCATGGCATTGCTGTTATATGAGGCTCCTGTGCTGGTGACACCCATGGCATTGCTGTTATATGAGGCTCCTGTGCCGGTGACACCCATGGCATTGCTGTTATATGAGGCTCCTGTGCTGGTGACACCCATGGCATTGCTGTTATATGAGGCTCCTGTGCCGGTGACACCCATGGCATTGCTGTTATATGAGGCTCCTGTGCTGGTGACACCCATGGCATTGCTGTTATATAAGGCTCCTGTGCTGGTGACACCCATGGCATTGCTGTTATATGAGGCTCCTGTGCTGGTGACACCCATGGCATTGCTGTTATATGAGGCTCCTGTGCTGGTGACACCCATGGCATTGCTGTTAGATATATATGAGGCTCTTGTGCCGGTGACACCCATGGCATTGCTGTTAGATATATATGAGGCTCCTGTGCTGGTGACTCTCCTCTGCTCTGTAATCCTTCAATCAGCAAATCGGCGGCGGATCATTATAATTGTCTGTAATCCGCGGTAATCTCACCAAATCCGCATCCAATCAGCTTGTAATGCGTCGGAGTGATGGAGAGCCGCCGCCTGCGATGGAGAGCTTCTCCTGCATCTCTAATACAAGAGATACAATGGCACCGCCACATGCCGGAGCCTCTCCTGATTCTGCCCCTCGGGTGAGGTCACATGACCGCCCCGGGCACAGGGACGCAGGCCAAGGGGGGCATCTGCGCCATTCGTCACCGGGCAGCAATACAAGGTTAGATGGGACCTGGGATATAATCCCTCAGCACAAGCAATGAAAAAATATATATATTCTAACAAACAACAATAAAGACACGTTGAAATCCCCCCAATATCCTTCTTCCTGAAAATGACCCCTGAAATCTACTGCTGCTACTACATCAAGAGTTAAATATATCATTATATCTGTGCAATTAATAGACAAAAATGATTCTAAATATTCAAACCCAACAACCACCAGAGTCATACAACATATATTAATTATTTTCATTATTTTTGTGCCACACCTACATCATCAATCATTAATGAATAAACAATTCATTGTGCTACATGTAAAAAAAGCCAAAAATACAACAAAATAGTGCAAACAATAAATAAATAAATTGATAAATTAATAAAAAATTAATGAATGGGTTAAAAAAAGTATTAATAATAAAAATTAATAAAATAAATTAATAAAATAAATTAATAAATTCATAAATAAATTCACCTTATATTGCACAGAATATTAACACACAGTGTTTACAATCAAAGTCATGAATATTAAGTCAGAATCATGTACAGAAATCAAGAGGAACAAAGTGCAAAGGAAGAGCAAGAGAAAATCAGCAAATGTATATCAATTCAGAAATAAATGATGCTTAGGGACTTATTCATGAAGCGATAGCGACAGGTAGCGACTGGTGAACGCCGGACACGGCACGCAATTCCACATTTATCAAGCAGAATCTGTTTAGCGACTGGGATAGCGCCATGTAGCGCCCGATTCCTCATTTTCACAGCCTCAGTGAACAGCGCCGGCGTTCAGCCTTGCACAGCGCCAGGTATGACCTCTCGCTACCTGTCGCTCTCCCATACATTTCAATGGACGATCCTTTTCTTCTCTTTAAACGGGGTTTTTGTTTTTTTTTCTTTTTTCAAAATAAAATAATTCTGTGACCTCTCCTGACATTGAATAAGCAGTTTTTTCATAATTTTTTCATGTTTTATATATTTCCTCAGAAATGACATCACAGCTCTGCCATTAAAGTGTCATGTGACAATGTTGTTACAATGTAATTCCATATGTTGTCGCTTTGTTACTGGTGGATAGATGCTGAAAAACAGACTTTAATCACACAGCCTCCTGCGCTCTGGGCTTCAGAGAAGCATTTTTCAGCGCCAGAGATTTGTGAGGCTGTTTTTTTGCTGAATATGGTGTGAGTCGGTTGCTATGAGCAGTCTCTAACATGCGCTCCCATACAGCGCTGTACTGGTCAAATAGCGACTCCTCACAATGTATTCAATATTACTGCACAGCGACTGAGTCACTATGAACTAGCGACTCACAGCCGAGAACAGCGACTACTAGCGGGCGCTCTGAAATGCCGCTACAGACGCTCATCTGTCGCTACCTGGCGTTAGTGATGAATCAGCCTGCCCGTCGCTATAAACTAGCGACCCACGGCCAAGCACATGGTGGTGTGAGTTGGTCGCTATGAGCAGTCGCTAACATGCGCTCCCATACAGCGCTGTACTGGTCAAATAGCGACTCCTCACAATGTATTCAACGTTACTGAACAGCAACTGAGTCGCTAAGAACTAGCGACCCACGGCCGAGCACAGCGACTACTAGCTGTTCAGACCGCTTCTTGCTTGGGTGAGGGTTTTTATTGGGGTGATTTTGGTTGCGCAGCGCTTCCTTATTCCTGGGGGAATATATCGCAGGTCCCATCTAACCCGTATAGTTGAGCAAATTGGCGAGCACGCCTATATTTTTCATTATTTGTGGTGCACCATCTTGTGGTCAGTTTTTTAAAGGGCAGCAGGTGAGAGGTAGATGGTCACCATAAGGCGCGGGGTCACTTTAAAGCGGACCAAAACCCAGCGCGATCAGCCCGGGAAGCGATCGATTACCTCCCATCCCGGGTTATCCAGAATTGGGATGCCCCCCCAGGTCGCCCCATACACTCACCTTGTTTCCCGGCCCCCGTGGCCCATGCACGTGCCGCGGCCGCATCCCTGCTATCCCTCTAGCGGGGCGCGTGCCCGCACCACGCATTTGTGAATGTGGGGAGCCGGCGGCCTTAGACGGCGTGACGTCAGCAGCTCCGAGCGTGCTGATTGGACGAGTGCCCGCGCATGCGCCGTAGGACCGGGGAGAGGTGAGTTGCGCTCGTCAATGTGGGGCATCCCCGATCAGGGTGCCCCAGGGGAAAAGACCAAACCCCATAGTCAAAATCCTGGGTTTTGATCCACTGTAAGTGTTAGCAGTTAGCCGCGGGCCTTTGCCCAGTGGGCGTCGCCTCTTCTTGATGCTGTGATGTCATCGACCCTAATAAGGAGTGAGCCTATTACATCATGTGCGGTCATTGGGGCATGAAGATGTCGGGCGCCCCCTTGTGTGTATCGCGGCTCAGTCACCACTTGCTGAAACCCCAATGAGTTTCAGCCTGGCCACGCCCACCTGGGTGTGACATCACGTCCCTTCCTTACACTGAGCCAAATCCCAGGATTGTGACTATCCCGGGTTTTGGTTCTTTCCCCCGATCGGCGATTCCTCGCTGTGCGACACCCCCCCAGAACACAGAGCGTAACTCACCTCTTCCTGCAGCCCCTCGCCCAATCAGCGCGCTCGGATCCGCTGATGTCACGTTGCCTTTGTCTAAGTCCATCGGCTCTGAACTCGCTGACGTCTGCATCCCCCGCTTCCCTCTGACAGGGAGCGCGCCGCGCCAGCCAATCACAAGTGCCTGACCCTGCTTAGAGGGATAGCGGGGATGCGGCCCACACATGCGCTGTTGGTCCGGGATTAAGGTAAGTGTTGTGGGCGACCTGCGGTGTTCCACACAGTGGGGCAATTTGGGATGCCCCATGGGAGAGCCCGTGACCGACCCTGGAAACTTTTAGATTACCGGCCCTGTTGGGTTTTGTCCCACTAAGTGAACCAATCAGCCCAGTACGGGATGCCCCACTGTGTGACCCCCACCCACCCGATGGCCCACCAACCACTTACCTTTCCATCGGCCCCTAACTGCGATCCCTGACATGTCCCCGGCATTCCCGCAGCCATGCGCATCCCTACACACAGCCAATCAGATGAGCCGAGTGCATAGCTGTGTGCACGCCACGGGGGATCCAGGGCCGGACGTATGGTAGTGTGCACTCCACGGGGGATCCAGGGCCGGACGTATGGTAGTGTGCACTCCACGGGGGATCCAGGGCCGGACGTATGGTAGTGTGCACTCCACGGGGGAGCCAGGGCCGGACGTATGGTAGTGTGCACTCCACGGGGGATCCAGGGCCGGACGTATGGTAGTGTGCACTTCACGGGGGAGCCAGGGCCGGACGTATGGTAGTGTGCACTCCACGGGGGAGCCAGGGCCGGACGTATGGTAGTGTGCACTCCACGGGGGATCCAGGGCCGGACGTATGGTAGTGTGCAGTCCACAGGGGAGCCAGGGCCGGACGTATGGTAGTGTGCACTCCACGGGGGATCCAGGGCCGGACGTATGGTAGTGTGCAGTCCACAGGGGAGCCAGGGCCGGACGTATGGTAGTGTGCACTCCACGGGGGAGCCAGGGCCGGATGTATGGTAGTGTGCACTCCACGGGGGAGCCAGGGCCGGACGCATGGTAGTGTGCACTCCACGGGGGAGCCAGGGCCGGACGTATGGTAGTGTGCACTCCACGGGGGAGCCAGGGCCGGACGTATGGTAGTGTGCGCTCCACGGGGGAGCCAGGGCCGGACGTATGGTAGTGTGCACTCCACGGGGGAGCCAGGGCCGGACGTATGGTAGTGTGCACTCCACGGGGGAGCCAGGGCCGGACGTATGGTAGTGTGCACTCCACGGGGGAGCCAGGGCCGGACGTATGGTAGTGTGCACTCCACGGGGGAGCCAGGGCCGGACGTATGGTAGTGTGCGCTCCACGGGGGAGCCAGGGCCGGACGTATGGTAGTGTGCACTCCACGGGGGAGCCAGGGCCGGATGTATGGTAGTGTGCACTCCACGGGGGAGCCAGGGCCGGACGTATGGTAGTGTGCACTCCACGGGGGAGCCAGGGCCGGACGTATGGTAGTGTGCACTCCACGGGGGAGCCAGGGCCGGACGTATGGTAGTGTGCGCTCCACGGGGGAGCCAGGGCCGGACGTATGGTAGTGTGCACTCCACAGGGGAGCCAGGGCCGGACGTATGGTAGTGTGCACTCCACGGGGGAGCCAGGGCCGGACGTATGGTAGTGTGCACTCCACGGGGGAGCCAGGGCCGGACGTATGGTAGTGTGCACTCCACGGGGGAGCCAGGGCCGGACGTATGGTAGTGTGCACTCCACGGGGGAGCCAGGGCCGGACGTATGGTAGTGTGCACTCCACAGGGGAGCCAGGGCCGGACGTATGGTAGTTTGCACTCCACGGGGGAGCCAGGGCCGGACGCATGGTAGTGTGCACTCCACGGGGGAGCCAGGGCCGGACGTATGGTAGTTTGCACTCCACGGGGGAGCCAGGGCCGGACGTATGGTAGTGTGCACTCCACGGGGGAGCCAGGGCCGGACGTATGGTAGTTTGCACTCCACGGGGGAGCCAGGGCCGGACGCATGGTAGTGTGCACTCCACGGGGGAGCCAGGGCCGGACGTATGGTAGTTTGCACTCCACGGGGGAGCCAGGGCCGGACGTATGGTAGTTTGCACTCCACGGGGGAGCCAGGGCCGGACGCATGGTAGTGTGCACTCCACGGGGGAGCCAGGGCCGGACGTATGGTAGTTTGCACTCCACGGGGGAGCCAGGGCCGGACGTATGGTAGTTTGCACTCCACGGGGGAGCCAGGGCCGGACGCATGGTAGTGTGCACTCCACAGGGGAGCCAGGGCCGGACGTATGGTAGTTTGCACTCCACGGGGGAGCCAGGGCCGGACGCATGGTAGTGTGCACTCCACGGGGGAGCCAGGGCCGGACGTATGGTAGTGTGCGCTCCACGGGGGAGCCAGGGCCGGACGTATGGTAGTGTGCACTCCACGGGGGAGCCAGGGCCGGACGCATGGCAGTGTGCACTCCACGGGGGAGCCAGGGCCGGACGTATGGTAGTGTGCACTCCACGGGGGAGCCAGGGCCGGACGTATGGTAGCGTGCACTCCACGGGGGAGCCAGGGCCGGACGTATGGTAGTGTGCACTCCACAGGGGAGCCAGGGCTGGACGCATGGTAGTGTGCACTCCACGGGGGAGCCAGGGCCGGACGCATGGTAGTGTGCACTCTACGGGGGAGCCAGGGCCGGACGCATGGTAGTGTGCACTCCACGGGGGAGCCAGGGCCGGACGCATGGTAGTGTGCCCTCCACGGGGGAGCCAGGGCCGGACGCATGGTAGTGTGCACTCTACGGGGGAGCCAGGGCCGGACGCATGGTAGTGTGCACTCCACGGGGGAGCCAGGGCCGGACGCATGGTAGTGTGCACTCCATGGGGGAGCCAGGGCCAGACGTATGGTAGTGTGCACTCCACGGGGGAGCCAGGGCCGGACGCATGGTAGTGTGCACTCCACGGGGGATCCAGGGCCGGATGTATGGTAGTGTGCACTCCACAGGGGAGCCAGGGCCGGATGCATGGTAGTGTGCACTCCACGGGGGAGCCAGGGCCGGACGTATGGTAGTGTGCACTCCACGGGGGAGCCAGGGCCGGACGTATGGTAGTGTGCACTCCACGGGGGATCCAGGGCCGGACGTATGATAGTGTGCCCTCCACGGGGGAGCCAGGGCCGGACGCATGGTAGTGTGCACTCCACGGGGGAGCCAGGGCCGGACGTATGGTAGTGTGCACTCCACGGGGGAGCCAGGGCCGGACGTATGGTAGTGTGCACTCCACGGGGGAGCCAGGGCCGGACGTATAGTAGTGTGCACTCCACGGGGGAGCCAGGGCCGGACGTATGGTAGTGTGCACTCCACGGGGGAGCCAGGGCCGGACGTATGGTAGTGTGCACTCCACAGGGGATCCAGGGCCGGACGTATGGTAGTGTGCACTCCACGGGGGAGCCAGGGCCGGACACATGGTAGTGTGCACTCCACGGGGGAGCCAGGGCCGGACGTATGGTAGTGTGCACTCCACGGGGGAGCCAGGGCCGGGCGCATGGTAGTGTGCCCTCCACAGGGGAGCCAGGGCCGGACGTATGGTAGTGTGCACTCCACGGGGGAGCCAGGGCCGGACGTATGGTAGTGTGCACTCCACGGGGGAGCCAGGGCCGGACGTATGGTAGTGTGCACTCCACAGGGGATCCAGGGCCGGACGTATGGTAATGTGCACTCCACGGGGGAGCCAGGGCCGGACACATGGTAGTGTGCACTCCACGGGGGAGCCAGGGCCGGACGTATGGTAGTGTGCACTCCACGGGGGAGCCAGGGCCGGGCGCATGGTAGTGTGCCCTCCACAGGGGAGCCAGGGCCGGACGTATGGTAGTGTGCACTCCACGGGGGAGCCAGGGCCGGACGTATGGTAGTGTGCACTCCACGGGGGAGCCAGGGCCGGACGTATGGTAGTGTGCGCTCCACGGGGGAGCCAGGGCCGGACGTATGGTAGTGTGCACTCCACGGGGGAGCCAGGGCCGGACGCATGGTAGTGTGCACTCCACGGGGGAGCCAGGGCCGGACGTATGGTAGTGTGCACTCCACGGGGGAGCCAGGGCCGGACGTATGGTAGTGTGCACTCCACAGGGGAGCCAGGGCCGGACACATGGTAGTGTGCACTCCACGGGGGAGCCAGGGCCGGAGACATGGTAGTGTGCACTCCACGGGGGAGCCAGGGCCGGAGACATGGTAGTGTGCACTCCACGGGGGAGCCAGGGATGGACGTATGGTAGTGTGCACTCCACAGGGGAGCCAGGGCCGGACGCATGGTAGTGTGCACTCCACGGGGGAGCCAGGGCCGGACGCATGGTAGTGTGCACTCCCCGGGGGAGCCAGGGCCGGACGCATGGTAGTGTGCACTCCCCGGGGGAGCCAGGGCCGGACGTATGGTAGTGTGCACTCCACGGGGGAGCCAGGGCCGGACGTATGGTAGTGTGCACTCCACAGGGGAGCCAGGGCCGGACACATGGTAGTGTGCACGCCACGGGGGAGCCAGGGCCGGAGACATGGTAGTGTGCACTCCACGGGGGAGCCAGGGCCGGACGTATGGTAGTGTGCACTCCACGGGGGAGCCAGGGCCGGACGTATGGTAGTGTGCACTCCACGGGGGAGCCAGGGATGGACGTATGGTAGTGTGCACTCCACAGGGGAGCCAGGGCCGGACGCATGGTAGTGTGCAGACCACGGGGGAGCCAGGGCCGGCCGCACTCAGTCTGTGCATCAGTAAGCCCGGCACGAAGCTCTGATTGGATGAGAGCCTGGGTGGGCGCTGGGAGGCTTCACACAGAGGGGCATCCCAAACCATGATGCGTGCAGGGCAGGGACCATCAAATCTTGTGTTTGGTCCACTTTAAAGCGGACCAAAACTGGCCCTAGAGTCTATAAGACTCCAGGGTTGGCTGATTCCCTCTCCCTGGGGCATCCCGAAGTGGGATACTCCCAATATCCTGACCTGCCCGACAAGTCTGCGGCGAGTGCGCGGACGGCGGCATCACTTGGGCCATAGGAAATGGGGGTTGTAGTGATGTGTAAAATAACGAGAAGGTGTGTTAGGATTGTGGGGGTGTGGCCAGATTGTCAGGTAGAAGTAGGGGTGTGGCCAGATTGTCAGGTAGAAGTAGAGGTGTTTCCAGATTGTCAGGTAGAAGTAGGGGTGTGGCCAGATTGTCAGGTAGAAGTAGAGGTGTGGCCAGATTGTCAGGTAGAAGTAGGGGTGTGGCCAGATTGTCAGGTAGAAGTAGAGGTGTGGCCAGATTGTCAGGTAGAAGTAGGGGTGTGGCCAGATTGTCAGGTAGAAGTAGGGGTGTGGCCAGATTGTCAGGTAGAAGTAGGGGTGTGGCCAGATTGTCAGGTAGAAGTAGGGGTGTGGCCAGATTGTCAAGTAGATGTAGGGGTGTGGCCAGATTGTCAGGTAGAAGTAGGGGTGTGGCCAGATTGTCAAGTAGATGTAAGGGTGTGGCCAGATTGTCAGGTAGATGTAGGGGTGTGGCCAGATTGTCAGGTAGAAGTAGGGGTGTGGCCAGATTGTCAGGTAGAAGTAGGGGTGTGGCCAGATTGTCAGATAGAAGTAGGGGTGTGGCCAGATTGTCAGATAGAAGTAGGGGTGTGGCCAGATTGTCAGGTAGAAGTAGAGGTGTTTCCAGATTGTCAGGTAGAAGTAGGGGTGTGGCCAGATTGTCAGGTAGAAGTAGAGGTGTGGCCAGATTGTCAGGTAGAAGTAGGAGTGTGGCCAGATTGTCAGGTAGAAGTAGGGGTGTGGCCAGATTGTCAGGTAGAAGTAGGGGTGTGGCCAGATTGTCAGGTAGAAGTAGAGGTGTTTCCAGATTGTCAGGTAGAAGTAGGGGTGTGGCCAGATTGTCAGGTAGAAGTAGAGGTGTGGCCAGATTGTCAGGTAGAAGTAGGGGTGTGGCCAGATTGTCAGGTAGAAGTAGGGGTGTGGCCAGATTGTCAGGTAGAAGTAGGGGTGTGGCCAGATTGTCAGGTAGAAGTAGAGGTGTTTCCAGATTGTCAGGTAGAAGTAGGGGTGTGGCCAGATTGTCAGGTAGAAGTAGAGGTGTGGCCAGATTGTCAGGTAGAAGTAGGGGTGTGGCCAGATTGTCAGGTAGAAGTAGAGGTGTGGCCAGATTGTCAGGTAGAAGTAGGGGTGTGGCCAGATTGTCAGGTAGAAGTAGGGGTGTGGCCAGATTGTCAGGTAGAAGTAGGGGTGTGGCCAGATTGTCAAGTAGATGTAGGGGTGTGGCCAGATTGTCAGGTAGAAGTAGGGGTGTGGCCAGATTGTCAAGTAGATGTAAGGGTGTGGCCAGATTGTCAGGTAGATGTAGGGGTGTGGCCAGATTGTCAGGTAGAAGTAGGGGTGTGGCCAGATTGTCAGGTAGAAGTAGGGGTGTGGCCAGATTGTCAGGAAGAAGTAGGGGTGTGGCCAGATTGTCAGATAGAAGTAGGGGTGTGGCCAGATTGTCAGGTAGAAGTAGAGGTGTTTCCAGATTGTCAGGTAGAAGTAGGGGTGTGGCCAGATTGTCAGGTAGAAGTAGAGGTGTGGCCAGATTGTCAGGTAGAAGTAGGGGTGTGGCCAGATTGTCAGGTAGAAGTAGGGGTGTGGCCAGATTGTCAGGTAGAAGTAGGGGTGTGGCCAGATTGTCAAGTAGATGTAGGGGTGTGGCCAGATTGTCAGGTAGAAGTAGGGGTGTGGCCAGATTGTCAAGTAGATGTAAGGGTGTCGCCAGATTGTCAGGTAGATGTAGGGGTGTGGCCAGATTGTCAGGTAGAAGTAGGGGTGTGGCCAGATTGTCAGGTAGAAGTAGGGGTGTGGCCAGATTGTCAGGTAGAAGTAGGGGTGTGGCCAGATTGTCAGGTAGAAGTAGAGGTGTTTCCAGATTGTCAGGTAGAAGTAGGGGTGTGGCCAGATTGTCAGGTAGAAGTAGAGGTGTGGCCAGATTGTCAGGTAGAAGTAGGGGTGTGGCCAGATTGTCAGGTAGAAGTAGGGGTGTGGCCAGATTGTCAGGTAGAAGTAGGGGTGTGGCCAGATTGTCAGGTAGAAGTAGGGGTGTGGCCAGATTGTCAGGTAGAAGTAGGGGTGTGGCCAGATTGTCAGGTAGAAGTAGGGGTGTGGCCAGATTGTCAGGTAGAAGTAGGGGTGTGGCCAGCGTGTCAGGTAGAAGTACGGGTGTGGCCAGATTGTCAGGTAGATGTAGGGGTGTGGCCAGATTGTCAGGTAGAAGTAGGGGTGTGGCCAGATTGTCAAGTAGATGTAAGGGTGTGGCCAGATTGTCAGGTAGATGTAGGGGTGTGGCCAGATTGTCAGGTAGAAGTAGAGGTGTGGCCAGATTGTCAGGTAGAAGTAGGGGTGTGGCCAGATTGTCAGGTAGAAGTAGGGGTGTGGCCAGATTGTCAGATAGAAGTAGGGGTGTGGCCAGATTGTCAGGTAGAAGTAGAGGTGTTTCCAGATTGTCAGGTAGAAGTAGGGGTGTGGCCAGATTGTCAGGTAGAAGTAGAGGTGTGGCCAGATTGTCAGGTAGAAGTAGGGGTGTGGCCAGATTGTCAGGTAGAAGTAGGGGTGTGGCCAGATTGTCAGGTAGAAGTAGGGGTGTGGCCAGATTGTCAAGTAGATGTAGGGGTGTGGCCAGATTGTCAGGTAGAAGTAGGGGTGTGGCCAGATTGTCAAGTAGATGTAAGGGTGTGGCCAGATTGTCAGGTAGATGTAGGGGTGTGGCCAGATTGTCAGGTAGAAGTAGGGGTGTGGCCAGATTGTCAGGTAGAAGTAGGGGTGTGGCCAGATTGTCAGGTAGAAGTAGGGGTGTGGCCAGATTGTCAGATAGAAGTAGGGGTGTGGCCAGATTGTCAGGTAGAAGTAGAGGTGTTTCCAGATTGTCAGGTAGAAGTAGGGGTGTGGCCAGATTGTCAGGTAGAAGTAGAGGTGTGGCCAGATTGTCAGGTAGAAGTAGGGGTGTGGCCAGATTGTCAGGTAGAAGTAGGGGTGTGGCCAGATTGTCAGGTAGAAGTAGGGGTGTGGCCAGATTGTCAAGTAGATGTAGGGGTGTGGCCAGATTGTCAGGTAGAAGTAGGGGTGTGGCCAGATTGTCAAGTAGATGTAAGGGTGTGGCCAGATTGTCAGGTAGATGTAGGGGTGTGGCCAGATTGTCAGGTAGAAGTAGGGGTGTGGCCAGATTGTCAGGTAGAAGTAGGGGTGTGGCCAGATTGTCAGGTAGAAGTAGGGGTGTGGCCAGATTGTCAGGTAGAAGTAGAGGTGTTTCCAGATTGTCAGGTAGAAGTAGGGGTGTGGCCAGATTGTCAGGTAGAAGTAGAGGTGTGGCCAGATTGTCAGGTAGAAGTAGGGGTGTGGCCAGATTGTCAGGTAGAAGTAGGGGTGTGGCCAGATTGTCAGGTAGAAGTAGGGGTGTGGCCAGATTGTCAGGTAGAAGTAGGGGTGTGGCCAGCGTGTCAGGTAGAAGTAGGGGTGTGGCCAGATTGTCAGGTAGAAGTAGGGGTGTGGCCAGATTGTCAGGTAGAAGTAGGGGTGTGGCCAGATTGTCAGGTAGAAGTAGGGGTGTGGCCAGATTGTCAGGTAGAAGTAGGGGTGTGGCCAGATTGTCAGGTAGAAGTAGGGGTGTGGCCAGATTGTCAGGTAGAAGTAGAGGTGTGGCCAGATTGTCAGGTAGAAGTAGGGGTGTGGCCAGATTGTCAGGTAGAAGTAGGGGTGTGGCCAGATTGTCAGGTAGAAGTAGGGGTGTGGCCAGATTGTCAGGTAGATGTAGGGGTGTGGCCAGATTGTCAGGTAGATGTAGGGGTGTGGCCAGATTGTCAGTGACACCCATGGATTTCCTGTTGAATGAAGTTGTGGCGTGTGTGGCGGGTGCGTGCACCTGTCGCCGTGGCGATGTCAGTTTGCAGTTACAATGGCCGCCCTGTTATCTGCGTTTTTCAGGCCACATAAAGCTGCGTTTTGTTTTCCGGGATTTAACCCCCGGCGTCCCGCGCTGTGTATGTTGGCCGGGCGTCAGGAACGGGCACAGGACGCCCTTTGTTCAGCGATCCGCCGCCGCTCGCCAGACAGGAAGCCGCTCGCCGCGCTGCTGCGTCTTCTCACCGCCCGCCGCCAACTGACCCCGCGCCTATCGTGTGGCCTGACCCCCGAAAAACACAGCAAGTCCAGTTGCCTTGGTTTATAATTCCAGTCAGATGGGTCCAGTGGGAGGGGCCATTTAGGAGTCACATCCTACTTCTGAGCCCCGCCCCCTCTGTGAGCAATGATGGCTGGGCCCCGAGTATGAACCAGGCCCCGGCCTCAGGGTCAGTGTCCAGGGCCAGCCTCAGGGTCAGTGTCCAGGGCCGGCCTCAGGGTCAGTGTCCAGGGCCGGCCTCAGGGTCAGTGTCCAGGGCCGGCCTCAGGGTCAGTGTCCAGGGCCGGCCTCAGGGTCAGTGTCCAGGGCCGGCCTCAGGGTCAGTGTCCAGGGCCGGCCTCAGGGTCAGTGTCCAGGGCGGGCCTTAGGGTCAGTGTCCAGGGCCGGCCTCAGGGTCAGTGCCCAGGGCCGGCCTCAGGGTCAGTGTCCAGGGCCGGCCTCCGGGTCAGTGTCCAGGGCTGACTTTAGGGTCAGTGTCCAGGGCTGACTTTAGGGTCAGTGTCCAGGGCTGGCCTCAGGGTCAGTGTCCAGGGCGGGCCTCAGGGTCATTGTCCAGGGCTGACTTTAGGGTCAGTGTCCAGGGCTGACTTTAGGGTCAGTGTCCAGGGCTGGCCTCAGGGTCAGTGTCCAGGGCGGGCCTTAGGGTCAGCGTCCAGGGCCAGCCTCAGGGTCAGTGTCCAGAGCCGGCCTCAGGATCTGTGTCCAGGGCTGGCCTCACGGTCAGTGTCCAGGGCTGGCCTTAGGGTCAGTGTCCAGGGCCGGCCTCAGGGTCAGTGTCCAGGGCCGGCCTCAGGGTCAGTGTCCAGGGACAGCCTCAGGGTCTGTGTCCAGGGCCGGCCTCAGGGTCAGTGTCCAGGGCGTGACTCAGGGTCGGTGTCCAGGGCCGGCCTCAGGGTCAATTTCAAGGGCCGGCCTCAAGGTCAATTTCAAGGACCGGCCTCAGGGTCAGTGTCCAGGGCCGGCCTCAGGGTCGGTGTCCAGGGCCGGCCTCAGGGTCAGTATCCAGGGCCGGCCTCAGGGTCAGTGTCCAGGGCTGGCCTCAGGGTCAGTATCCAGGGCCGGCCTCAGGGTCAGTGTCCAGGGCTGGCCTCAGGGTCAGTGTCCAGGGCTGGCCTCAGGGTCAGTGTCCAGGGCGGGCCTTAGGGTCAGTGTCCAGGGCCGGCCTCAGGCTCGGTGTCCAGGGCAGGCTTCAGGGTCAGTGTCCAGGGCTGGCCTCAGGGTCAGTGCCCAGGGTTGGCCTCTGGGTCGGAGTCCAGGGCCGGCCTTAGGGTCAGTGTCCAGGGCTGGCCTCAGGGTCAGTGCCCAGGGCTGGCCTCTGGGTCGGAGTCCAGGGCCGGCCTTAGGGTCAGTGTCCAGGGCCAGCCTCTGGGTCGGAGTCCAGGGCCGGCCTTAGGGTCAGTGTCCAGGGCCGGCCTTAGGGTCAGTTTCCAGGGCCGGCCTTAGGGTCAGTGTCCAGGGCCGGCCTCAGGGTCGGTGTCCAGGGCCGGCAAGAGAAAGAGAAAGACGGAAGGTGAACAAGAGAAAAAGAAGAGGAAATCTACAGAAGGAAAAAGCCACAACGTAGTATGAAATGAAGAGAGACACCGATGGAGGGAATGTGGAAAGGAGGAGAAAAGATTAAAAAAGAAATGGTACAACATAGAATGTGAGAGAGAGAAGGAATGTGACAATGCTGGCAGGAGAAAGAGAGAGAAATTATAAGCAAAAAAGAAGGAGAGAGAGGGAAAGAAAGAAAGAAAGAAAGAAAGAAAGAAAGAAAGAAAGAAAGAAAGAAAAAGCAGAAACGAGAAAAAGAAAGAGAGAGAAAAAGTGTAAGTGAAAAGTCAACGAGAAAGGGAGATAGAGAAAAAGAGAGCAAAAGAGTAAGTGAGAAAGAGAAAGAATAAAAAGGAGAGAAAGAAAGAAAGTGAAAAAGTGTAAGTGAAAAAAAGGAGAGAGAAAGAAAGGTGGGAAAAAGAAAGAGTGAAAAAGAGTAAGCGAGAAAGAAAAAAAAGTGAGAGAGAAAAAGAAAGATGGTAAAAAAGAGTGAAAAAAAGGAGAGAGAAAGAAAGAAAGTAAAAAAGAATAAGCAAAAAAGAGTGAATAAGAGCAAGTGATAAAGAGAAAAGGTTAGAAAAAAGAAAAAGAAAAAAAGTAAACAAGAAAGAGAGAGAGAGAAAGGCGAGAGAAATAAAGCATGAATGAGAAAAAGAAAGAGAGATAAAGAGCAAATGAGAAAGCGAGAGAGAGAGAAAGAACGCAGGAACAGGAAAAGGATAGAGATAAAAAATCAGTGAAAAAGAAGGAGAGATGAAAGAAAGTGAGAGAAAGAAAAGAAATCAAGAAAGAGCAAAAGAGTAAGCGAGAGAAGTAAAGTGAAAAAGAGAAAGAAAAAGGTGATAAAGAAAAAAGGCAAGACAGAGGAAAAAAGCAGGAACAAGAATAAGAAAGAGAGAAAAAGGTGAGAGAAAAAAAAAGCAAGAAAAAAAAAGAGCGTGAAAAAGAGTAAGCGAGAAAGAAAACGCGAATGATAAAGAAAATCAGTTGAGAGAGAGAAAGAAAGCAGGAACGGGAAAAAGAAAGAAAAAAAGGTGAGAAAAAAAAGCAAGAAAGAGAAAAAGAAAGAGAGAGAAAAAGTTTACGGGAAAAAGTGAGAGAGAAAAAAAAAAAAAAAAGGAAATGGAAAAGAGAGATGGGGCATAGGGTGAAGAAGAAGGAGCGAGATGGAGGGAATGGGGAAAGGACCTGAATAAATGGAAAGAGAGGAAAATAAAGGGATCATGAAATAAAAGGGAGAAAAGGTGAAGAAATGTACAAATAAAAAGAGAGAGAAAAGGGGTCAGAGGGCTGCTGGGGGCGCGTGGAGCTCGGGATGCCCCTGGTGATGGGTGATGTGTGTGTGCGCCACAGCCTAGGGCGGCGCCATTTCCTGGCAGCACCTCTCGGGGACAGGACGCCACGGTATAGGTTGGTGCTATGTGTATCGGTGATGAGGCCGGATCACCCGCAGACACAGCACCCGCTCCGTGATGTCACCCGCTCCGTGATGTCACCCGCTCCGTGATGTCACCCGCTCCGTGATGTCACCCGCTCCGTGATGTCACCCGCGCCGCGCCCCCGCCACACTGACACCTTTGCATTCAGAAAAGGTGAAAGACCCCAAACACTGCGGATGGGAAACCACTGCACGCGGGATGCCCCCCCCCCCTCCCTGAGGTGCAGACAATCGGCTGCTGCACAACACAAAGGGACAAGAGAAAGCAAGAAAGAGAAAAAGAGTAAGAGCAAGTGATAAAGAAAAGAAGGTTAAAAAAGAAAGAGAATGAAAGCAGGAATGAGAAAAAGATTGAGATTGTTATAATTAATATTATTATGGATAATTAATTAATATTTAATATTAGTTATTGTTAATTATTATACGATAATACAATATTATATTACATAATTAATCTTATTATTATTATAAAGAATTACTTATTAATTATTATACGATAATACAATATTGTTATAATTATTATTATTTATAATTAATTGGTATTTAATATTAATTATTGTTAATTATTATACGATAATACAATGTATATTATTATTATTATTATTATTATTATGATTATTATTATTATTATTATTATTATTATTAAGGATTACTTATTAATTATTATACGATGATATGATATTATATTATATAATTAATATTATTATTATTATTATTATTATTATAAAGGATTACTTATTAATTATTATATGATAATACGATATTATATAATTTATATTATTATTATTATTATTATTATTATTATTAAGGATTACTTATTAATTATTATACGATGATACGATATTTTATTATATAATTATTATTATTATTATTATTATTATTATTATTATTAAGGATTACTTATGAATTATTATACGATAATACGATATTATATTATATATAATTAATATTATTATTATTATAAAGGATTACCTATTAATTATTATACGATTGCGGATAATACGAACGATAGTCAAAATCCAGGGTTTTGATCCACCTTAAATAAAGGGCGACTCCGCCGACTCCTGCAGGGCCAGCGCTATTTATATCTCCAGAGTCACATGACCTCTCACAGGCAACTTCCAGCAACACAATGAGTCCAGACCTCAATCCAACAGAGAATGTGCGGCCAACTATAATGAGACTCATCCGTTACTGCATTAGAGAGAGATACTCACCTTTTCCTAGCAGAGCTCCATCTGATGGGGGATAGGAAACTGCTGCACCTCCCCCCCCCCACCATCAGTGACCCTGCATTAGAGAGATATATAACATATTAATGTGCAGCTCTCCTCCAATCAGCATCTCCGGCCGTGCATATTAATCCGGACCTTCACCCTGAATAAGAGCCTATCTTATATGTTTCCCACACCCTGTACATACAGATTGCTCACATTAATCCGGACCTTCACCCTGAATAACAGTCCATCTTATATGTTTCCCACACCCTGTACATACAGATTGCTCACATTAATCCGGACCTTCACCCTGAATAAGAGCCTATCTTATATGTTTCCCACACCCTGTACATACAGATTGCTCACATTAATCCGGACCTTCACCCTGAATAAGAGCCTATCTTATATGTTTCCCACACCCTGTACATACAGATTGCTCACATTAATCCGGACCTTCACCCTGAATAAGAGCCTATATTATATGTTTCCCACACCCTGTACATACAGATTGCTCACATTAATCCGGACCTTCACCCTGAATAAGAGCCTATCTTATATATTTCCCACACCCTGTACATACAGATTGCTCACATTAATCCGGACCTTCACCCTGAATAAGAGCCTATCTTATATGTTTCCCCTCCTGTACATACAGATTGCCCACATTAATCCGGACCTTCACTCTGAATAAGAGCCTATCTTATATGTTTCCCACACCCTGTACATACAGATTGCTCACATTAATCCGGACCTTCACCCTGAATAAGAGCCTATCTTATATGTTTCCCCTCCTGTACATACAGATTGCCCACATTAATCCGGACCTTCACTCTGAATAAGAGCCTATCTTATATGTTTCCCCCCTGTACATACAGATTGCTCACATTAATCCGGACCCTCACTCTGAATAAGAGCCTATCTTATATGTTTCCCACACCCTGAACATACAGATTGCCCACATTAATCCGGACCCTCACCCTGAATAAGAGCCTATCTTATATGTTTCCCACACCCTGAACATACAGATTGCCCACATTAATCCGGACCTTCACGCTGAATAAGAGCCTATCTTATATGTTTCCCACACCCTGTACATACAGATTGCCCACATTAATCCGGACCCTCACCCTGAATAAGAGCCTATCTTATATATTTCCACACCCTGTACATACAGATTGCTCACATTAATCCGGACCCTCACTCTGAATAAGAGCCTATCTTATATGTTTCCCACACCCTGTACATACAGATTGCCCACATTAATCCGGACCCTCACCCTGAATAAGAGCCTATCTTATATGTTTCCCACACCCTGTACATACAGATTGCTCACATTAATCCGGACCCTCACCCTGAATAAGAGCCTATCTTATATGTTTCCCACACCCTGTACATACAGATTGCCCACATTAATCTGGACCTTCACCCTGAATAAGAGCCTATCTTGTATGTTTCCCACACCCTGTACATACAGATTGCTCACATTAATCCGGACCCTCACCCTGAATAAGAGCCTATCTTATATGTTTCCCACACCCTGTACATACAGATTGCCCACATTAATCTGGACCTTCACCCTGAATAAGAGCCTATCTTGTATGTTTCCCACACCCTGTACATACAGATTGCCCAAATTAATCCGGACCTTCACGCTGAATAAGAGCCTATCTTATAAGTTTCCCACACCCTGTACATACAGATTGCCCACATTAATCTGGACCTTCACCCTGAATAAGAGCCTATCTTGTATGTTTCCCACACCCTGTACATACAGATTGCTCACATTAATCCGGACCCTCACCCTGAATAAGAGCCTATCTTATATGTTTCCCACACCCTGTACATACAGATTGCCCACATTAATCTGGACCCTCACCCTGAATAAGAGCCTATCTTATATGTTTCCCACACCCTGAACATACAGATTGCCCAAATTAATCCGGACCTTCACGCTGAATAAGAGCCTATCTTATAAGTTTCCCACACCCTGTACATACAGATTGCCCACATTAATCCGGACCCTCACGCTGAATAAGAGCCTATCTTATATGTTTCTCACACCCTGTACATACAGATTGCTCACATTAATCCGGACCCTCACCCTGAATAAGAGCCTATCTTATATGTTTCTCACACCCTGTACATACAGATTGCTCACATTAATCCGGACCCTCACCCTGAATAAGAGCCTATCTTATATGTTTCCCACACCCTGTACATACAGATTGCCCACATTAATCCGGACCCTCACGCTGAATAAGAGCCTATCTTATATGTTTCCCACACCCTGAACATACAGATTGCCCACATTAATCCGGACCTTCACGCTGAATAAGAGCCTATCTTATAAGTTTCCCACACCCTGTACATACAGATTGCCCACATTAATCCGGACCTTCACTCTGAATAAGAGCCTATCTTGTATGTTTCCCACACCCTGTACATACAGATTGCTCACATTAATCCGGACCCTCACCCTGAATAAGAGCCTATCTTATATGTTTCCCACACCCTGAACATACAGATTGCCCACATTAATCCGGACCTTCACTCTGAATAAGAGCCTATCTTGTATGTTTCCCACACCCTGTACATACAGATTGCTCACATTAATCCGGACCCTCACCCTGAATAAGAGCCTATCTTATATGTTTCCCACACCCTGAACATACAGATTGCCCACATTAATCCGGACCTTCACCCTGAATAAGAGCCTTTCTTATATGTTTCCCACACCCTGTACATACAGATTGCTCACATTAATCCGGACCTTCACCCTGAATAAGAGCTTATCTTATATGTTTCCCACACCCTGTACATACAGATTGCCCACATTAATCCGGACCTTCACCCTGAATAAGAACCTATCTTATATGTTTCCCACACCCTGTACATACAGATTGCTCACATTAATCCGGACCCTCACCCTGAATAAGAGCCTATCTTATATGTTTCCCACACCCTGTACATACAGATTGCTCACATTAATCCGGACCCTCACCCTGAATAAGAGCCTATCTTATATGTTTCCCACACCCTGTACATACAGATTGCTCACATTAATCCGGACCCTCACCCTGAATAAGAGCCTATCTTATATGTTTCCCACACCCTGTACATACAGATTGCTCACATTAATCCGGACCCTCACCCTGAATAAGAGCCTATCTTATATGTTTCCCACACCCTGTACATACAGATTGCTCACATTAATCCGGACCCTCACCCTGAATAAGAGCCTATCTTATATGTTCCCCACACCCTGTACATACAAATTGCCCACATTAATCCGGACCCTCACTCTGAATAAGAGCCTATCTTATATGTTTCCCACACCCTGTACATACAGATTGCTCACATTAATCCGGACCCTCACCCTGAATAAGAGCCTATCTTATATGTTTCCCACACCCTGTACATACAGATTGCTCACATTAATCCGGACCCTCACCCTGAATAAGAGCCTATCTTATAAGTTTCCCACACCCTGTACATACAGATTGCCCACATTAATCCGGACCTTCACTCTGAATAAGAGCCTATCTTGTATGTTTCCCACACCCTGTACATACAGATTGCTCACATTAATCCGGACCCTCACCCTGAATAAGAGCCTATCTTATATGTTTCCCACACCCTGAACATACAGATTGCCCACATTAATCCGGACCTTCACTCTGAATAAGAGCCTATCTTGTATGTTTCCCACACCCTGTACATACAGATTGCTCACATTAATCCGGACCCTCACCCTGAATAAGAGCCTATCTTATAAGTTTCCCACACCCTGTACATACAGATTGCCCACATTAATCCGGACCTTCACCCTGAATAAGAGCCTATCTTATATGTTTCCCACACCCTGTACATACAGATTGCTCACATTAATCCGGACCTTCACCCTGAATAAGAGCTTATCTTATATGTTTCCCACACCCTGTACATACAGATTGCCCACATTAATCCGGACCTTCACCCTGAATAAGAGCCTATCTTATATGTTTCCCACACCCTGTACATACAGATTGCTCACATTAATCCGGACCCTCACCCTGAATAAGAGCCTATCTTATATGTTTCCCACACCCTGTACATACATATTGCTCACATTAATCCGGACCTTCACCCTGAATAAGAGCCTATCTTATATGTTTCCCACACCCTGTACATACAGATTGCTCACATTAATCCGGACCTTCACCCTGAATAAGAGCCTATCTTATATGTTTCCCACACCCTGTACATACAGATTGCCCACATTAATCCGGACCTTCACCCTGAATAAGAGTCTATCTTATATGTTTCCCACACCCTGTACATACAGATTGCCCACATTAATCCGGACCTTCACCCTGAATAAGAGCCTATCTTATATGTTTCCCACACCCTGTACATACAGATTGCCCAGATTAATCCGGACCTTCACCCTGAATAAGAGCCTATCTTATATGTTTCCCACACCCTGTACATACAGATTGCCCACATTAATCCGGACCTTCACCCTGAATAAGAGTCTATCTTATATGTTTCCCACACCCTGTACATACAGATTGCCCACATTAATCCGGACCTTCACCCTGAATAAGAGTCTATCTTGTATGTTTCCCACACCCTGTACATACAGATTGCTCACATTAATCCGGACCCTCACCCTGAATAAGAGCCTATCTTATATGTTTCCCACACCCTGTACATACAGATTGCTCACATTAATCCGGACCCTCACCCTGAATAAGAGCCTATCTTATATGTTTCCCCCTGTACATACAGATTGCTCACATTAATCCGGACCCTCACCCTGAATAAGAGCCTATCTTATATGTTTCCCACACCCTGTACATACAGATTGCTCACATTAATCCGGACCTTCACCCTGAATAAGAGCCTATCTTATATGTTTCCCACACCCTGTACATACAGATTGCCCACATTAATCCGGACCCTCACCCTGAATAAGAGCCTATCTTATATGTTTCCCACACCCTGTACATACAGATTGCCCACATTAATCCGGACCTTCACCCTGAATAAGAGCCTATCTTATATGTTTCCCACACCCTGTACATACAGATTGCTCACATTAATCTGGACCTTCACCCTGAATAAGAGCCTATCTTATATGTTTCCCACACCCTGTACATACAGATTGCTCACATTAATCCGGACCTTCACCCTGAATAAGAGCCTATCTTATATGTTTCCCACACCCTGTACATACAGATTGCCCACATTAATCCGGACCCTCACCCTGAATAAGAGCCTATCTTATATGTTTCCCACACCCTGTACATACAGATTGCTCACATTAATCCGGACCCTCACCCTGAATAAGAGCCTATCTTATATGTTTCCCACACCCTGTACATACAGATTGCTCACATTAATCCGGACCCTCACTCTGAATAAGAGTCTATCTTATATGTTTCCCACACCCTGTACATACAGATTGCTCACATTAAAAATCATCCTACCTGCATCTACTGCATGTTATGAGCCTTTAAACATCCAAGATGGCGGCTCATGGAACATCAGGCAGCCTGCAAACAGGAAGTGCCTTCTGACTGTGCCGCTCTGCATTCTGGGATTGCTGACCTTTTCCTGACCCCAACTCTGCTCCATCTGAGCAAAGCACAGCTTTAACCCCGCCCCCTGCACTTTATCCCGCTCTCCTCTCCTCAGTAAGTGATGCTTCTGAGTCAAGATGGCGGCGCCCGTATCCTAGAGCCCTGAACAGAGTTGCAGCCCAGTGGGGGAAAGAATAATAAGTAAGTGAGTAAAAACATAAAATATATTAATATTAGATGCTGGGGAATCGTTTTATAAGGGTTTGGGATTTTCATTAAATCCTGGTGAAGCTCCGGATTAATATATTAATATTATTATATATTATATTATTATATTAATATTAGACTGAGAAAGGTTTTTTGTCGCGCACTGATAAATGACGTATATTAATCTATGTAAATGCTGATAAAGGGACATTGAAATGTACAGAAACAGATAAGGCGGTGGCGCTGCAGCACAGCGCCGAAAGCCTTTATCAATGTGAGCCGCACTCAGTAGTTTAAACATTGATACACCGCGACTTTATGGAAAACATAAACAAGACTGACAACAGTTTAAAAGACATTAAAAAAGGTGTTGGAAAAGGCTTCATTTTATGGCTCTAATACAACAAATATCATGATGAATATGATGAATGCAGCCCATGAAAGTGAAAGTAAAGACACAACAAAAAAAATAAACAAATATTCTCTGCTTCTGCAAAAAGTTTCCATAAAGTCGCGGTGTATCAATGTTTAAACGACTGAGTGCGGCTCACATTGATAAAGGCTTTTGGCGCTGTGCTGCAGCGCCACCGCCTTTTCTATTAATATTAGATGCTGGGGAATCGTTAGGATTGGGGGCGCCCCTCGCTCCCGCGGCACATGTGCAGGACGCCGGCCATCGCGGGTACGCGCTTTGGGAACGCCCCCTTTAATCTCGCCCCGGGACTCCAGCAGCAGCAGTTTCTATAAATAGCTTCTTCTGGAAGTTTCTCCGGCTCGTCCTGATTTTCCCGGAGATCAAACAGCATGGCCGCCCCCTAATGAATGCTAATCGATGAATTAGCGAGCTGCACGGCCCGGGAGAGCCTCCCTCCCTCCCATCATCATTGAGCTTCCCCGTGCCGCTCGCCGCTCCCCAACCCTCTGCAGGCAGCCTGCGATAATGCCATAGGTGACCCCTCATCCGGTCATTGGATTGGAGGGTGCAGGACTCCCCGTGTTTCATCATTGAGCTTCCCCGTGCCGCTCGCCGCTCCCCAACCCTCTGCAGGCAGCCTGCGATAGTGCCATAGGTGATCGGTCATTGGATTGGAGGGTGCAGGACTCCCCGTGTTTCATCATTGAGCTTCCCCGTGCCGCTCGCCGCTCCCCAACCCTCTGCAGGCAGCCTGTGATAATGCCATAGGTGACCCCTCATAGGGAGTCCGGTCATCGGATTGGAGAGTGCGGGACTCCCCGTGTTTCATCATTGAGCTTCCCCGTGCCACTCGCCACTCCCCAACCCTCTGCAGGCAGCCTGCGAAAGTGCCATAGGTGATCGGTCATCGGATTGGAGGGTGCAGGACTCCCCATGTTTCATCATTGAGCTTCCCCGTACCACTCGCCACTCCCCAACCCTATTCAGGCAGCCTGCGAAAGTGCCATAGGTGATCGGTCATCAGATTGGAGGGTGCGGGACTCCCCATGTTTCATCATTGAGCTTCCCCGTGCCACTCACCGCTCCCCAACCCTCTGCAGGCAGCCTGCGATAATGCCAGAGGTGACCCCTCATGCAGGATCCGGTCATCAGATTGGAGGGGACCCCCCGTGCTTCATCATTGAGCTTCCCCGTGCCACTCGCCACTCCCCAAC
Source organism: Gastrophryne carolinensis (assembly GCA_027917425.1). Classification (NCBI taxonomy): domain Eukaryota; kingdom Metazoa; phylum Chordata; class Amphibia; order Anura; family Microhylidae; genus Gastrophryne; species Gastrophryne carolinensis. Next base: position 802,081 of record CM051238.1, on the reverse strand, counting down.
CCTCTGCAGGCAGCCTGCGATAGTGCCATAGGTGACCCCTCATAGGGAGTCCGGTCATCGGATTGGAGGCTGTGGGACTCCCCGTGCTTCATCATTGAGCTTCCCCGTGCCACTCGCCACTCCCCAACCCTATTCAGGCAGCCTGTGATAGTGCCATAGGTGACCCCTCATAGGGAGTCCGGTCATCGGATTGGAGGGTGCGGGACTTCCCGTGTTTCATCATTGAGCTTCCCCGTGCCACTCACCGCTCCCCAACCCTCTGCAGGCAGCCTGCGATAGTGCCATAGGTGACCCCTCATGGAGGGTCCGGTCATCGGATTGGAGGGGACCCCCCGTGTTTCATCATTGAGTTTCCCCGTGCCGCTCACCACTCCCCAACCCTCTGCAGGCAGCCTGCGATAATGCCATAGGTGACCCCTCATCCAGTCATCGGATTGGAGGGTGCGGGACTCCCCCGTGCTTCATCATTGAGCTTCCCCGTGCCACTCACCGCTCCCCAACCCTCTGCAGGCAGCCTGCGATAGTGCCATAGGTGACCCCTCATGGAGGGTCCGGTCATCGGATTGGAGGGTGCGGGACTCCCCGTCACTGAGCGACCCTCCGGACGCCCCTGAATCCTCCCCCTTTAAAGTGGACCAAAACCCAGCGTGATCAGCCTGTGTATAAGCCCCTCCCCATCCAATACACCTGCCAACACTTAAACGCAGAGCTCGATGGTAATAATTCAGCAACGTAAACGTTTCATCCCGTTGCGCATGCTCCAGCACCTCGCGAGCCGATCACCGACTATAGCGACCACGCTGTCACCAGACGCAAAGTATCTCCCACTGGGGTTTGCATCTCATTGGTCATAAAACTCCCCTGTAATAACCGAGCTCATTATACTCAGATATGTTATAATGGAAGAGTTATACCAACATAGCGACAAGAAACAAGAAATACTGCAATACGTTAAAATGTTAAAAACATTTATTAAAAGTAAAAAATCCAATGATCAGGAGACTCCAAGCCATCCAACGCGTTTCGTCGCCGCAGCGACTTCTTCCAGAATGCTGGGAGACCCATACACTTACCTTGCCTCCCAGTCCCTCTAGCAGGGCGCATGTCGGGCATCTGTGATTGGCTCCCTGTTAGAGGGAAGCGGGGGACGCTCGGAGCCGTCGGCCTTAGACGACGTGACATCAGCAGCTCTGAGCGCGCTGATTGGACGAGCGGCCGCACATGCTCTGTAGCACCGTGGAGAGGTGAGTTGGTTTCGGTGATCTGGGGGCATCACCGATCGGGGACCAAAACCCAGGGGAGTCAAAATCCAGGGTTTTGGTCCACTTTAATTAATTGACTTGCCCTGGAAACTTTTAGAATCCAGGGGACGGGGTGGTTGGTTCACCTTAAAGCCCTACTCCGGGCAGAATGGGGGCGGAGTCCGCGGAGCTCCTAGAGAGGCAGGTAAGTGACCGGGAGGTGGTACAGAAAAGCCATGGGCGCTGCAGCAGCTCCACACGGAGAGCTCATTCAGGACGCCAGCAATGCCTTCCTGTCTCCAGTAACCAGGGACAGGCTGCCTGATGCTCCATGAGCCGCCATCTTGGATGTTTAAAGGCTCATAACATGCAGTAGATGCAGGTGGGATGATTTTTAATGTGGACAATCTGTATGTACAGGGTGTGGGAAACTTATAAGATACGCTCTTATTCAGGGTGAAGGTCCGGATTAATGTGGGCAATCTGTATGTACAAGGTGTGGGAAACATATAAGATACGCTCTTATTCAGGGTGAAGGTCCGGATTAATGTGGGCAATCTGTATGTACAGGGTGTGGGAAACATATAAGATACGCTCTTATTCAGGGTGAAGGTCCGGATTAATGTGGGCAATCTGTATGTACAAGGTGTGGGAAACATATAAGATAGGCTCTTATTCAGGGTGAAGGTCCGGATTAATGTGAGCAATCTGTATGTACAGGGTGTGGGAAACATACAAGATATTCTCTTATTCAGGGTGAAGGTCCGGATTAATGTGAGCAATCTGTATGTACAGGGTGTGGGAAACATATAAGATAGGCTCTTATTCAGGGTGAAGGTCCGGATTAATGTGAGCAATCTGTATGTACAGGGTGTGGGAAACATACAAGATATTCTCTTATTCAGGGTGAAGGTCCGGATTAATGTGAGCAATCTGTATGTACAGGGTGTGGGAAACATATAAGATATTCTCTTATTCAGGGTGAAGGTCCGGATTGATGTGGGCAATCTGTATGTACAAGGTGTGGGAAACATATAAGATAGGCTCTTATTCAGGGTGAGGGTCCGGATTAATGTGAGCAATCTGTATGTACAGGGTGTGGGAAACATACAAGATAGGCTCTTATTCAGGGTGAGGGTCCGGATTAATGTGAGCAATCTGTATGGACAGGGTGTGGGAAACATACAAGATAGGCTCTTATTCAGAGTGAAGGTCCGGATTAATGTGGGCAATCTGTATGTACAGGGTGTGGGAAACATACAAGATAGGCTCTTATTCAGGGTGAGGGTCTGGATTGAGGTTAGGATTAGCCTTGGAACGATCAGATGATCAAAACATCCGTCTCGCCCTCTTATGGGGTGTTGTATCTGATTGCCCCACCCCCAGGATCGCTTGCTGCAATGCGATTGGACGGCTTATGTTCTATGTGTCTGGTCTGATCACTCGGGGGATGAACGATCGGATTCACGTCCGACATCGCGCAGCACAGGAACCGATCCGCCGCTCAGGCCACGCCCCCTCCGGCGCGTGCCATCTGATTTTGCTGAATCGCAATGTCGCGGCCGGTAACTTATTAACAGTGCGGCGCGCCCCCGCGAGAGCCTCCGACAATTAATTACGCCGCGTTTTTCTTTTCACTCCTTCGCCGTCTCCCCCTGAAATCCGCAAAATGTCTGAATTCCTGATCCACAGCAACGGCGAGGCCCGGAAACTGCTGCACCGCGTGGAGGAGAGCGAGCGCTGTAACAATCCAGAGCTCTCCCCTGTATCTGCTGTGTTACACTATAGTGATACACTGTCATCATGTGACTCTGGAGGAGAGCGAGCGGTGTAACAATCCAGAGCTCTCCCCTGTATCTGCTGTGTTACACTATAGTGATACACTGTCATCATGTGACTGGAGGAGAGCGAGCGCTGTAACAATCCAGACACAGCCAGAGCTCTCCCCTGTATCTGCTGTGTTACACTATAGTGATACACTGTCATCATGTGACTCTGGGGGGAGAGCGAGCAGTGTAACAATCCACACACAGCCAGAGCTCTCCCCTGTATCTGCTGTGTTACACTATAGTGATACACTGTCATCATGTGACTCTGGAGGAGAGCGAGCGCTGTAACAATCCAGACACAGCCAGAGCTCTCCCCTGTATCTGCTGTGTTACACTATAGTGATACACTGTCATCATGTGACTCTGGGGGGAGAGCGAGCAGTGTAACAATCCACACACAGCCAGAGCTCTCCCCTGTATCTGCTGTGTTACACTATAGTGATACACTGTCATCATGTGACTCTGGGGGGAGAGCGAGCAGTGTAACAATCCAGACACAGTCAGAGCTCTCCCCTGTATCTGCTGTGTTACACTATAGTGATACACTGTCATCATGTGACTCTGGAGGAGAGCGAGCAGTGTAACAATCCAGACACAGTCAGAGCTCTCCCCTGTATCTGCTGTGTTACACTATAGTGATACACTGTCATCATGTGACTCTCCCCTGTATCTGCTGTGTTACACTATAGTGATACACTGTCATCATGTGACTCTCCCCTGTATCTGCTGTGTTACACTATAGTGATACACTGTCATCATGTGACTCTGGGGGGAGAGCGAGCGGTGTAACAATCCAGACACAGCCAGAGCTCTCCCCTGTATCTGCTGTGTTACACTATAGTGATACACTGTCATCATGTGACTCTCCCCTGTATCTGCTGTGTTACACTATAGTGATACACTGTCATCATGTGACTCTGGGGGGAGAGCGAGCGGTGTAACAATCCAGACACAGCCAGAGCTCTCCCCTGTATCTGCTGTGTTACACTATAGTGATACACTGTCATCATGTGACTCTGGGGGGAGAGCGAGCAGTGTAACAATCCACACACAGCCAGAGCTCTCCCCTGTATCTGCTGTGTTACACTATAGTGATACACTGTCATCATGTGACTCTGGAGGAGAGCGAGCGCTGTAACAATCCAGACACAGCCAGAGCTCTCCCCTGTATCTGCTGTGTTACACTATAGTGATACACTGTCATCATGTGACTCTCCCCTGTATCTGCTGTGTTACACTATAGTGATACACTGTCATCATGTGACTCTGGGGGGAGAGCGAGCGGTGTAACAATCCAGACACAGCCAGAGCTCTCCCCTGTATCTGCTGTGTTACACTATAGTGATACACTGTCATCATGTGACTCTGGGGGGAGAGCGAGCGGTGTAACAATCCAGACACAGCCAGAGCTCTCCCCTGTATCTGCTGTGTTACACTATAGTGATACACTGTCATCATGTGACTCTGGGGGAGAGCGAGCGCTGTAACAATCCAGACACAGCCAGAGCTCTCCCCTGTATCTGCTGTGTTACACTATAGTGATACACTGTCATCATGTGACTCTGGGGGGAGAGCGAGCAGTGTAACAATCCAGACACAGCCAGAGCTCTCCCCTGTATCTGCTGTGTTACACTATAGTGATACACTGTCATCATGTGACTGGAGGAGAGCGAGCGCTGTAACAATCCAGACACAGCCAGAGCTCTCCCCTGTATCTGCTGTGTTACACTATAGTGATACACTGTCATCATGTGACTCTGGGGGAGAGCGAGCGCTGTAACAATCCAGACACAGCCAGAGCTCTCCCCTGTATCTGCTGTGTTACACTATAGTGATACACTGTCATCATGTGACTCTGGAGGAGAGCGAGCGCTGTAACAATCCACACACAGCCAGAGCTCTCCCCTGTATCTGCTGTGTTACACTATAGTGATACACTGTCATCATGTGACTCTGGGGGAGAGCGAGCAGTGTAACAATCCACACACAGCCAGAGCTCTCCCCTGTATCTGCTGTGTTACACTATAGTGATACACTGTCATCATGTGACTCTGGAGGAGAGCGAGCGCTGTAACAATCCAGACACAGCCAGAGCTCTCCCCTGTATCTGCTGTGTTACACTATAGTGATACACTGTCATCATGTGACTCTGGGGGGAGAGCGAGCAGTGTAACAATCCACACACAGCCAGAGCTCTCCCCTGTATCTGCTGTGTTACACTATAGTGATACACTGTCATCATGTGACTCTGGAGGAGAGCGAGCGCTGTAACAATCCAGACACAGCCAGAGCTCTCCCCTGTATCTGCTGTGTTACACTATAGTGATACACTGTCATCATGTGACTCTGGGGGGAGAGCGAGCAGTGTAACAATCCACACACAGCCAGAGCTCTCCCCTGTATCTGCTGTGTTACACTATAGTGATACACTGTCATCATGTGACTCTGGAGGAGAGCGAGCGCTGTAACAATCCAGACACAGCCAGAGCTCTCCCCTGTATCTGCTGTGTTACACTATAGTGATACACTGTCATCATGTGACTCTGGGGGGAGAGCGAGCGCTGTAACAATCCAGACACAGCCAGAGCTCTCCCCTGTATCTGCTGTGTTACACTATAGTGATACACTGTCATCATGTGACTCTGGAGGAGAGCGAGCGCTGTAACAATCCAGACACAGCCAGAGCTCTCCCCTGTATCTGCTGTGTTACACTATAGTGATACACTGTCATCATGTGACTCTGGAGGAGAGCGAGCGCTGTAACAATCCAGACACAGCCAGAGCTCTCCCCTGTATCTGCTGTGTTACACTATAGTGATACACTGTCATCATGTGACTCTGGGGGGAGAGCGAGCAGTGTAACAATCCACACACAGCCAGAGCTCTCCCCTGTATCTGCTGTGTTACACTATAGTGATACACTGTCATCATGTGACTCTGGAGGAGAGCGAGCAGTGTAACAATCCAGACACAGTCAGAGCTCTCCCCTGTATCTGCTGTGTTACACTATAGTGATACACTGTCATCATGTGACTCTCCCCTGTATCTGCTGTGTTACACTATAGTGATACACTGTCATCATGTGACTCTCCCCTGTATCTGCTGTGTTACACTATAGTGATACACTGTCATCATGTGACTCTCCCCTGTATCTGCTGTGTTACACTATAGTGATACACTGTCATCATGTGACTCTGGGGGGAGAGCGAGCGGTGTAACAATCCAGACACAGCCAGAGCTCTCCCCTGTATCTGCTGTGTTACACTATAGTGATACACTGTCATCATGTGACTCTCCCCTGTATCTGCTGTGTTACACTATAGTGATACACTGTCATCATGTGACTCTGGGGGGAGAGCGAGCGGTGTAACAATCCAGACACAGCCAGAGCTCTCCCCTGTATCTGCTGTGTTACACTATAGTGATACACTGTCATCATGTGACTCTGGGGGAGAGCGAGCGGTGGGGGATGGATGATGCCCCCCCCCCCCCCCCGGCGCCCCTCCCCCTCTCCTCTCCGGTCGGATCCGTCTGATTCCCAATGTGAGGAATGTGCGCTCGGATAGCGTCCGGCGAGCGTAAGACAAACATTGCGCGTCGGGCGCGCGGCTCCCTGGCGGGATATTATTAGCCGCGCCGCGCTCGCTCTGATAAATATTCTTCGCCGTTCCCAGGTTGCGAGTTTTCCAGGCCGGAATTTGCAGGATTTATTTTTAGCGGAACATTTCTCCGGCAGAAACACGAGTTTACGTTCCCCGGGCGCGGTTCACACGCTGCGCGATCGGACCTCCGGACAGACAGACGGGGGCGGAGCCAATCCTCTATCATGTCTTGTCATCCCATGGTGTCACTGTGCCCTGGAAACCGATGATCCTACTCAGCCGCTCCAGTGAGCTCCTCCACCTGCAGAGACATCAGCCCGAGAAACCACAACAGCCCCCAGCCCCC
>CM051238.1:542526-794863 GCA_027917425.1 Gastrophryne carolinensis | reverse complement strand
ATATACCGGACACCGCCCCCCATATACCGGACACAGCCCCCCATATACCGGACACCGCCCCCCATATACCGTACACCGCCCCCCATATACCCAACACCGCTCCCCATATACCATCCCCCTCCCCCATATACCGGACACCGCTCCCCATATACCGGACACAGCCCCCCATATACCGGACACCGCCCCCCATATACCGGACACCGCCCCCCATATACCAGCCCCCTCCCCCATATAGCGGACACCGCTCCCCATATACATGACACAGCCCCCCATATACCGGACACCGCCCCCCATATACCAGCCCCCTCCCCCATTTACCGGACACCGCTCCCCATATACCAGCCCCCTCCCCCATATACCGGACACAGCTCCCCATATACCGGACACAGCCCCCCATATACCGGACACCGCCCCCCATATACCAGCCCCCTCCCCCATTTACCGGACACCGCTCCCCATATACCAGCCCCCTCCCCCATATACCGGACACCGCTCCCCATATACCGGACACAGCCCCCCATATACCGGACACCGCCCCCCATATACCAGCCCCCTCCCCCATTTACCGGACACCGGCCCCCCATATACCAGCCCCCTCCCCCCATATACCGGACACCGCTCCCCATATACCGGACACAGCCCCCCATATACCAGCCCCCTCCCCCATATACCGGACACCGCTCCCCATATACATGACACAGCCCCCCATATACCGGACACCGCCCCCCATATACCAGCCCCCTCCCCCATTTACCGGACACCGCTCCCCATATACCAGCCCCCTCCCCCATATACCGGACACCGCTCCCCATATACCGGACACAGCCCCCCATATACCGGACACCGCCCCCCATATACCGGACACCGCCCCCCATATACCAGCCCCCTCCCCCATTTACCGGACACCGGCCCCCCATATACCAGCCCCCTCCCCCCATATACCGGACACCGCTCCCCATATACCGGACACAGCCCCCCATATACCGGACACCGGACCCCCATATACCAGCCCCCTCCCCCATTTACCGGACACCGCCTCCCACAGGACAGACAGGGAACCAGAGGCCACCTCACCCCAACCCTGCAGTTTCCCCTGAGGAAGCTATATGCGAAACGCATCGGCTGGAGATTCCCAGTATACAGGATACAGTGTAACAACACAGATACATCCAGAGCTTTCTCCTCTATCTGACCTTCTCTCCTCTCAGCAGAGGCCTGGCTTAGTGTCACATCGGATTGGATGATGACTGAGCCGTGAAAGGTGATTGGATAATGTGATTTCCTGTGACACGCCGCTGACAATCTGATTTTACCTTTTCACATATTTGGGTCGGAAAAGAGGGTGAAGGGGGCACCAGTAATCCCCCCCGTGCCCCAACCTGAGCTCCCCCATCCCCAACCTGAGCTCCCCTGACCCCTGCTCCTCTGTACCTAACCCCCCCCGTGCCCATGCTGCACTCCCCTGTCTCCTATCTGTGGTCCCCCATCCCCAACCCTCGCCATTCTCCACCTGCACTCCCCTATCTTCGCTCCACACTCCCCTCCCTCAATTCTTCCTCCCTTAAACCCACACTCCCCTGTCCCTGACCCCAATCCTCCATGCACAACCCCCATGGCCATCCCGCACTCCCCCCCTCCATCCATAAACCGTGATCCCACATCCCTGACCTGTACTCCCCTGTCCTCACTCCACACTGCCCCATCCCCAATCCTCCCTCCCTTAAACCCACATTCCCCTGTAGCCGACCTGCGCTCCCCCGTCCCTAACCCCAATCCTCCGTACACGACCCCCCTGGCCATTCTGCACTCCCCCATCCGCAACCCTCCCTCCATCCCTGACCTGCACTCCCCTGTCCCTGACCCCCACTCCTCTGTACACGACCCCCATGCCCTTCCTACACTTCCCGGTCCCCAATCCACGCTCCCCATCCCCATACCCTCCCTCCATCCCTAACCCATGCTCCCCCATCCCATACCCTCCCTCCATCCCTAACCCATGCTACCCCATCCCATACCCTCCCTCCATCCCTAACCCACGCTCCCCCATCCCCTACCCTCCCTCCATCCCTAACCCATGCTACCCCATCCCATACCCTCCCTCCATCCCTAACCCACGCTCCCCCATCCCCTACCCTCCCTCCATCCCTAACCCACGCTCCCCATCCCCTCCCCTCCCTCCATCCCTAACCCATGCTCCCCCATCCCATACCCTTCCCTCCATCCCTAACCCACGCTCCACCATCCCCTCCCCTCCCTCCATCCCTAACCCATGCTCCCCCATCCCATACCCTTCCCTCCATCCCTAACCCACGCTCCACCATCCCCTCCCTTCCCTCCATCCCTAACCCCATGCTCCCCCATCCCCTCCCCTCCCTCCATCCCTAACCCATGCTCCCCCATCCCCTCCCCTCCCTCCATCCCTAACCCACGCTCCCCCATCCCCTACCCTCCCTCCATCCCTAACCCATGCTCCCCCATCCCCTACCCTCCCTCCATCCCTAACCCATGCTCCCCCATCCCCTACCCTCCCTCCCCATCCCTAACCCATGCTCCCCCATCCCCTACCCTCCCTCCATCCCTAACCCATGCTCCCCCATCCCATACCCTTCCCTCCATCCCTAACCCATGCTCCTCCATCCCCTACCCTCCCTCCATCCCTAACCCATGCTCCCCCATCCCATACCCTCCCCCCATCCCTAACCCATTCTCCCCATCCCCTCCCCTCCCTCCATCCCTAACCCATGCTCCCCCATCCCATACCCTTCCCTCCATCCCTAACCCACGCTCCCCCATCCCCTACCCTCCCTCCATCCCTAACCCATTCTCCCCATCCCCTCCCCTCCCTCCATCCCTAACCCATGCTCCCCCATCCCATACCCTCCCTCCATCCCTAACCATTCTCCCCATCCCCTCCCCTCCCTCCATCCCTAACCCATGCTCCCCCATCCCATCCCATCCCCTTCCCTCCATCCCTAACCCATGCTCCCCCATCCCCTACCCTCCCTCCATCCCTAACCCATGCTCCCCCATCCCATACCCTTCCCTCCATCCCTAACCCATGCTCCACCATCCCCTACCCTCCCTCCATCCCTAACCCATGCTCCCCCATCCCATACCCTCCCTCCATCCCTAACCCATGCTCCACCATCCCCTACCCTCCCTCCATCCCTAACCCATGCTCCCCCATCCCATACCCTTCCCTCCATCCCTAACCCATGCTCCCCATCCCCTCCCCTCCCTCCATCCCTAACCCATGCTCCCCCATCCCCTACCCTCCCTCCATCCCTAACCCATGCTCCCCCATCCCCTACCCTCCCTCCATCCCTAACTCATGCTCCCCCATCCCCTACCCTCCCTCCATCCCTAACCCATGCTCCCCCCATCCCTACCCTCCCTCCATCCCTAACTCATGCTCCCCCATCCCCAACCCTCCCTCCATCCCTAACCCATGCTCCCCCATCCCCTACCCTCCCTCCATCCCTAACCCATGCTCCCCCATCCCCTACCCTCCCTCCATCCCTAACCCATGCTCCCCCATCCCCTACCCTCCCTCCATCCCTAACTCATGCTCCCCCATCCCCTACCCTCCCTCCATCCCTAACCCATGCTCCCCCATCCCCTACCCTCCCTCCATCCCTAACCCACGCTCCCCCATCCCCAACCCTCCCTCCATCCCTAACCCATGCTCCCCCATCCCCTACCCTCCCTCCATCCCTAACCCATGCTCCCCATCCCATACCCTTCCCTCCATCCCTAACCCATGCTCCCCATCCCCTCCCCTCCCTCCATCCCTAACCCATGCTCCCCCATCCCCTACCCTCCCTCCATCCCTAACCCATGCTCCCCATCCCATACCCTTCCCTCCATCCCTAACCCATGCTCCCCATCCCCTCCCCTCCCTCCATCCCTAACCCATGCTCCCCCATCCCCTAACCTCCCTCCATCCCTAACCCATGCTCCCCATCCCCTCCCCTCCCTCCATCCCTAACCCATGCTCCCCCATCCCCTAACCTCCCTCCATCCCTAACCCATGCTCCCCCATCCCCTACCCTCCCTCCATCCCTAACCCATGCTCCCCCATCCCCTACCCTCCCTCCATCCCTAACACATGCTCCCCCATCCCATACCCTCCCTCCATCCCTAACCCATGCCCCCCCATCCCCTAACCTCCCTCCATCCCTAACCCATGCTCCCCCATCCCCTACCCTCCCTCCATCCCTAACACACGCTCCCCCATCCCCTACCCTCCCTCCATCCCTAACACATGCTCCCCCATCCCATACCCTCCCTCCATCCCTAACCCATGCTCCCCCATCCCATACCCTCCCTCCATCCCTAACCCATGCTCCCCCATCCCATACCCTCCCTCCATCCCTAACCCATGCTCCCCCATCCCCATACCCTCCCTCCATCCCTAACCCATGCTCCCCCAACCCACCCTCCATCCCTAACCCATGCTCCCCCATCCCCATACCCTCCCTCCATCCCTAACCCATGCTCCCCCAACCCACCCTCCATCCCTAACCCCTCCCATGTCCCCAATCTGCACTCTCCCACCCTAAACTCATTCTCCCCCTGTACCCAATTCATGCCCCCCCCCCATTTCCAACCCGCACTCTATCATCCCAGTCTGCCCCCACATCCTCAGCCCGCGCCCCCTCATTCCCAACCCTCTCAACCAGCACAGCTGAACTAAAACTGATCAGTAAGGAATTGGACGTTTGTGGCCATCCTCCCTGGATGGAGGGGTATTTGGGGTCAGGCATGGAAGGTATTTGTGGTTAGACATTGGGGGGTATTTGGGGTCAGGCATGGAAGGTATTTGTGGTTAGACATTGGGGGGTATTTGGGGTCAGACATTGGGGGTATTTGGGGTCAGGCATGGAAGGTATTTGTGGTTAGACATTGGGGGGTATTTGGGGTAAGACATTGGGGTATTTGGGGTCAGGCATGGAAGGTATTTGTGGTTAGACATTGGGGGGTATTTGGGGTCAGACATTGGGGGTATTTGGGGTCAGGCATGGAAGGTATTTGTGGTTAGACATTGGGGGGTATTTGGGGTAAGACATTGGGGGTATTTGGGGTCAGGCATGGAAGGTATTTGTGGTTAGACATTGGGGGGTATTTGGGGTCAGGCATGGAAGGTATTTGTGGCTAGACATTGGGGGGTATTTGGGGTCAGACATTGGGGGTATTTGGGGTCAGGCATGGAAGGTATTTGTGGTTAGACATTGGGGGGTATTTGGGGTCAGGCATGGAAGGTATTTGTGGCTAGACATTGGGGGGTATTTGGGGTCAGACATTGGGGGTATTTGGGGTCAGGCATGGAAGGTATTTGTGGTTAGACATTGGGGGGTATTTGGGGTCAGACATTGAGGGTATTTGGGGTCAGGTATGGAAGGTATTTGTGGTTAGACATTGGGAGGTATTTGGGGTCAGGCATGGAAGGTATTTGTGGCTAGACATTGGGGGGTATTTGGGGTCAGACATTGGGGGTATTTGGGGTCAGGCATGGAAGGTATTTGTGGTTAGACATTGGGGGGTATTTGGGGTCAGGCATGGAAGGTATTTGTGGTTAGACATTGGGGGGTATTTGGGGTCAGACATTGGGGGTATTTGGGGTCAGGCATGGAAGGTATTTGTGGTTAGACATTGGGGGGTATTTGGGGTCAGACATTGGGGGTATTTGGGGTCAGGCATGGAAGGCATTTGTGGTTAGACATTGGGGGGTATTTGGGATAAGACATTGGGGGGTATTTGGGGTCAGACATTGGGGCGTATTTGAGGCAGGCATAGGGTGTATTTGGGGGGTGTTTGGGGTCAGACATTGGGGGTATTTGGGGTAAGACACACCCCTCCAGAGCAGGAACAGTGGTGTGACAGTTGATCAATGTGTGGGATTGGCGCCGCGCTCACACTTGCTCGCCCAGACTTTCAGGAATTGATGGCGGAAGCGATGAGCCGGAGTTTCTGGGAAAAATCCGTTACACTGGATAAAGGCGCCATTTGTTCTGCCACAGATCATTGTTGTTGGCGTGTGAATGGCGGCCGGACGGTGTGTTTATGCTGCCGCAGGAAAAAGGCTCCTGTCGTTCTGTGCAGGTGACATCATCATCATCCTGATCGTGGGCTCAGGTGCAAACATCTCCTGGACAGCGCCCCCTATCCAAACATGAGGCCCCTGTGCCGGTGACTCTCCTCTGCTCCCGTGACACCCATGGCATTGCTGTTATATGAGGCTCCTGTGCTGGTGACACCCATGGCATTGCTGTTATAAGAGGCTCCTGTGCTGGTGACTCTCCTCTGCTCCCGGTGACACCCATGGCATTGCTGTTATATGAGGCTCCTGTGCTGGTGACTCTCCTCTGCTCCCGGTGACACCCATGGCATTGCTGTTATATGAGGCTCCTGTGCTGGTGACTCCCCTCTGCTCCCGGTGACACCCATGGCATTGCTGTTATATGAGGCTCCTGTGCTGGTGACACCCATGGCATTGCTGTTATATGAGGCTCCTGTGCTGGTGACTCCCCTCTGCTCCCGGTGACACCCATGGCATTGCTGTTATATGAGGCTCCTGTGCTGGTGACACCCATGGCATTGCTGTTATATGAGGCTCCTGTGCTGGTGACTCCCCTCTGCTCCCGGTGACACCCATGGCATTGCTGTTATATGAGGCTCCTGTGCTGGTGACACCCATGGCATTGCTGTTATATGAGGCTCCTGTGCTGGTGACTCTCCTCTGCTCCCAGTGACACCCATGGCATTGCTGTTATATGAGGCTCCTGTGCTGGTGACACCCATGGCATTGCTGTTATATGAGGCCCCTGTGCCTGTGACTCCCCTCTGCTCCCGGTGACACCCATGGCTTTGCTGTTAGATGAATATGGGGCCTCTGTTTGGGCAGGTGCAGGGTGGGGAGCACCCATGTGGGTGACATAATGATGGGTGCAGGCTGAGCAGAAGCATTGATTGGTCGGGGAGATGGCTGCTGGGATAATGAGAGCAGACAGCAGGACGCTGCACACAGAAGGGCAGACAGAGGGCAGATGGGGGACCAGCCTCCCCGCCAGGGGCAAATCTCTGATCAGTAATGGGTGGAGCTAAGAGGAGGATCAATGCTGGCCACACCCCCATACAATCCCAATGAAGCGCTAGTAGCAAACGAGCCCAGACTGAGCAAACTGCCCCCATCATAACCTACTCCATACTGTACCTCCCAAGTGTCCCTGATTTGGAGGGACTGTCCCTCTTTTGAGTCCACGTGCCCCTGTCCCTTGTTGTTCTCATTTGTCCCTCTTTGAGGTGTAACATGCAGATCTGCAGCAATAAATGATTCATTTATTCAAAGTGTTTCTATTGTTGTAACTGTTACAATGTATCTCCTATCCATTAATCAATGAGGGGCGTGGCTTCATCCATTCTTCAATGAGGGGGTGTGGCTTCATCATCCCTCAACGAGGGGGCGTGGCTTCACCATCCCTCAATGAGGGGGCGTGGCTTCATCCATCCCTCAATGAGGGGGCGTGGCTTCATCCATCCCTCAATGAGGGGGCGGGTATATTTATACAGCCAGCAGAGAGTTGGTGACGAGTCCCCGGTGAATCTGAGATCCAGGGAGAGCTCTCATCAGGTTACACAGCAGCTCTCTCTCTCTGACTCTGGGAGGCTCAGCTCCTGTCAGCCAATCACAGGCGGCCGTGCAGGTGTCAGGTTACACAGCAGCTCTCTCTCTCTCTCTGGCTCTGGGAGGCTCAGCTCCTGTCAGCCAATCACAGGCGGCCGTGCAGGTGTCAGGTTACACAGCAGCTCTCTCTGGCTCTGGGAGGCTCAGCTGCTGTCAGCCAATCACAGGCGGCCGCCAGGTGTCAGGTTACACAGCAGGTCTCTTTCTCTCTCTCTGGCTCTGGGAGGCTCAGCTGCTGTCAGCCAATCACAGACGGATGTGCAGGTTTCAGGTTACACAGCAGCTCTCTCTCTCTCTGGGAGGCTCAGCTCCTGTCAGCCAATCACAGGTGGCCGTGCAGGTGTCAGGTTACACAGCAGCTCTCTCTCTCTCTGGCTCTGGGAGGCTCAGCTCCTGTCAGCCAATCACAGGCGGCCATGCAGGTGTCAGGTTACACAGCAGCTTTCTCTCTCTCTCTGGCTCTGGGAGGCTCAGCTCCTGTCAGCCAATCACAGGCGGCCGTGCAGGTGTCAGGTTACACAGCAGCTTTCTCTCTCTCTCTGGCTCTGGGAGGCTCAGCTCCTGTCAGCCAATCACAGGCGGCCGTGCAGGTGTCAGGTTACACAGTAGCTCGCTCTCTCTCTCTGGTTCTGGGAGGCTCAGCTCCTGTCAGCCAATCACAGGCGGCCGTGCAGGTGTCAGGTTACACATCAGCTCTCTCTGGCTCTGGGAGGCTCAGCTGCTGTCTGCCAATCACAAGCAGCCGCGAGGTGTCAGGTTACACAGCAGGTCTCTTTCTCTCTCTCTGGCTCTGGGAGGCTCAGCCCCTGTCAGCCAATCACAGGCGGCCATGCAGGTGTCAGGTTACACAGCAGCTCTCTCTCTCTCTGGCTCTGGGAGGCTCAGCTGCTGTCAGCCAATCACAGGCGGATATGCAGGTTTCAGGTTACACAGCAGCTCTCTCTCTCTCTGGGAGGCTCAGCTCCTGTCAGCCAATCACAGGTGGCCGTGCAGGTGTCAGGTTACACAGCAGCTCTCTCTCTCTGGCTCTGGGAGGCTCAGCTCCTGTCAGCCAATCACAGGCGGCCATGCAGGTGTCAGGTTACACAGCAGCTTTCTCTCTCTCTCTGGCTCTGGGAGGCTCAGCTCCTGTCAGCCAATCACAGGCGGCCGTGCAGGTGTCAGGTTACACAGCAGCTTTCTCTCTCTCTCTGGGAGGCTCAGCTCCTGTCAGCCAATCACAGGCGGCCGTGCAGGTGTCAGGTTACAAAGCAGCCCCCTCTCTCTCTGGCTCTGGGAGGCTCAGCTCCTGTCAGCCAATCACAGGCGGCCGTGCAGGTGTCAGGTTACACAGCAGCTTTCTCTCTCTCTCTGGCTCTGGGAGGCTCAGCTCCTGTCAGCCAATCACAGGCGGCCGTGCAGGTGTCAGGTTACACAGCAGCTTTCTCTCTCTCTCTGGCTCTGGGAGGCTCAGCTCCTGTCAGCCAATCACAGGCGGCCGTGCAGGTGTCAGGTTACACAGCAGCTCTCTCTCTCTGCTTCTGGGAGGCTCAGCTCCTGTCAGCCAATCACAGGCGGCCGTGCAGGTGTCAGGTTACACAGCAGCTCTCTCTCTCTGGTTCTGGGAGGCTCAGCTCCTGTCAGCCAATCACAGGCGGCCGTGCAGGTGTCAGGTTACACAGCAGCTCTCTCTCTCTGCTTCTGGGAGGCTCAGCTCCTGTCAGCCAATCACAGGCGGCCGTGCAGGTGTCAGGTTACACAGCAGCTCTCTCTCTCTGCTTCTGGGAGGCTCAGCTCCTGTCAGCCAATCACAGGCGGCCGTGCAGGTGTCAGGTTACAAAGCAGCCCCCTCTCTCTCTGGCTCTGGGAGGCTCAGCTCCTGTCAGCCAATCACAGGCGGCCGTGCAGGTGTCAGGTTACACAGCAGCTTTCTCTCTCTCTCTGGCTCTGGGAGGCTCAGCTCCTGTCAGCCAATCACAGGCGGCCGTGCAGGTGTCAGGTTACACAGCAGCTCTCTCTCTCTCTGGGAGGCTCAGCTCCTGTCAGCCAATCACAGGCGGCCGTGCAGGTGTCAGGTTACACAGCAGCTCTCTCTCTCTGCTTCTGGGAGGCTCAGCTCCTGTCAGCCAATCACAGGCGGCCGTGCAGGTGTCAGGTTACACAGCAGCTCTCTCTCTCTGCTTCTGGGAGGCTCAGCTGCTGTCAACCAATCACAGGCGGCCATGCAGGTGTCAGGTTACAGGTAGCCACATGTTGCTTTAACCCTTTTGACTGTTTTCTGGTTTACCTGAGCTATGGAGGCACCCCGCTGATTCCTACTCCCCTTGTGTAGAGCAGCCCCCCCTTGGGGCATTATGAGGGGTGGTGGGGGGTGAGTAGCGCGCAGTGTGTTGTAGCAACACGATGCTGTGGAGGGCGATATGCGACGAGCTGTCAGCCCGACGCCAAAAAGCTGCCAGCGCCCGGCCAGCAGAGACGCGCCATGTAAACTGACACATCGCTCTCCCGCTCTGCGCCCCAAATATTTACCTCCATCTCCACAGAGACCCCCAACCACTCCCCCGCCATGAGGGTACCAGGGGGAGGTGCGCCTTAAGAGGGGCTCTGAGGGTAACATGATTCTTCTGCCCAATGACACCCAGAGCTGCGCTATGAGCCACCCCCAAACCCTGAGCCCCTCCCTATACTGCCACTGCCTCCAACTGCCCCATACCCCTCCTCTGCCCTCATTCCCCTCCTCTGCCCTCATTCCCCTCCTCTGCCCCATACCCCTCCTCTGCCCTCATTCACCTCCTCTGCCCTCATTCCCCTCCTCTGCCCTCATTCCCCTCCTCTGCCCCATACCCCTCCTCTGCCCTCATTCCCCTCCTCTGCCCTCATTCACCTCCTCTGCCCTCATACCCCTCCTCTGCCCCATACCCCTCCTCTGCCCCATACCCCTCCTCTGCTCTCATTCACCTCCTCTGCCCCCATACCCCTCCTCTGCCCCATACCCCTCCTCTGCCCT
Source organism: Gastrophryne carolinensis (assembly GCA_027917425.1). Lineage (NCBI taxonomy): Eukaryota > Metazoa > Chordata > Amphibia > Anura > Microhylidae > Gastrophryne > Gastrophryne carolinensis. The sequence goes on along the minus strand of CM051238.1, from coordinate 784,193 downwards.
CATTCACCTCCTCTGCCCTCATTCCCCTCCTCTGCCCCCATACCCCTCCTCTGCCCTCATTCACCTCCTCTGCCCTCATTCCCCTCCTCTGCCCTCATTCCCCTCCTCTTCCCTCATACCCCTCCTCTGCCCTCATACCCCTCTTCTGCCCTCATTCCCCTCCTCTGCCCTCATTCCCCTCCTCTGCACCCATACCCCTCCTCTGCCCTCGTACCCCTCCTCTTCCCTCATACCCCTCCTCTGCCCTCATACCCCTCTTCTGCCCTCATTCCCCTCCTCTGCCCCCGTACCCCTCCTCTGCCCTCATACCCCTCCTCTGCCCTCATACCCCTCTTCTGCCCTCATATCCCTCCACTGCCCTCATTCTCCCCCTCTGCCCCCATACCCCTCCTCTGCCCTCATACCTCTCCTCTTCCCTCATACCCCTCCTCTGCCCTCATACCCCTCCTCTGCCCCATACCCCTCCTCTGCCCCATACCCCTCCTCTGCTCTCATTCACCTCCTCTGCCCCCATACCCCTCCTCTGCCCCATACCCCTCCTCTGCCCCATACCCCTCCTCTGCCCTCATTCACCTCCTCTGCCCTCATTCCCCTCCTCTGCCCCCATACCCCTCCTCTGCCCTCATTCACCTCCTCTGCCCTCATTCCCCTCCTCTGCCCTCATTCCCCTCCTCTTCCCTCATACCCCTCCTCTGCCCTCATACCCCTCTTCTGCCCTCATTCCCCTCCTCTGCCCTCATTCCCCTCCTCTGCACCCATACCCCTCCTCTGCCCTCGTACCCCTCCTCTTCCCTCATACCCCTCCTCTGCCCTCATACCCCTCTTCTGCCCTCATTCCCCTCCTCTGCCCCCGTACCCCTCCTCTGCCCTCATACCCCTCCTCTGCCCTCATACCCCTCTTCTGCCCTCATATCCCTCCACTGCCCTCATTCTCCCCCTCTGCCCCCATACCCCTCCTCTGCCCTCATACCTCTCCTCTTCCCTCATACCCCTCCTCTGCCCTCATTCCCCTCCTCTGCCCCATACCCCTCCTCTGCCCTCATTCCCCTCCTCTGCCCCATACCCCTCCTCTGCCCTCATTCCCCCCCTCTGCCCCCATACCCCTCCTCTGCCCCCATACCCCTCCTCTGCCACCATACCCCTCCTCTGCCCTCATTCCCCCCCTCTGCCCCATACCCCTCCTCTTCCCTCATACCCCTCCTCTGCCCTCATTCCCCTCCTCTGCCCTCATTCCCCTCCTCTGCCCCCGTACCCCTCCTCTTCCCTCATACCCCTCCTCTGCCCTCATACCCCTCTTCTGCCCTCATATCCCTCAACTGCCCTCATTCTCCCCCTCTGCCCCCATACCCCTCCTCTGCCCTCATACCTCTCCTCTTCCCTCATACCCCTCCTCTGCCCTCATTCCCCTCCTCTGCCCCATACCCCTCCTCTGCCCCATACCCCTCCTCTGCCCTCATTCCCCCCCTCTGCCCCCATACCCCTCCTCTGCCCCCATACCCCTCCTCTGCCACCATACCCCTCCTCTGCCCTCATTCCCCCCCTCTGCCCCATACCCCTCCTCTGCCCCATACCCCTCCTCTGCCCCCATACCCCTCCTCTGCCACCATACCCCTCCTCTGCCCTCATTCCCCTCCTCTGCCCTCATTCCCCTCCTCTGCCCCCATACCCCTCCTCTGCCACCATACCCCTCCTCTGCCCTCATTCCCCCCCTCTGCCCCATACCCCTCCTCTGCCCTCATTCCCCCCCTCTGCCCCATACCCCTCCTCTGCCCTCATTCCCCCCCTTTGCCCCATACCCCTCCTCTGCCCTAATTCTCCCCCTCTGCCCCCATACCCCTCCTCTGCCCTCATACCACTCCTCTGCCCTCATTCCCCCCCTCTGCCCCATACCCCTCCTCTGCCACCATACCCCTCCTCTGCCCTCATTCCCCCCCTCTGCCCCCATACCCCTCCTCTGCCCTCATACCCCTCCTCTGCCCCATACCCCTCCTCTGCCCTCATTCCCCTCCTCTGCCCTCATACCACTCCTCTGCCCTCATTCCCCCCCTCTGCCCCATACCCCTCCTCTGCCCCATACCCCTCCTCTGCCACCATACCCCTCCTCTGCCCTCATTCCCCCCCTCTGCCCCCATACCCCTCCTCTGCCCTCATACCCCTCCTCTTCCCTCATACCCCTCCTCTGCCCCCATACCCCTCCTCTGCCCTCATTCCCCTCCTCTGCCCCATACCCCTCCTCTGCCCTCATACCCCTCCTCTGCCCTCATTTCCCTCCTCTGCCCCATACCCCTCCTCTGCCCCATACCCCTCCTCTGCCCCATATGCCTCCTCTGCCCCATACGCCTCCTCTGCCCCCATACCCCTCCTCTGCCCTCATACCCCTCCTCTGCCCCATATGCCTCCTCTGCCCTCATACCCCTTCTCTGCCCTCATTCCCCTCCTCTGCCCTCATACCCCTCCTCTGCCCCATATGCCTCCTCTGCCCTCATACCCCTTCTCTGCCCTCATTCCCCTCCTCTGCCCTCATACCCCTCCTCTGCCCCATATGCCTCCTCTGCCCCATACGCCTCCTCTGCCCCATACCCCTCCTCTGCCACCATACCCCTCCTCTGCCCTCATTCCCCCCCTCTGCCCCCATACCCCTCCTCTGCCCTCATACCCCTCCTCTGCCCCCATACCCCTCCTCTGCCCTCATTCCCCTCCTCTGCCCCATATGCCTCCTCTGCCCCATACCCCTCCTCTGCCCTCATACCCCTCCTCTGCCCCATACCCCTCCTCTGCCCCATACGCCTCCTCTGCCCTCATTCCCCTCCTCTGCCCTCATTCCCCTCCTCTGCCCTCATACCCCTCCTCTGCCCTCATACCCCTCCTCTGCCCCCATACCCCTCCTCTGCCCTCATTCCCCTCCTCTGCCCCATATGCCTCCTCTGCCCCATACCCCTCCTCTGCCCTCATACCCCTCCTCTGCCCTCATTTCCCTCCTCTGCCCCATACCCCTCCTCTGCCCCATACCCCTCCTCTGCCCCATATGCCTCCTCTGCCCTCATTCCCCTCCTCTGCCCTCATTCCCCTCCTCTGCCCCGTACCCCTCCTCTGCCCCATATGCCTCCTCTGCCCCATACGCCTCCTCTGCCCTCATTCCCCTCCTCTGCCCCATACCCCTCCTCTGCCCCATATGCCTCCTCTGCCCTCATACCCCTTCTCTGCCCTCATTCCCCTCCTCTGCCCTCATACCCCTCCTCTGCCCCATATGCCTCCTCTGCCCCATACGCCTCCTCTGCCCCATACCCCTCCTCTGCCACCATACCCCTCCTCTGCCACCATACCCCTCCTCTGCCCTCATTCCCCCCCTCTGCCCCATACCCCTCCTCTGCCCTCATACCCCTCCTCTGCCCCCATACCCCTCCTCTGCCCTCATTCCCCTCCTCTGCCCCATATGCCTCCTCTGCCCCATACGCCTCCTCTGCCCTCATACCCCTCCTCTGCCCCATATGCCTCCTCTGCCCCATACGCCTCCTCTGCCCCATACCCCTCCTCTGCCACCATACCCCTCCTCTGCCCTCATACCCCTCCTCTGCCCCCATACCCCTCCTCTGCCCTCATTCCCCTCCTCTGCCCCATTTGCCTCCTCTGCCCCATACCCCTCCTCTGCCCTCATTCCCCTCCTCTGCCCTCATTCCCCTCCTCTGCCCCATACCCCTCCTCTGCCCCATACCCCTCCTCTGCCCCATACGCTTCCTCTGCCCCCATACCCCTCCTCTGTCCTCATACCCCTCCTCTGCCCCATACCCCTCCTCTGCCCCATACCCCTCCTCTGCCCCATACGCCTCCTCTGCCCCATATGCCTCCTCTGCCCCATATGCCTCCTCTGCCCTCATACCCCTCCTCTGCCCCATACGCCTCCTCTGCCCCATACGCCTCCTCTCCCCCCATACCCCTCCTCTGCCCCATACCCCTCCTCTGCTCTCATACCCCTCCTCTGCCCTCATTCCCCTCCTCTGCCCTCATACCCCTCCTCTGCCCCATACGCCTCCTCTCCCCCCATACCCCTCCTCTGCCCCATACCCCTCCTCTGCTCTCATACCCCTCCTCTGCCCTCATTTCCCTCCTCTGCCCCATACCCCTCCTCTGCCCCATACCCCTCCTCTGCCCCATATGCCTCCTCTGCCCTCATACCCCTCCTCTGCCCTCATTCTCCTCCTCTGCCCTCATACCCCTCCTCTGCCCTCATACCCCTCCTCTGCCCCATATGCCTCCTCTGCCCCATACGCCTCCTCTGCCCCATACCCCTCCTCTGCCCTCATACCCCTCCTCTTCCCTCATACCCCTCCTCTGCCCTCCCCTTCTCCACCCTCATACCCCTCCTCTGCCCTCATACCCCTCCTCCGCCACCATACTCTACTACTTTTAAGGAGAGAAAACTGCCATTGACTTTCATTGTCCAGCTTGGGGCTGATTCAGTGCCAGGTGAAAATGTACAACCCGGTTGCTGAATCACTCCGGAGGTTGAAAATAAAAGTGAACGTCAGTTTTCTCACCGGGTGCTGAATCGCCCCTTTAATCTTTGATATTCCTGGGAACAGGTGAGTTTTTGTTGTGAACCGGGGGGGGGGGGGGAGGTGTCACACATCGGGGCGTCCCAGTCTGTAAAGCTCAGTTCAGGACCAGTGCGCGCTTAGGGAAAGGGGGGGTGGGCAGGGCTGTTTCTGGGGGGGGGCGTGCAGGGCAACTGCACGGGGGGGGGGGGGCACCTTTATACCAGCCATTTTGTTGTGTGCAGATGAGTCAGGGCCATGTCCCTGGTGCAGACCCCTCATCCTCCCTCTCCCCCATATTGGGCTCCGCCATAGGGGCCCCATGCAAGGCCGTGTCTGGGGGCCCTAATCAAAGGCATTTTTCTATAATACAATATTAAAGTGGACCAAAACCCAGGATTTTGACTATCTTTCCCCCTGGGCACCCCAATAGGGGATGCCCCACTGTGTAAACCCCCCAGGTCACCTGATCTCACTTACCCTTCCTTGGTCCTATGGAGCATACGCAGCCTCTCGTCCAACCAGCGCGCTCAGATCTGCTCCCTCCCCTTCATCCAGGAGTGTGCTGCATCCCCGGCTACCCTCTAACAGGGAGCGTGCCCGTGCCGGCCATTCACAAATGCCTGGGGTGGGCAGGGATAGCCATTGGATCGGGAACATTTAGGGCGACCTGGGGGTTTGACACAGCAGGGCATCCCAAATCTGGATGCACCGGGGAGGGAGTGAGTATGCCTGCCCTGGTGGGTTTTGGTCCACTTTAAAGAGGAGCAAGTGATGGAGAGAAGCCTTATGGTGCATGCCCGGCCTCCAATCAGTGCGCTCGGATTTGCTCCCGCCCCTTAATCCAAGAGCTTGTCTAATACGAGTGGATCTGAGTGCGCTGGAGGCCGCATCCCCCGCTACCCTCTAAAAGGGAGCCGGCCATTCACAAATGCCTGGCCCGGGCATGCGCCCTGCTAAAGGGAAAGCGGGGATGCGCCCGCAGCTCGCAAATGCGCCATTGGAGCGGGAACATTTTCAGGCGACCTGGAGGGTTTACACACCAGGGCATCCCGAATCTGGATGCCCCTGGGGGAGTGAGTATGCCTGCCTTGGAGTCTCATAGACTCCGCTATTACACGCACCCTGGAGTCTATGAGTTCTGGGGGGCCCCTGAGACAGGGCAGGCCTCAGCACTATGCATACCCGGGGCCCCCCTCATTCCCTCTACCCTGGGCAGCCCCTATGCAGAACACATGGCCATGCAGTAACCAGGACTAAGGACTGTCTACCCATTAGGAGATCCTTTCTTTCCGTCAGTCCGATTTTTTGTTTATTTCCTTCTATTCTTCATTCTTTTTCTTTTTTGTTTCTTTCTTTCATCTGTTCGTTCTGCTATTCCTTTTTTTTCTTTGTTCCTTTTTTCTCGCTTTTTTCGATCTTTTCTTCTTTCTTTCTATTATTTTTTTTTTTCTGTCAGTCCTGCTATGCTTTCTTTCCTCTTTTCTCTTCGGTTTTTTCTCCCATTCCTTATCTATCTGTTTCCTGTTTTATTAATTCTAGTGTTTTTGTTCCTTCTGTTTATTTTCATTTTTTTTTTTTTTTTATATTATATTCATACATGCAAATGTTATCACCATATATGGAGTATCATACCACAGCAGCAAGGGACCCAATGAGACTCTATTGCCCAAGGGCCCACATAAAGCTGGAGCCAGCCCTGCCCTGAGAGTGGGGGGCCCCATGCAATGACATGCTGCTAACACTAGAGGCGCAACTGTCACATACCCCCAATGGGGCGGCAGCTGCATCATAGGATGAGTGAGGGGCTCTATGAGCAATATTATGCCTGGAAACTGCCCCAGCAATGGATGATGTGTGCGGCACATGCGCGGTCATTCATGGGATGGTTAGAATTAGACTAATCTGATTGGTTTAGGGGATTCTATTCTGATGTGGGGCAGGACAGGTTTTCTTTAGGTCTGTGGTCCCTTGGGGAGGGTGGTGAGTTTCTCAGCCTCCCCCCATACCCCGCGCTGGTGACCGGCAGCGGGTGAGTGACGGGTGAATAGCGGGAGCCGCCATTGTCGGATTGTTACGCAGGAGTCACAATGTTATCTGGAGGAAACGCCGCAAGAAATTATCTCAGAAAAACAAATGGCCCGACAATAGCGACGGACACGAGAGCCCGCCGTGCCAGGCACTATAGCACTGTCATATTCAGTGGCGTTGTGCAATAGAAAGTGAAGGCAGCCTGTTCACAGGAGCTTACACTCCACAAATTACTGTGCGGCTTGTGTGGCGCCCCCTGGTGGTTCCTGGCTTCTGTGGCGCCCTCTGGTAGTTCCTGGCTTGTGGGGCACCCCCTGGTGGTTCCTGGCTTGTGGGGTGCCCCCTGGTGGTTCCTGGCTTGTGGGGTGCCCCCTGGTGGTTCCTGGCTTGTGGGGCGCCCTCTGGTGGTTCCTGGCTTGTGGGGCGCCCCCTGTTGGTTCCTGGCTTGTGGAGCGCCCCCTGGTGGTTCCTGGCTTGTGGGGCACCCCCTGGTGGTTTCTGGCTTGTGGGGCGCCCTCTGATGGTTCCGGGCTTGTGGGGTGCCCCCTGGTAGTTCCTGGCTTGTGGGGCGCCCCCTGGTGGTTCCTGGCTTGTGGGGTGCCCCCTGGTGGTTCCTGGCTTGTGGGGTGCCCCCTGGTGGTTCCTGGCTTGTGGGGCGCCCCCTGGTGGTTCCTGGCTTGTGGGGCGCCCCCTGATGCTTCCTGGCTTGTGGGGCGCCCTCTGGTGGTTCCTGGCTTGTGGGGTGCCCCCTGGTAGTTCCTGGCTTGTGGGGCACCCCCTGGTGGTTCCTGGCTTGTGGGGTGCCCCCTGGTGGTTCCTGGCTTGTGGGGTGCCCCCTGGTGGTTCCTGGCTTGTGGGGCGCCCCCTGGTGGTTCCTGGCTTGTGGGGCGCCCCCTGATGCTTCCTGGCTTGTGGGGCGCCCTCTGGTGGTTCCTGGCTTGTGGGGTGCCCCCTGGTAGTTCCTGGCTTGTGGGGCACCCCCTGGTGGTTCCTGGCTTGTGGGGTGCCCCCTGGTGGTTCCTGGCTTGTGGGGTGCCCCCTGGTAGTTCCTGGCTTGTGGGGCGCCCTCTGGTGGTTCCTGGCTTGTGGGGCGCCCTCTGGTGGTTCCTGGCTTGTGGGGTGCCCCCTGGTGGTTCCTGGCTTGTGGGGTGCCCCCTGGTGGTTCCTGGCTTGTGGGGTGCCCCCTGGTAGTTCCTGGCTTGTGGGACGCCCCCCTGGTGGTTCCTGGCTTGTGGGGTGCCCCCTGGTAGTTCCTGGCTTGTGGGGCGCCCCCTGGTGGTTCCTGGCTTGTGGGGTGCCCCCTGGTAGTTCCTGGCTTGTGGGGCGCCCCCTGGTGGTTCCTGGCTTGTGGGGCGCCCCCTGGTGGTTCCTGGCTTGTGGGGCGCCCCCTGGTGGTTCCTGGCTTGTGGGGTGCCCCCTGGTAGTTCCTGGCTTGTGGGGCGCCCCCTGGTGGTTCCTGGCTTGTGGGGCGCCCTCTGGTGGTTCCTGGCTTGTGGGGTGCCCCCTGGTGGTTCCTGGCTTGTGGGGCGCCCCCTGGTGGTTCCTGGCTTGTGGGGCGCCCCCTGGTGGTTCCTGGCTTGTGGGGTGCCCCCTGGTAGTTCCTGGCTTGTGGGGCGCCCCCTGGTGGTTCCTGGCTTGTGGGGCGCCCTCTGGTGGTTCCTGGCTTGTGGGGTGCCCCCTGGTAGTTCCTGGCTTGTGGGACGCCCCCCTGGTGGTTCCTGGCTTGTGGGGCGCCAGAGCCGCCATTGGGAATTATAGGGCCCCATTACACCCAAGTGATCAGAGACGCCCTTTAACCTCCCTCCCATTCAACTCTATTGCCCTATATTATTAAAGGCCACATACAATACAATGTCTACCTGTACCAACCTGAGGCCCACCCAGGTGTTTAAATGTGCTTCATTCTGGGACCACCTTTTCTTACCATTACAGGGTGTCACATATCATCCACCCGGGTGCCACCCATAGTGCCTTTGGGCCCCTCTTGGTGACCCAACATTACCCCGGGGCCCCACCCATATTATGCCAAGGACCTTGCAGCTATAACATAATGACATATCGGCCAACTTTTCAAGGTGGGAAAAGGGTCCATATGTAAATGAAGCCACGCCCCCTCACCGAGGGATGGGTGAAGCCACGCCCCCTCATTGAGGAATGGATGAAGCCACGCCCCCTCATTGAGGAATGGATGAAGCCACACCCCCTCATTGATGGATGGATAGGAGATACATTGTAACAGTTATAACAATAGAAACACTTTGAATAGGAAAATGAATCATTTATTGCTGCAGATCTGCATGTTACACCTCAAAGAGGGACAGAGGAGAACAACGAGGGACAGGGGGACATGGACTCAAAAAAGGGACAATCCCTCCAAATTAGGGACACTTGGGAGTTATGTAAAGATAACAGGGAGCGTGCCCACAATGGCCATTCACAAATACCGGGCACGCGCTCTGCTAGAGGGATAGCGGGTATGCGGCCATGTCTCGCACATGTGCCATTGAACTGGAAAAGAAGGTAAATGAACGGGGCGACCTGGGGGGTGTCACACAGAGGGACATCCTGAATCTGGATGCCTGGGGGAGAGCGAGTATGCCTGCCCTGGAATCTTATAGACTCTAAAGTGGGACAAAACACAGGATTTTGACTATACCGGGTTTTGTTTCTTGCCCTCGGGGGCATCCCGATTTGGGATTCCCCCACCTAGTAAAATCCGCCCCTTCAAGGTCCTACAGCACATGCGCCGGCTCTCATCCAATCAGAGACGCTTGCCGCGCATATTTAACGTTTGCCGAGCAGCTCTGTTTATGGCAATTGGCTAGGAGAGCGGCCTCATCCCCAGCAGCGTGCACGGCCCTGTCCCCAGCCTATCTGAATAGCGGGAGTGAGCACTGATATTTACATCAGTGAGGGGGCCAGGAGGAACGTACACAGCGGGGTATCCCGATTTAGGATGCCCCAGGGGGAAGGCCAGCCCTGGAAACTTTTAGAGTCCAGGGGAGGCTGTGTAGGGCTTTGTTCCACTTTAACGTGGACCAAAACCCACAGCAATTCTATAAGATTCCCTTGCCGATCAATTCCCTCCCCACTAAGCATCCAAAATCGGGATACCCTGCTGTGTGGAACCCCCCAGGTCGCCCCATACACTTACCTTGATTCCCAGTCCAATGGCGCATGTGTGAGCCGCACCCCCGCTATCCCTCCAGCAGGGCGCGTGCCCGCACCAGGCATTTGTGAATGGCTCCCTGATGGAGGGAAGCGGCCATCAGCATGCTCGGAGCTGCTGGCCTTAGACAATGTGACCTCCGAGCGCGCTGATTGGATGAGCGTCCGCACATGCTCCGTAGGACCGGGAAGAAGTGAGTTTGTTCAGGTGACCTGGGGGGTATCACACAGCGGGGAATCCCCGATCAGGGAAAAGGACCAAAACCCAGGATAGTCAAAATCCTGGGTTTTGGTCAACTTTAAGATTGAGACTTTATTTTGAGTTAGGTTTGGGTTCCCTTTTAATGCCCCCCCCCCCCCAGGGGGTAACGGGTTGGGGTAGATTAGAGTGTAAGGCTCTCTCCTATATTCACCTCACTTATAACAGTGTCTGTACTGTATGTTCTGCCCTGTGTGTGATCACAGCTTTGTACTGCGCTGCGGAAGCTGATGGCGCTATATAAATAAATCACATTGGGGAGCAGAGGGTTAATTTGCCGGCGCCGAGGCCGGAAGGTTCCGGGGACCGGAGGACGCTGCAGGTTTACAGAGCCGTCAGCGGTGGAATTTCTTTGCGTCTCCGGCAGCCGATCCTTCACCCGGCGCCATTAACAGAGCAGGCGACTCTCTCAGCCAATCACAGGGGCCCAATCCCCCGTCTGTAAGGAGTAATGGAGCTCAGGCGTTTGCCATGGGCCCCAGGGGGCCAGAGGGGGCCCAGCAGATGTTCTAGTGAAGGGTCAGGCCAGGGCCCTCAGTTGCTCATGTGGGGAGCAGGGCCCCTGAGGCAGTAGGTTGGGGCCCTCAGTGGTTCATGTGGGGAGCAGGGCCCCTGAGGGTGTAGGTTGGGGCCCCCAGTGGTTCATGTGGGGAGCAGGGCCCCAGAGGGTGTAGGTTGGGGCCCTCAGTGGTTCATGTGCGGAGCAGGGCCCCTGAGGGTGTAGGTTGGGGCCCTCAGTGGTTCATGTGAGGAGCAGGGCCCCTGAGGGTGTAGGTTGGGGCCCTCAGTGGTTCATGTGGGGAGCAGGGCCCCAGAGGGTGTAGGTTGGGGCCCTCAGTGGTTCATGTGCGGAGCAGGGCCCCTGAGGGTGTAGGTTGGGGCCCTCAGTGGTTCATGTGAGGAGCAGGGCCCCTGAGGGTGTAGGTTGGGGCCCTCAGTGGTTCATGTGCGGAGCAGGGCCCCTGAGGGTGTAGGTTGGGGCCCTCAGTGACTCATGTGGGGAGCAGGGCCCCTGAGGGTGTAGGTTGGGCCCCTCAGTGGTTCATGTGGGGAGCAGGGCCCCTGAGGGTGTAGGTTGGGGCCCTCAGTGGTTCATGTGCGGAGCAGGGCCCCTGAGGGTGTAGGTTGGGGCCCTCAGTGGTTCATGTGAGGAGTCAGGCCCCTGAGGGTGTAGGTTGGGGCCCTCAGTGACTCATGTGGGGAGCAGGGCCCCTGAGGGTGTAGGTTGGGGCCCTCAGTGACTCATGTGGGGAGCAGGGCCCCTGAGGGTGTAGGTTGGGGCCCTCAGTGACTCATGTGGGGAGCAGGGCCCCTGAGGGTGTAGGTTGGGGCCCTCAGTGGTTCATGTGGGGAGTCAGGCCCCTGAGGGTGTAGTTTTGGGCCCTCAGTGGTTCATGTGGGGAGCAGGGCCCCTGAGGGTGTAGTTTGGGGCCCTCAGTGGTTCATGTGGGGAGTCAGGCCCCTGAGGGTGTAGGTTGGGGCCCTCAGTGGTCCATGTAGGGAGCAGGGCCCCTGAGGGTGTAGGTTGGGGCCCTCAGTGGTTCATGTGGGGAGCAGGGCCCCTGAGGGTGTAGTTTGGTGCCCTCAGTGGCTCATGTGGGGAGCAGGGCCCCTGAGGCAGTAGGATGGGGCCCTCAGTGGTTCATGTGAGGAGCAGGGCCCCTGAGGGTGTAGGTTGGGGCCCTCAGTGGCTCATGTGAGGAGCAGGGCCCCTGAGGGTGTAGGTTGGGGCCCTCAGTGGCTCATGTGGGGAGCAGGGCCCCTGAGGGTGTAGGTTGGGCCCCTCAGTGGCTCATGTGAGGAGCAGGGCCCCTGAGGGTGTAGGTTGGGCCCCTCAGTGGCTCATGTGGGGAGCAGGGCCCCTGAGGGTGTAGGTTGGGCCCCTCAGTGGCTCATGTGAGGAGCAGGGCCCCTGAGGGTGTAGGTTGGGGCCCTCAATGGCTCATGTGAGGAGCAGGGCCCCTGAGGGTGTTGGTTGGGGCCCCTGAGTGGCTCATGTGAGGAGCAGGGCCCCTGAGGGTGTAGGTTGGGCCCCTCAGTGACTCATGTATAAAGCAGGGCCCCTGAGGGTGTCGGTTGGGGCCCTCAATGTGCGATCCCCTTTCCTACCCAGCTAATTTTCCACAAATGAGACCCTTTAACAGCTCACTAGAGAAAGGGGTGTGGCCTAGCTGGTAGTTACAGAGGTGGGCGGGGCCCTGTGTGCACAGCCACGCCCATAGCCTTCCCTAGCAGAGGAGGTGGGTTTATCCCCTTGTGAATGGTCAGAACGTTTTAGTGAATCAGCCCAATGAAAAGAAGAAATGTAAACTCAGTGTATACTCACCTCGCCCTCCAGCCGCCCCTTTCCCTCCTCCTCACAGGGGTTTTGCTGATGAGCAGCGTCTGGTACTTCGGTGAATCACAGACTGGGATTGTTACATTCGGTCTGTGAAGCGAGGGGCCCCTCCAGTCTCTCTATCCTTCCAGCATTGTTATTATTGCTGTTATTGCTGTAGCACAGCGCCTATGTGTCTATTGAAGATAATCACAAGCTTCAGGAGCACGGTGCCTATGTGTCTGTGGAAGATGGTCACAAGCTTCAGGAGCACAGTGCCTATGTGTCTATTGAAGATGGTCACAAGCTTCAGGAGCACAGTGCCTATGTGTCTATTGAAGATAATCACAAGCTTCAGGAGCACAGTGCCTATGTGTCTATTGAAGATGGTCACAAGCTTCAGGAGCACGGTGCCTATGTGTCTATTGAAGATGGTCACAATCTTCAGGAGCACAGTGCTTATGTGTCTATTGAAGATGGTCACAATCTTCAGGAGCACAGTGCCTATGTGTCTATTGAAGATGGTCACAAGCTTCAGGAGCACAGTGCCTATGTGTCTATTGAAGATGGTCACAAGCTTCAGGAGCACAGTGCCTATGTGTCTATTGAAGATGGTCACAAGCTTCAGGAGCACAGTGCCTATGTGTCTATTGAAGATGGTCACAAGCTTCAGGAGCACAGTGCCTATGTGTCTATTGAAGATGGCCGCAAGCTTCAGGAGCACGGTGCCTATGTGTCTATGAAAGATGGTCACAAGCTTCAGGAGCACAGAGCCTATGTGTCTATGGAAGATGGTCACAAGCTTCAGGAGCACAGTGCCTATGTGTCTATTGAAGATGGTCACAAGCTTCAGGAGCACAGTGCCTATGTGTCTATTGAAGATGGTCACAAGCTTCAGGAGCACAGTGCCTATGTGTCTATTGAAGATGGTCACAAGCTTCAGGAGCACAGTGCCTATGTGTCTATGGAAGATGGTCACAAGCTTTAGGAGCACAGTGCCTATGTGTCTATTGAAGATGGTCACAAGCTTCAGGAGCACGGTGCCTATGTGTCTATTGAAGATGGTCACAAGCTTCAGGAGCACAGCGCCTATGTGTCTATTGAAGATGGTCACAAGCTTCAGGAGCACAGTGCCTATGTGTCTATTGAAGATGGTCACATGCTTCAGGAGCACGGTGCCTATGTGTCTATTGAAGATGGTCACAAGCTTCAGGAGCACAGTGCCTATGTGTCTATTGAAGATGGTCACAAGCTTCAGGAGCACAGTGCCTATGTGTCTATGGAAGATGGTCACAAGCTTCAGGAGCACGGTGCCTATGTGTCTATTGAAGATGGTCACAAGCTTCAGGAGCACGGTGGCTATGTGTCTATGAAAGATGGTCACAAGCTTCAGGAGCACGGTGCCTATGTGTCTATGGAAGATGGTCACAAGCTTCAGGAGCACAGTGCCTATGTGTCTATGGAAGATGGTCACAAGCTTCAGGAGCACAGTGCCTATGTGTCTATGGAAGATGGTCACAAGCTTCAGGAGCACAGTGTCTATGTGTCTATTGAAGATGGTCACATGCTTCAGGAGCACAGTGCCTATGTGTCTATTGAAGATGGTCACAAGCTTCAGGAGCACGGTGCCTATGTGTCTATTGAAGATGGTCACAAGCTTCAGGAGCACAGTGCCTATGTGTCTATGGAAGATGGTCACAAGCTTTAGGAGCACAGTGCCTATGTGTCTATGGAAGATGGTCACAAGCTTCAGGAGCACAGTGCCTATGTGTCTATGGAAGATGGTCACAAGCTTCAGGAGCACAGTGCCTATGTGTCTATTGAAGATGGTCACAAGCTTCAGGAGCACAGTGCCTATGTGTCTATTGAAGATGGTCACAAGCTTCAGGAGCACAGTGCCTATGTGTCTATTGAAGATGGTCACAAGCTTCAGGAGCACAGTGCCTATGTGTCTATGGAAGATGGTCACAAGCTTCAGGAGCACAGTGCCTATGTGTCTATTGAAGATGGTCACAAGCTTCAGGAGCACAGTGCCTATGTGTCTATTGAAGATGGTCACATGCTTCAGGAGCACAGTGCCTATGTGTCTATTGAAGATGGTCACAAGCTTCAGGAGCACAGTGCCTATGTGTCTATTGAAGATGGTCACAAGCTTCAGGAGCACAGTGCCTATGTGTCTATTGAAGATGGTCACAAGCTTCAGGAGCACAGTGCCTATGTGTCTATTGAAGATGGTCACAAGCTTCAGGAGCACAGTGCCTATGTGTCTATTGAAGATGGTCACAAGCTTCAGGAGCACAGTGCCTATGTGTCTATTGAAGATGGTCACAAGCTTCAGGAGCACGGTGCCTATGTGTCTATGGAAGATGGTCACAAGCTTCAGGAGCACGGTGCCTATGTGTCTATTGAAGATGGTCACAAGCTTCAGGAGCACGGTGCCTATGTGTCTATTGAAGATGGTCACAAGCTTCAGGAGCACGGTGCCTATGTGTCTATTGAAGATGGTCACAAGCTTCAGGAGCACAGCGCCTATGTGTCTATTGAAGATGGTCACAAGCTTCAGGAGCACAGTGCCTATGTGTCTATTGAAGATGGTCACATGCTTCAGGAGCACGGTGCCTATGTGTCTATTGAAGATGGTCACAAGCTTCAGGAGCACAGTGCCTATGTGTCTATTGAAGATGGTCACAAGCTTCAGGAGCACAGTGCCTATGTGTCTATGGAAGATGGTCACAAGCTTCAGGAGCACGGTGCCTATGTGTCTATTGAAGATGGTCACAAGCTTCAGGAGCACGGTGCCTATGTGTCTATTGAAGATGGTCACATGCTTCAGGAGCACAGTGCCTATGTGTCTATTGAAGATGGTCACATGCTTCAGGAGCACAGTGCCTATGTGTCTATTGAAGATGGTCACAAGCTTCAGGAGCACGGTGCCTATGTGTCTATTGAAGATGGTCACAAGCTTCAGGAGCACGGTGCCTATGTGTCTATTGAAGATGGTCACAAGCTTCAGGAGCACGGTGCCTATGTGTCTATGGAAGATGGTCACAATCTTCAGGAGCACAGTGCCTGTATGTCTATTGAAGATGGTCACAAGCTTCAGGAGCACGGTGCCTATGTGTCTATGAAAGATGGTCACAAGCTTCAGGAGCACAGTGCCTATGTGTCTATGGAAGATGGTCACAAGCTTCAGGAGCACAGTGTCTATGTGTCTATTGAAGATGGTCACATGCTTCAGGAGCACAGTGCCTATGTGTCTATTGAAGATGGTCACAAGCTTCAGGAGCACGGTGCCTATGTGTCTATTGAAGATGGTCACAAGCTTCAGGAGCACAGTGCCTATGTGTCTATGGAAGATGGTCACAAGCTTCAGGAGCACAGTGCCTATGTGTCTATTGAAGATGGTCACAAGCTTCAGGAGCACAGTGCCTATGTGTCTATTGTAGATGGTCACAAGCTTTAGGAGCACAGTGCCTATGTGTCTATGGAAGATGGTCACAAGCTTCAGGAGCACAGTGTCTATGTGTCTATTGAAGATGGTCACAAGCTTTAGGAGCACAGTGCCTATGTGTCTATGGAAGATGGTCACAAGCTTCAGGAGCACAGTGTCTATGTGTCTATTGAAGATGGTCACAAGCTTCAGGAGCACGGTGCCTATGTGTCTATTGAAGATGGTCACAAGCTTCAGGAGCACAGTGCCTATGTGTCTATGGAAGATGGTCACAAGCTTCAGGAGCACAGCGCCTATGTGTCTATTGAAGATGGTCACAAGCTTCAGGCTGACTTGGACACATTGAGAGTCTGGGCTCCACTTGGCAAATGAAGTTCAATGCGGAGAAATGTAAAGTCATACACTTGGGGTCTAATAACCTGAAGGCCACATATGTCCTCGGGGAGTAATGCTGGGAGAGTCACTAGCTGAGAAGGACCTGGGGGTACTGGTAGATCACAGGCTAAATAACAGCATGCAATGCCAAGCAGCTGCTTCCAAGGCCACCAAGATATTATCATGTATTAATAGAGGCCTGGAATCATGGGATAGAGATGTAATTTTGCCTCTTTACAAGGCACTGGTGGCCCTCACCTGGAATATGCCGTCCAGTTCATAGAAAGGACGCTCTGACTATGGAAAGGGAGCAGAGGAGCCACCAAACTAATAAGAGGAATGAAAGATCTTAGTTATGAGGAAAGGTTACGAGAATTAAATCTGTTTAGTCTTGAGAGGAGACGACTGAGAGGGGACATGATTAACTTGTATAAATATATAAATGGCTCATACAAAAAATATGGGGGAACACTATTTCAGGTAAAATCCTCTCTAAGGACAAGAGGGCGCTGCCTTCGATTGGAAAAAAAGAAATTTAGTCTCCGGAGGCGACAATCATTCTTCACCATAAGAACTATAAATCTATGGAATATCGTCCCACAGAAGCTTGTTACAGCATCAACCGCTGACAGCTTCAAAAAAGGACGAGATGCTTATTTACAAGAAAATAACATTAACTCTTACTATTAGCGGTTATCAGTAAAAAATAAATAAAATAAAATAAATAGCTTCCCCAACCCCAACAATTTTGGTTGAAATTGATGGACATATGACTTTTTCAACAGTATTAAAGTGGACCAACACCCAGGATTTTGACTTTCGTGGGTTTTGGTCCACTTTGGGGGGGCACCCCGATCGGCCCGCTATGTGAAACCCCCCAGAAACCCCGAAAACTCACCTGTCCCCGCTCCCATGTGACCGCTGCAGCCAATCCCCGCCGACGGACAAGAGAGCGCGCCCGCCGCCGCCTCACGTGCGTCACCATTACAGGGCGTGCGCCCGCGCCGGCCATTCACAAACACAAAAAGCGCCGCTGGATCGAGGAGCAGGTAGGGATTTAGGGGTTTCTGGGGGGTTCACACAGCGATCGGGGTGGCCCCCAGTCAGGGGACTGATCGGTCCGGGAATCTTATAGATCAGTGGAGGGTGTTGGTCCACTTTAACTATGTGACTATCTTATGTGGAAGCACTTTCCCGAGATTGTGGGCGGAGCCGAGTGACCTGATTTCTGGGAATAATGCGAGCTGCGGGGGCGTGCACCACATTGATTTTCTGCCGCACATCGGATTTACGAGCTGCCCGACTCCCCCGCAAGGTCCGCCCCCACCAGCCCGAGGGGAGGATCAATGATGATACAGGGGGCGGGGCTAATAGTTCAATAGAGTGTAAGCTCTTCTCCTCCTGTATCCTCCCTTATACTCTAATAGAGTGTAAGCTCTTCTCCTCCTGTATCCTCCCTTATACCCTAATAGAGTGTAAGCTCTTCTCCTTCTGTATCCTCCCTTATACCCTAATAGAGTGTAAGCTCTTCTCCTCCTGTATCCTCCCTTATACCCTAATAGAGTGTAAGCTCTTCTCCTTCTGTATCCTTCCTTATATCCTAATAGAGTGTAAGCTCTTCTCCTCCTGTATCCTCCCTTATACCCTAATAGAGTGTAAGCTCTTCTCCTCCTGTATCCTCCCTTATACCCTAATAGAGCGTAAGCTCTTCTCCTCCTGTATCCTCCCTTATATCCTAATAGAGTGTAAGCTCTTCTCCTCCTGTATCCTCCCTTATACCCTAATAGAGTGTAAGCTCTTCTCCTTCTGTATCCTCCCTTATACCCTAATAGAGTGTAAGCTCTTCTCCTCCTGTATCCTCCCTTATACCCTAATAGAGTGTAAGCTCTTCTCCTTCTGTATCCTTCCTTATATCCTAATAGAGTGTAAGCTCTTCTCCTCCTGTATCCTCCCTTATACCCTAATAGAGTGTAAGCTCTTCTCCTCCTGTATCCTCCCTTATACCCTAATAGAGCGTAAGCTCTTCTCCTCCTGTATCCTCCCTTATACCCTAATAGAGTGTAAGCTCTTCTCCTTCTGTATCCTCCCTTATATCCTAATAGAGTGTAAGCTCTTCTCCTTCTGTATCCTCCCTTATATCCTAATAGAGTGTAAGCTCTTCTCCTGTATCCTCCCTTATACCCTAATAGAGTGTAAGCTCTTCTCCTCCTGTATCCTCCCTTATACCCTAATAGAGTGTAAGCTCTTCTCCTCCTGTATCCTCCCTTATACCCTAATAGAGTGTAAGCTCTTCTCCTCCTGTATCCTCCCTTATACCCTAATAGAGTGTAAGCTCTTCTCCTCCTGTATCCTCCCTTATACCCTAATAGAGTGTAAGCTCTTCTCCTCCTGTATCCTCCCTTATATCCTAATAGAGTGTAAGCTCTTCTCCTGTATCCTCCCTTATACCCTAATAGAGTGTAAGCTCTTCTCCTCCTGTATCCTCCCTTATACCCTAATAGAGTGTAAGCTCTTCTCCTCCTGTATCCTCCCTTATACCCTAATAGAGTGTAAGCTCTTCTCCTCCTGTATCCTCCCTTATACCCTAATAGAGTGTAAGCTCTTCTCCTCCTGTATCCTCCCTTATACAGTAATAGAGTGTAAGCTCTTCTCCTTCTGTATCCTCCCTTATACCCTAATAGAGTGTAAGCTCTTCTCCTCCTGTATCCTCCCTTATACCCTAATAGAGTGTAAGCTCTTCTCCTGCTGTATCCTCCCTTATACCCTAATAGAGTGTAAGCTCTTCTCCTCCTGTATCCTCCTTATACCCTAATAGAGTGTAAGCTCTTCTCCTCCTGTATCCTCCCTTATACCCTAATAGAGTATAAGCTCTTCTCCTCCTGTATCCTCCCTTATACCCTAATAGAGTGTAAGCTCTTGTCCTCCTGTATCCTCCCTTATACCCTAATAGAGTGTAAGCTCTTGTGCTTGGTGCTCATTAGCAGTTAATGCAGTTAGTCGGGGCCTGCAGGCTGCCAGAGCCGCCATTGACGTCATTGCTGCTGATAGTGAGGGATCTGGAAGTGACTCAGTTGTCTGCTATGGGCAGATCTCTAATAGAAGCTGCGGGAGGCCTCCGCTGGGAGATAAGAGGCGGGTCACCTCCCCGGCAGAAGCTCCTCCCACAGCGGCATCTGAGACACAGGCCGCACTTTGCTCTGCTTTATGAATATTGCTGAAGAGGTGGAAGTCCCCTTTAAGAGTCTCTAGCAGTCTCCTGTAATACAGCGTCGGTCTCTAGCAGTCTCCTGTAACACGGCGCCAGTCTCTAGCAGTCTCCTGTAACACGGCGCCGGTCTCTAGCAGTCTCCTGTAACAAGGCGCCGGTCTCTAGCAGTCTCCTGTAACACGGCGCCAGTCTCTAGCAGTCTCCTGTAACACGGCGCCAGTCTCTAGCAGTCTCCTGTAACACGGCGCCGGTCTCTAGCAGTCTCCTGTAACACGGCGCCAGTCTCTAGCAGTCTCCTGTAACACGGCGCCAGTCTCTAGCAGTCTCCTGTAACACGGCGCCGGTCTCTAGCAGTCTCCTGTAACACGGCGCCGGTCTCTAGCAGTCTCCTGTAACACGGCGCCGGTCTCTAGCAGTCTCCTGTAACACGGCGCCAGTCTCTAGCAGTCTCCTGTAACACGGCGCCGGTCTCTAGCAGTCTCCTGTAACACAGCGCCGGTCTCTAGCAGTCTCCTGTAACACGGCGCCAGTCTCTAGCAGTCTCCTGTAACACGGCGCCAGTCTCTAGCAGTCTCCTGTAACTCAGCGCCGGTCTCTAGCAGTCTCCTGTAACACAGCACCGGTCTCTAGCAGTCTCCTCTAACACAGCGCCGGTCTCTAGCAGTCTCCTGTAACACGGCGCCGGTCTCTAGCAGTCTCCTGTAACATGGCGCCGGTCTCTAGCAGTCTCCTGTAACACAGCACCGGTCTCTAGCAGTCTCCTGTAACACAGCGCCGGTCTCTAGCAGTCTCCTGTAACACGGCGCCGGTCTCTAGCAGTCTCCTGTAACATGGCGCCGGTCTCTAGCAGTCTCCTGTAACACGGCGCCGGTCTCTAGCAGTCTCCTGTAACACGGCGCCGGTCTCTAGCAGTCTCCTGTAACACGGCGCCGGTCTCTAGCAGTCTCCTGTAACACGGCGCCGGTCTCTAGCAGTCTCCTGTAACACGGCGCCGGTCTCTAGCAGTCTCCTGTAACACGGCGCCGGCCTCTAGCAGTCTCCTGTAACACGGTGTTGGTCTCTAGCAGTCTCCTGTAACACGGTGCCGGTCTCTAGCAGTTTCCTGTAACGCGGCGCCGGTCTCTAGCAGTCTCCTGTAACACGGCGCCGGTCTCTAGCAGTCTCCTGTAACACGGCGCCGGTCTCTAGCAGTCTCCTGTAAAACAGCGTCGGTCTCTAGCAGTCTCCTGTAACACAGCGCCGGTCTCTAGCAGTCTCCTGTAACAGCGTCGGTCTCTAGCAGTCTCCTGTAACACAGCGCCGGTCTCTAGCAGTCTCCTGTAACACAGCGCCGGTCTCTAGCAGTCTCCTGTAACGCGGCGTCGGTCTCTAGCAGTCTCATGTAACACAGCGCCGGTCTCTAGCAGTCTCCTGTAACACGGCGCCGGTCTCTAGCAGTCTCCTGTAACACAGCGTCGGTCTCTAGCAGTCTCCTGTAACACAGCGTCGGTCTCTAGCAGTCTCCTGTAACAGCGTCGGTCTCTAGCAGTCTCCTGTAACACAGCGTCGGTCTCTAGCAGTCTCCTGTAACAGCGTCGGTCTCTGGCAGTCTCCTGTAACGCGGCGCCGGTCTCTAGCAGTCTCCTGTAACACGGCGCCGGTCTCTAGCAGTCTCCTGTAACACAGCGCCGGTCTCTAGCAGTCTCCTGTAACAGCGTCGGTCTCTGGCAGTCTCCTGTAACACAGCGCCGGTCTCTAGCAGTCTCCTGTAACAGCGTCGGTCTCTGGCAGTCTCCTGTAACACAGCGCCGGTCTCTAGCAGACTCCTGTAACACAGCGTCGGTCTCTAGCAGTCTCCTGTAACAGCGTCGGTCTCTAGCAGTCTCCTGTAACGCGGCGCCGGTCTCTAGCAGTCTCCTGTAACGCGGCGCCGGTCTCTAGCAGTCTCCTGTAACGCGGCGCCGGTCTCTGACAGTCTCCTGTAACACAGCGTCGGTCTCTAGCAGTCTCCTGTAACGCGGCGCCGGTCTCTAGCAGTCTCCTGTAACACGGCGCCGGTCTCTAGCAGTCTCCTGTAACACGGTGCCGGTCTCTAGCAGTGTCCTGTAACACGGTGCCGGTCTCTAGCAGTCTCCTGTAACACGGCGCCGGCCTCTAGCAGTCTCCTGTAACACGGCGCCAGTCTCTAGCAGTCTCCTGTAACTCAGCGCCGGTCTCTAGCAGTCTCCTGTAACACAGCACCGGTCTCTAGCAGTCTCCTGTAACACAGCACCGGTCTCTAGCAGTCTCCTGTAACACGGCGCCGGTCTCTAGCAGTCTCCTGTAACACGGTGCCGGTCTCTAGCAGTCTCCTGTAACACGGCGCCGGCCTCTAGCAGTCTCCTGTAACACGGCGCCGGTCTCTAGCAGTCTCCTGTAACACGGCGCCGGTCTCTAGCAGTCTCCTGTAACACGGCGCCGGTCTCTAGCAGTCTCCTGTAACACGGTGCCGGTCTCTAGCAGTCTCCTGTAACACGGCGCCGGTCTCTAGCAGTCTCCTGTAACATGTTTCTCACATATTGTTATGCAGAGCAGAGTCGCTGTCAGTATTAATTAGCCGGCGTGTGATTGGCTGTTGTCTGTAACGAATCTGTGATTTGCTGCATCGTGTCGCGGCGTCGCCGTCATTATCCTGTAATCAGGAAACTCTAATTAATGGCAAATGTGTTTCCAGAGACCGACGCACATCTGATCCCGATTATCAGCGCGACCGTCCCTCATCCCCCCCCCCCGCCAACCAACTGCCATCAAAACTAACTGTCACCCGACACCAACTGCCACCAAAACCAACTTCCACTCAAAACCAACTGCCACCAAAACCAACTGTCACCCAAACCAACTGTCACCAAAACCAACTGCCACCACAACCAACTGTCACCAAAACCAACTGTCACCAAAACCAACTGTCACCAAAACCAACTGTCACCAAAACCAACTGTCACCAAAACCAACTGCCACCAAAACCAATTGTCACCAAAACCAACTGTCACCAAAACCAACTGCCACCAAAACCAACTGTCACCAAAACCAACTTCCACTCAAAACCAACTGTCACCAAAACCAACTGTCACCAAAACCAACTTCCACTCAAAACCAACTGTCACCCAAACCAACTGTCACCCAAACCAACTGTCACCAAAACCAACTGCCACCAAAACCAATTGTCACCAAAACCAACTGTCACCAAAACCAACTGTCACCAAAACCAACTTCCACTCAAAACCAACTGCCACCAAAACCAACTGTCACCTGACACCAACTGCCACCCAAACCAACTGCCACCAAAACCAACTGCCACCAAAACAAACTGTCACCAAAACCAACTGTCACCTGACACCAACTGCCACCCAAACCAACTGCCACCCAAACCAACTGCCACCAAAACCAACTGCCACCAAAACCAACTTCCACTCAAAACCAACTGTCACCAAAACCAACTGTCACCAAAACCAACTGCCACCAAAACCAACTGTCACCAAAACCAACTGCCACTCAAAACCAACTGCCACCAAAACCAACTGTCACCTGACACCAACTGCCACCAAAACCAACTGCCACCAAAACCAACTGCCACCAAAACCAACTGTCACCAAAACCAACTGCCACCAAAACCAACTTCCACTCAAAACCAACTGTCACCGAAACCAACTGTCACCAAAACCAAATGTCACCGAAACCAACTGTCACCGAAACCAACTGCCACCAAAACCAACTGTCACTCAAAACCAACTGGCACCAAAATCAGCTTCCACTCAAAACCAACTGTCACCAAAACCAACTGCCACCAAAACCAACTGTCACCAAAACAAACTGCCACCGAAACCAACTTCCACTCAAAACCAACTGTCACCAAAACCAACTTCCACTCAAAACCAACTGTCACTGAAACCAACTTCCACTCAAAACCAACTGTCACCAAAACCAACTTCCACTCAAAACCAACTGTCACCGAAACCAACTGTCACTCAAAACCAACTGTCACCAAAACCAACTGCCACCGAAACCAACTTCCACTCAAAACCAACTGTCACCGAAACCAACTGTCACCGAAACCAACTGCCACCAAAACCAACTGTCACCAAAACCAACTGCCACTCAAAACCAACTGTCACCAAAATCAGCTTCCACTCAAAACCAACTGTCACCAAAACCAACTGTCACCAAAACCAACTGCCACTCAAAACCAACTGTCACCAAAACCAACTGTCACCAAAACCAACTTCCACTCAAAACCAACTGTCACCAAAACCAACTGCCACCGAAACCAACTGTCACCGAAACCAACTGCCTCCAAAACCAACTGTCACCAAAACCAACTTCCACTCAAAACCAACTTCCACTCAAAACCAACTGCCTCCAAAACCAACTGCCACCAAAACCAGCTGCCACCAAAACCAACTGTCACCCGACACCAACTGTCACCAAAACCAACTGTCACCAAAACCAACTTCCACTCAAAACCAACTTCCACTCAAAACCAACTGTCACCAAAACCAACTGCCACCAAAACCAACTGCCACCAAAACCAGCTGCCACCAAAACCAACTGTCACCCGACACCAACTGCCACCAAAACCAACTGCCACCAAAACCAACTGTCACCAAAACCAACTGCCACTCAAAACCAACTGTCACCAAAACCAACTTCCACTCAAAACCAACTGCCTCCAAAACCAGCTGCCACCAAAACCAACTGTCACCAAAACCAGTTGCCACCAAAACCAACTGCCACCAAAACCAACTGCCTCCAAAACCAACTGCCACCAAAACCAGCTGCCACCAAAACCAGCTGCCACCAAAAGCAACTTCCACTCAAAACCAACTGTCACCAAAAGCAACTTCCACTCAAAACCAACTGTCACCAAAACCAACTTCCACTCAAAACCAACTGTCACCAAAACCAACTGCCACCAAAACCAGCTGCCACCAAAACCAACTGCCACCAAAACCAACTGCCAACTGCCACCAAAACCAACTGCCACCAAAACCAGCTGCCACCAAAACCAACTGCCACCAAAACCAACTGCCACCAAAACCAACTGCCTCCAAAACCAACTGCAACCAAAACCAGCTGCCACCAAAACCAACTTCCACTCAAAACCAACTGCCACCAAAACCAACTGCCACCAAAACCAGCGATGACAGGTAGCGACAGGTGAGCAATTACACATTTATCAAGCAGAATCTGTTTAGCGACTGGCATAGCGCCATGTAGCGTCTGATTCATCATTATCCCAGGCTCAGTGTACAGCGCCGGCGTTCAGCCTTGCACAGCGCCAGGTATGACCTCTCGCTACCTGTCGCTCTCATACATTTCAATGGACATTCTTTTATTTCTCTTTAAACAGAATGTTTGTTTTATTTTTTTTTTAATCTCAAATAATGTTGTGACCTTTCCTGGCTTTGAAAAAGCCATTTTTTCATTTTATTTTACATTTTATATATTTATGCAGAAATGACATCACAGGTCTGGTATTAATGTGTCATGTCACAATGTTATAACAATGTAATTCCATGTTTTCGCTTTGTTATTGGTGGATAGATGTTCAAAAACAGACTTTAATCACACAGCCTCCGGCACTCTGGCCTGCAGCGAAGCATTTTTGAGCGCCGGCGCTGTGTGAGGCTGTTTTTTTGATGAATATGTTGCAAGTCGGTCGCACTGACCAGTCTCTACCATTCGCTCCCATACAGCGCTTTACTGGTCATACAGCGATCACCTCACAATGTACTCATCATTGCTGCACAGCGACTGAGTCGCTCTGAACTAGCGACCCACGGCGGAGCACAGCGACTGGTAGCGGGCGCTCTGAAAATGCCGCTACCTGATGCTACCTGACACTACCTGCCGCTACCTGCCACTACCTGCCGCTACCTGACACTACCTGCCACTACCTGCCACTACCTGCCGCTACCTGACACTACCTGCCACTACCTGCCACTACCTGCCGCTACCTGACACTACCTGCCACTACCTGCCGCTACCTGCCGCTACCTGACACTACCTGCCACTACCTGATGCTACCTGACACTACCTGCCGCTACCTGACACTACCTGACACTACCTGCCACTACCTGCCACTACCTGCCGCTACCTGACACTACCTGCCACTACCTGCCACTACCTGCCACTACCTGCCACTACCTGCCGCTACCTGCCGCTACCTGCCGCTACCTGACACTACCTGACACTACCTGCCACTACCTGCCGCTACCTGATGCTACCTGCCACTACCTGCCGCTACCTGATGCTACCTGACACTACCTGCCGCTACCTGACACTACCTGACACTACCTGCCACTACCTGCCACTACCTGATGCTACCTGCCACTACCTGCCGCTACCTGATGCTACCTGACACTACCTGCCGCTACCTGCCACTACCTGCCACTACCTGCCACTACCTGATGCTACCTGACACTACCTGCCGCTACCTGACACTACCTGCCACTACCTGACACTACCTGCCACTACCTGACACTACCTGCCGCTACCTGCCACTACCTGCCGCTACCTGCCGCTACCTGCCGCTACCTGACACTACCTGACACTACCTGCCACTACCTGCCGCTACCTGATGCTACCTGCCACTACCTGCCGCTACCTGATGCTACCTGACACTACCTGCCACTACCTGCCGCTACCTGCCACAACCTGATGCTACCTGCCGCTACCTGACGCTGCCTGGCGCTACCTGCCACTACCTGCCGCTACCTGCCGCTACCTGCCACAACCTGATGCTACCTGCCGCTGCCTGGCGCTACCTGCCGCTACCTGCCACTACCTGCCACTACCTGCCGCTACCTGCCACAACCTGATGCTACATGCCGCTACCTGACACTGCCTGGCGCTACCTGCCACTACCTGCCACTACCTGATGCTACCTGACACTACCTGCCACTACTTGCCGCTACCTGACACTACCTGATGCTACCTGACACTACCTGCCACTACCTGCCGCTACCTGCCACAACCTGATGCTACCTGCCGCTACCTGCCGCTGCCTGGCGCTACCTGCCACTACCTGCCACTACCTGCCACTACCTGCCGCTACCTGCCACTACCTGCCGCTACCTGCCACTACCTGCCGCTACCTGACACTACCTGCCACTACCTGCCACTACCTGACACTACCTGATGCTACCTGCCACTACCTGCCGCTATCTGCCGCTACCTGCCGCTACCTGCCACTACCTGCCACTACCTGCCGCTACCTGATGCTACCTGCCACTACCTGCCACTACCTGCCACTACCTGATGCTACCTGACACTACCTGCCGCTACCTGCCGCTACCTGCCACTACCTGCCGCTACCTGCCGCTACCTGCCGCTACCTGCCGCTACCTGCCACTACCTGCCGCTACCTGCCACTACCTGCCACTACCTGCCACTACCTGCCACTACCTGCCGCTACCTGACACTACCTGATGCTACCTGCCACTACCTGCCACTACCTGCCGCTACCTGACACTACCTGACACTACCTGACACTACCTGCCACTACCTGCCGCTACCTGCCACTACCTGCCACTACCTGCCGCTACCTGACACTACCTGATGCTACCTGACACTACCTGATGCTACCTGACACTACCTGCCACTACCTGCCGCTACCTGCCACAACCTGATGCTACCTGACACTACCTGCCACTACCTGCCGCTACCTGCCACTACCTGCCACTACCTTCCGCTACCTGACACTACCTGACACTACCTGCTGCTACCTGCCGCTACTTGACACTACCTGACACTACCTGACACTACCTGCTGCTACCTGCCGCTACCTGCTGCTACCTGCCACTACCTGCCGCTACTTGACACTACCTGCCACTACCTGCCGCTACCTGCCACTACCTGACACTACCTGCCACTACCTGCCGCTACCTGCCACTACCTGCCGCTACCTGCCGCTACCTGCCACTACCTGACACTACCTGCCGCTACCTGCCGCTACCTGCCACTACCTGCCACTACCTGCCGCTACCTGCCACTACCTGACGCTACCTGACACTACCTGCCGCTACCTGCCGATACCTGACACTACCTGACACTACCTGCCACTGCCTGCCGCTACCTGCCGCTACCTGCCACTACCTGCCACTACCTGCCGCTACCTGCCACTACCTGCCACTACCTGCCGCTACCTGCCACTACCTGACGCTACCTGATGCTACCTGCCGCTACCTGACACTACCTGCCACTACCTGCCGCTGCCTGACACTACCTGATGCTACCTGCCACTACCTGCCACTACCTGCCGCTACCTGATGCTACCTGACACTACCTGATGCTACCTGCCACTACCTGCCACTACCTGCCGCTACCTGCCGCTACCTGACACTACCTGCCGCTACCTGACACTACCTGATGCTACCTGACACTACCTGACACTACCTGCCACTACCTGCCGCTACCTGCCACAACCTGATGCTACCTGCCGCTACTTGACGCTGCCTGGCGCTACCTGGCGCTACCTGCCGCTACTTGACACTACCTGCCACTACCTGCCGCTACCTGCCACTACCTGACACTACCTGCCGCTACCTGCCACTACCTGCCGCTACCTGCCGCTACCTGCCACTACCTGCCGCTACCTGCCACTACCTGCCGCTACCTGCCGCTACCTGACGCTACCTCCCGCTACCTGCCGCTACCTGCCGATACCTGACACTACCTGACACTACCTGCCGCTACCTGCCACTACCTGCCACTACCTGCCACTGCCTGCCGCTACCTGCCGCTACCTGCCACTACCTGCCGCTACCTGCCACTACCTGACGCTACCTGCCACTACCTGATGCTACCTGCCACTACCTGCCACTACCTGCCGCTACCTGCCACTACCTGCCGCTACCTGCCACTACTTGCCGCTACCTGACGCTACCTGCCACTACCTGACACTACCTGCCGCTACCTGACACTACCTGCCACCACTTGCCGCTACCTGCCGCTACCTGCCACTACCTGACACTACCTGCCGCTACCTGCCGCTACCTGACACTACCTGCCACTACTTGCCGCTACTTGACGCTACCTGCCACTACTTGCCGCTACCTGACGCTACCTGCCACTACCTGACACTACCTGCCGCTACCTGCCACTACTTGCCGCTACCTGCCGCTACCTGCCACTACCTGACACTACCTGCCGCTACCTGCCGCTACCTGACACTACCTGCCGCTACCTGCCACTACCTGACGCTACCTGATGCTACCTGCCACTACCTGCCACTACCTGATGCTACCTGACACTACCTGCCACTACCTGATGCTACCTGCCGCTACCTGTCACTACCTGATGCTACCTGCCGCTACCTGCCACTACCTGCTGCTACCTGCCACAACCTGATGCTACCTGCCGCTACCTGACGCTGCCTGGCGCTACCTGCCACTACCTGCCGCTACCTGCCACTACCTGCCACTACCTGCCGCTACCTGATGCTACCTGCCACTACCTGCCACTACCTGATGCTACCTGCCACTACCTGCCGCTACCTGACACTACCTGATGCTACCTGACACTACCTGCCGCTACCTGCCACAACCTGACACTACCTGACGCTACCTGACACAACCTGCCGCTACCTGCCGCTACCTGACGCTGCCTGGCGCTACCTGCCACTACCTGCCGCTACCTGCCGCTACCTGCCACTACCTGCCACTACCTGATGCTACCTGACACTACCTGCCACTACCTGATGCTACCTGACACTACCTGCCACTACCTGCCGCTACCTGCCACAACCTGATGCTACCTGCCGCTACCTGACGCTGCCTGGCGCTACCTGCCACTACCTGCCGCTACCTGCCGCTACCTGCCACTACCTGCCACTACCTGCCGCTACCTGATGCTACCTGCCACTACCTGCCACTACCTGATGCTACCTGACACTACCTGCCACTACCTGCCGCTACCTGCCACAACCTGATGCTACCTGACGCTGCCTGCCACTACCTGCCGCTACCTGCCACTACCTGCCACTACCTGCCGCTACCTGCCACTACCTGATGCTACCTGCCACTACCTGCCACTACCTGCCGCTACCTGCCACTACCTGCCACTACCTGCCGCTACCTGCCGCTACCTGCCACTACTTGCCGCTACCTGACGCTACCTGCCACTACCTGACACTACCTGCCGCTACCTGACACTACCTGCCACCACTTGCCGCTACCTGCCGCTACCTGCCACTACCTGACACTACCTGCCGCTACCTGCCGCTACCTGACACTACCTGCCACTACTTGCCGCTACCTGACGCTACCTGCCACTACTTGCCGCTACCTGACGCTACCTGCCACTACCTGCCACTACCTGACACTACCTGCCGCTACCTGCCGCTACCTGACACTACCTGCCGCTACCTGCCACTACCTGACGCTACCTGATGCTACCTGCCACTACCTGCCACTACCTGATGCTACCTGACACTACCTGCCACTACCTGCCACTACCTGATGCTACCTGCCGCTACCTGTCACTACCTGATGCTACCTGCCGCTACCTGCCACTACCTGCTGCTACCTGCCACTACCTGTCACTACCTGCCACTACCTGCCACTACCTGATGCTACCTGCCACTACCTGCCACTACCTGCCGCTACCTGCCACTACCTGATGCTACCTGACACTACCTGCCGCTACCTGCCGCTACCTGCCACTACCTGCCACTACCTGATGCTACCTGCCGCTACCTGCCACTACCTGATGCTACCTGCCACTACCTGCCTCTACCTGATGCTACCTGACACTACCTGCCACTACCTGCCGCTACCTGATGCTACCTGCCACTACCTGATGCTACCTGCCGCTACCTGATGCTACCTGCCACTACCTGATGCTACCTGACACTACCTGCCACTACCTGCCGCTACCTGCCACAACCTGATGCTACCTGCCGCTACCTGACGCTGCCTGGCGCTACCTGCCACTACCTGCCGCTACCTGCCGCTACCTGCCACTACCTGCCACTACCTGCCGCTACCTGATGCTACCTGCCACTACCTGCCACTACCTGATGCTACCTGACACTACCTGCCACTACCTGCCGCTACCTGCCACAACCTGATGCTACCTGACGCTGCCTGGCACTACCTGCCGCTACCTGCCACTACCTGCCAATACCTGCCGCTACCTGCCACTACCTGATGCTACCTGCCACTACCTGCCACTACCTGCCGCTACCTGCCACTACCTGCCACTACCTGCCGCTACCTGCCGCTACCTGATGCTACCTGCCACTACCTGCCACTACCTGATGCTACCTGACACTACCTGCCACTACCTGCCACTACCTGATGCTACCTGCCGCTACCTGTCACTACCTGATGCTACCTGCCGCTACCTGCCACTACCTGCTGCTACCTGCCACTACCTGTCACTACCTGCCACTACCTGCCACTACCTGATGCTACCTGCCACTACCTGCCACTACCTGCCGCTACCTGCCACTACCTGATGCTACCTGACACTACCTGCCGCTACCTGCCGCTACCTGCCACTACCTGCCACTACCTGATGCTACCTGCCGCTACCTGCCACTACCTGATGCTACCTGCCACTACCTGCCTCTACCTGATGCTACCTGACACTACCTGACACTACCTGCCGCTACCTGATGCTACCTGCCACTACCTGATGCTACCTGCTGCTACCTGATGCTACCTGCCACTACCTGATGCTACCTGCCGCTACCTGATGCTACCTGCCGCTACCTGCCACTACCTGATGCTACCTGCCACTACCTGCCACTACCTGCCGCTACCTGCCGCTACCTGCCACTACTTGCCGCTACCTGACGCTACCTGCCACTACCTGACACTACCTGCCGCTACCTGACACTACCTGCCACCACTTGCCGCTACCTGCCGCTACCTGCCACTACCTGACACTACCTGCCGCTACCTGCCGCTACCTGACACTACCTGCCACTACTTGCCGCTACCTGACGCTACCTGCCACTACTTGCCGCTACCTGACGCTACCTGCCACTACCTGCCACTACCTGCCACTACCTGCCGCTACCTGCCGCTACCTGACACTACCTGCCGCTACCTGCCACTACCTGACGCTACCTGATGCTACCTGCCACTACCTGCCACTACCTGATGCTACCTGACACTACCTGCCACTACCTGCCACTACCTGATGCTACCTGCCGCTACCTGTCACTACCTGATGCTACCTGCCGCTACCTGCCACTACCTGCTGCTACCTGCCACTACCTGTCACTACCTGCCACTACCTGCCACTACCTGATGCTACCTGCCACTACCTGCCACTACCTGCCGCTACCTGCCACTACCTGATGCTACCTGACACTACCTGCCGCTACCTGCCGCTACCTGCCACTACCTGCCACTACCTGATGCTACCTGCCGCTACCTGCCACTACCTGATGCTACCTGCCACTACCTGCCTCTACCTGATGCTACCTGACACTACCTGCCACTACCTGCCGCTACCTGATGCTACCTGCCACTACCTGATGCTACCTGCCGCTACCTGATGCTACCTGCCACTACCTGATGCTACCTGACACTACCTGCCACTACCTGCCGCTACCTGCCACAACCTGATGCTACCTGCCGCTACCTGACGCTGCCTGGCGCTACCTGCCACTACCTGCCGCTACCTGCCGCTACCTGCCACTACCTGCCACTACCTGCCGCTACCTGATGCTACCTGCCACTACCTGCCACTACCTGATGCTACCTGACACTACCTGCCACTACCTGCCGCTACCTGCCACAACCTGATGCTACCTGACGCTGCCTGGCACTACCTGCCGCTACCTGCCACTACCTGCCACTACCTGCCGCTACCTGCCACTACCTGATGCTACCTGCCACTACCTGCCACTACCTGCCGCTACCTGCCACTACCTGCCACTACCTGCCGCTACCTGCCGCTACCTGATGCTACCTGCCACTACCTGCCACTACCTGATGCTACCTGACACTACCTGCCACTACCTGCCACTACCTGATGCTACCTGCCGCTACCTGTCACTACCTGATGCTACCTGCCGCTACCTGCCACTACCTGCTGCTACCTGCCACTACCTGTCACTACCTGCCACTACCTGCCACTACCTGATGCTACCTGCCACTACCTGCCACTACCTGCCGCTACCTGCCACTACCTGATGCTACCTGACACTACCTGCCGCTACCTGCCGCTACCTGCCACTACCTGCCACTACCTGATGCTACCTGCCGCTACCTGCCACTACCTGATGCTACCTGCCACTACCTGCCTCTACCTGATGCTACCTGACACTACCTGACACTACCTGCCGCTACCTGATGCTACCTGCCACTACCTGATGCTACCTGCTGCTACCTGATGCTACCTGCCACTACCTGATGCTACCTGCCGCTACCTGATGCTACCTGCCGCTACCTGCCACTACCTGATGCTACCTGCCACTACCTGCCACTACCTGCCGCTACCTGATGCTACCTGCCACTACCTGCTACTACCTGCCACTACCTGATGCTACCTGCCGCTACCTGACACTACCTGATGCTACCTGCCGCTACCTGCCACTACCTGATGCTACCTGACACTACCTGCCGCTACCTGACGCAACCTGATGCTACCTGCCGCTACCTGATGCTACCTGCCGCTACCTGCCACTACCTGATGCTACCTGACACTACCTGCCGCTACCTGCCACTACCTGCCGCTTCCTGATGCTACCTGCCACTACCTGATGCTACCTGACACTACCTGCCACTACCTGCCGCTACCTGACGCTCCCTGACACTACTTGCCGCTACCTGACGCTACCTGCCACTACCTGACACTACCTGATGCTACCTGCCACTACCTGACACTACCTGTCGCTACCTGATGCTACCTGCCACTACCTGCCGCTACCTGATGCTACCTGACACTACCTGCCGCTACCTGCCACTACCTGCCGCTACCTGATGCTACCTGACACTACCTGCCGCTACCTGATGCTACCTGACACTACCTGCCACTACCTGCCGCTACCTGACGCTACCTGATGCTACCTGACACTACCTGCCACTACCTGCCACTACCTGCCGCTACCTGATGCTACCTGACACTACCTGATGCTACCTGACACTACCTGCCACTACCTGATGCTACCTGACACTACCTGATGCTACCTGACACTACCTGCCGCTACCTGATGTTACCTGCCACTACCTGATGCTACCTGACACTACCTGCCACTACCTGATGCTACCTGCCACTACCTGCCGCTACCTGACACTACCTGATGCTACCTGACACTACCTGCCACTACGTGCCGCTACCTGATGCTACCTGCCACTACCTGCCACTACCTGCCGCTACCTGATGCTCCCTGACACTACCTGCCGCTACCTGCCATTACCTGCCGCTACCTGATGCTACCTGACACTACCTGCCGCTACCTGCCGATACCTGGCGCAACCTGATGCTACCTGGCGCAACCTGACACTACCTGACGCTATCCCTTCATGAATAAGGCCCTAAGTGCGGGGCCTCAGTGTCACTTCTACTGCTGGGCCCCAGACACCCCAGTCCCGCACCTGGTGCTCAGCGCGCTCCCGTTACAGCCGGATACAGATTTCCCCCGGGGTTCTTCTGTTCACTCTCACCTGTTACTTTGTACATCACCACGGAGTTTGTTGGCGACATATATAAAAAAAATATAGCAGCGGCGGGAGCGCGCCGAGGGGGAATGAATGGCGCTCTGTGTCTGCGCTTCTCTGAAAAAAAAAAAATCAAACGACGGCGGATTCCTGCGGCCGAGCCGCTCTCGCATTCTGTGCTTTTCCCTGACGCGCTTCACCCCCCCCCCTCCCTGAGCGCATGCGCCTTATCCTATCCACACCTGAGCGCACGCTCCAACCACCCCACCCCGGGGGACGTCCCATCAGAATTGTTTCATATAATTATAGAGATGCGATAAAACTCTATGAAGATGGGAAACAAGGATTGTGGGTTAGATTATAATGGTACAATAACAATATAAAAGTATAATATAATATAATTGTATATCACGTGTCCAATCAAATAATAAGACTATAGCGGAGGATCATGGCGCAGAAACGATAGAAAGGTATAATATAATGGTATAATACATGAATATTCATTTAATGTGAATTAGATAATAATAGTACAATATAAAGATATTATATAATAGAATAGTATACTAAACGTATAATCATATGTGGATCAGACAATAGTAACGTATAATGGTACAGTCACAATATAAAAGTATAATATCATATAACTGTATATCACATATCCAATCAAATAATAGGACTATAGTGGAGGATCATGGCGCAGCAATGATAGAAACATAAACATGAATATTCATATAATGTAAATTAGATAATATTTAGTACAATATAAAGATATTATGTAATAGAATAGTATGATAAACATATAATCATACATGGATCAGACAATAGTAATGTATAATGGTACAGGAACATTAAAGGTACAGTATAATATATATATACACGTGTAATCAAGTAATATGGATTAGATAATACAAGAGTGTCATGGTTCAGTTAACATATAAAAGGTATATTATGTTATAATAAATGTATAGTCCCATCACTTGGACATAGATAGAGATTGAAACAGTGCATTTAAGATAAAATACAATAGTGTAATATAGATTATAGTAAATAATATAGATTAGATAATAATAGTACAATATAGATATAAAGATATTATATAATAGAATATGTGACTCAGACAATAGTAATGTATAATGGTATAGTAACAATATAAAAGTAAATAATAGTATATTACATGTATAATCAAATAATATGAATTAGATAATAATTGTACAATATATATATATATATATATATATATATATATATATATATATATATATATATATATATATCACATAATAGAATAGTATAATAAACATATAATCAGACAATAGTAATGTATAATGGTATAGTAACAATATAAAAGTACATAATAGTATATTACATGTATAATCAAATAATATGGATTAGATAATAGAATATCATGGCACAGTTAAGATAAATACAGTAAAGGTATAATATGTTATAATAAATGTATAGTCCCATCACTCGGACAGACAAGGAAAGTCAAACGGTGCAGTAAAGATATAAAAGTAAAATACAATAGTATAATAAATATTATGGATTAGATAATAATAATATAATGGTACAGTAATGAGAGAAAGGTAGAACACAATGATATAATAAATGAGAAAATAGGGCAATAGAGATATAAATATTTTATATAATCGAATAGTATGATAAATTAGATGTATAATCAAATAATATGGATTTGATAATAGAGTATTATGGTACATCAAGGATATAGCATATATCCTATACATATATATATATATACACATATACCCTATAATATCATAACAAATGATTATTCATATAATACAGATAACAGTATAATATAATAGTACAGTGAATATAAAGGTGTTAGTATTTCATAATGATATAATAAATCATTATTATATCGGATAGAGTGTGAACAGGTACAGTAAAGATATAAAGGTACAATACAACAGTATAATAAATATTATGGATTAGATAATAATACAGTATCACGGTACAGTAAAGATATAAAAGGTAAAATTTAAACAGTTAATACATTTATAATCAGATATTATGGATTATATAAAAGTATAATGGCACTGTAAGATATATATAAAGGGTGATATAAGCATATAAGTATTATTTATTAAGGTGTTATATAGTGATATAATGGTATAATAAGCATATACTCATATTATGGATTTGATAATATTAGGTTATAATGGTACAGTATAGATATAAAGATATTACAGAATGTGGTATAGACAATGGCAGGTGACGCAGCGCCCTCCTCTGGGCTTCAGTAGGTGACCACAGCACCAGTGAGGTGAGTAGCAGCCCCCAATCAGCTGATGGCCAGGAATCCGAGCTGGCTAGTGGCCGGGTGGGCATCCCCGACTGCTTATGGCCAAGTGCTGATTGGGGGATCTCCTCACCACTGACCCATACCAGCTCGTCACACCAGGAGCGGCCCCAGGCTCATCCTCAGGGTTCTCCTCTCTCCTATCTGTGTGTGCGACATGCTGGGACTTGTGGTGCCATTTTGGGACACTGGCAGCTCTGTTCCTCCACTCGCCTCCCCCGACTGCACCACAAACCCAACATAACACAAAGCATTCACAGGCTCAGCTCTCACACTATACACAGAGTCACACTATACATTATATAGCGCTGACATATACCACAGCGCTGTACATAGAAGCAGTCACATGACCCCCTGTCCCTCAGAGCTCACACTCTAATGTCTCCCCCACACTCACACACTGTTATTATACATTATATAGCGCTGACATATACCACAGCGCTGTACATAGAAGCAGTCACATGACCTCCTGTCCCTCAGAGCTCACACTCTAATGTCTCCCCCACACTCACACACTGTTATTATACATTATATAGCGCTGACATATACCACAGCGCTGTACATAGAAGCAGTCACATGACCTCCTGTCCCTCAGAGCTCACACTCTAATGTCTCCCCCACACTCACACACTGTTATTATACATTATATAGCGCTGACATATACCACAGCGCTGTACATAGAAGCAGTCACATGACCTCCTGTCCCTCAGAGCTCACACTCTAATGTCTCCCCCACACTCACACACTGTTATTATACATTATATAGCGCTGACATATACCACAGCGATGTACATAGCAGTCACATGACCTCCTGTCCCTCAGAGCTCACACTCTAATGTCTCCTCCGCACTCACACACTGTTATTATACATTATATAGCGCTGACATATACCACAGCGCTGTACATAGAAGCAGTCACATGACCTCCTGTCCCTCAGAGCTCACACTCTAATGTCTCCCCCGCACTCACACACTGTTATTATACATTATATAGCGCTGACATATACCACAGCGCTGTACATAGAAGCAGTCACATGACCTCCTGTCCCTCAGAGCTCACACTCTAATGTCTCCTCCGCACTCACACACTGTTATTATACATTATATAGCACTGACATATACCACAGCGCTGTACATAGAAGCAGTCACATGACCCCCTGTCCCTCAGAGCTCACACTCTAATGTCTCCCCCACACTCACACACTGTTATTATACATTATATAGCGCTGACATATACCACAGCGCTGTACATAGAAGCAGTCACATGACCTCCTGTCCCTCAGAGCTCACACTCTAATGTCTCCCCCACACTCACACACTGTTATTATACATTATATAGCGCTGACATATACCACAGCGCTGTACATAGAAGCAGTCACATGACCTCCTGTCCCTCAGAGCTCACACTCTAATGTCTCCCCCACACTCACACACTGTTATTATACATTATATAGCGCTGACATATACCACAGCGCTGTACATAGAAGCAGTCACATGACCTCCTGTCCCTCAGAGCTCACACTCTAATGTCTCCCCCACACTGTTATTATACATTATATAGCGCTGACATATACCACAGTGCTGTACATAGAAGCAGTCACATGACCTCCTGTCCCTCAGAGCTCACACTCTAATGTCTCCCCCACACTCACACACTGTTATTATACATTATATAGCGCTGACATATACCACAGCGCTGTACATAGAAGCAGTCACATGATCTCCTGTCCCTCAGAGCTCACACTCTAATGTCTCCCCCACACTCACACACTGTTATTATACATTATATAGCGCTGACATATACCACAGCGCTGTACATAAAAGCAGTCACATGACCTCCTGTCCCTCAGAGCTCACACTCTAATGTCTCCCCCACACTCACACACTGTTATTATACATTATATAGCGCTGACATATACCACAACGCTGTACATAGAAGCAGTCACATGACCTCCTGTCCCTCAGAGCTCACACTCTAATGTCTCATACACTGTTATTATACATTATATAGCGCAGTGTGCGGGGTTCCCCTTTATGCGCGGCCCCTTATTGGGGGATCACAATGGCGGTTGCGCCTGTTCTTTGTCAGTAAACACGGTGTCACCTCCTTCCTGGCTGATGTAAATGTTAGTGTTGGGAGCTCGGCTTCCTGCGCTGTTCCCCGTGTGAGCGTCCCGCAGAAGAATGCCCCATGTGCGGTGCCAGCGCCGCGCTCCCTCCGCAGCGGGCAATACAGCCGCGGATCGCCATTGTTCCCTGGCGCTGCGCCAGCCCCGGGGCCGGCCAATAAAAACTCTGCTTTTCAGCGAAAGGAAAGGAACGCCGGGCGCTGATTTATGGCCTCGCGTTCGGGTCCAGGATGGGGTTAAACCTGCAGCGTGGATTGTTTTCCCAGCGCCACCGGCTGCGTTGTATTTGGACGCCGCTGAAAGAGGACGAGGACAGCTCGCCAAACCCATCGCGTTTCCTGTCCCCCAGATTCCAGGGCTCGCCTGGGCCCCAACATGCTGCTCTCCCAAATCCACCTCCGGGGGGCGCTGAGCCAGCAACGATCCGCCCAGAGAAACCCAGAAACTCCCTCCTGTAACATATAACTTATATCTGGAGAGCGGCCGTGTCCCTCCTGTAACATATAACTTATATCTGGAGAGCGGCCGTGTCCCTCCTGTAACATATAACTTATATCTGGAGAGCGGCCGTGTCTCTCCTGTAACATATAACTTATATCTGGAGAGCGGCCGTGTCTCTCCTGTAACATATAACTTATATCTGGAGAGCGGCCGTGTCCCTCCTGTAACATATAACTTATATCTGGAGAGCGGCCGTGTCCCTCCTGTAACATATAACTTATATCTGGAGAGCGGCCGTGTCTCTCCTGTAACATATAACTTATATCTGGAGAGCGGCCGTGTCTCTCCTGTAACATATAACTTATATCTGGAGAGCCGCCGTGTCCCTCCTGTAACATATAACTTATATCTGGAGAGCGGCCGTGTCTCTCCTGTAACATATAACATATATCTGGAGAGCGTCCGTGTCCTTCCTGTAACATATAACTTATATCTGGAGAGCGGCCGTGTCTCTCCTGTAACATATAACTTATATCTGGAGAGCGGCCGTGTCCCTCCTGTAACATATAACTTATATCTGGAGAGCGGCCGTGTCCCTCCTGTAACATATAACTTATATCTGGAGAGCGGCCGTGTCCCTCCTGTAACATATAACTTATATCTGGAGAGCTGCCTCCTGTAACATATAACTTATATCTGGAGAGCGGCCGTGTCCCTCCTGTAACATATAACTTATATCTGGAGAGCGGCCGTGTCCCTCCTGTAACATATAACTTATATCTGGAGAGCGGCCGTGTCCCTCCTGTAACATATAACTTATATCTGGAGAGCGGCCGTGTCCCTCCTGTAACATATAACTTATATCTGGAGAGCGGCCGTGTCCCTCCTGTAACATATAACTTATATCTGGAGAGCGGCCGTGTCCCTCCTGTAACATATAACTTATATCTGGAGAGCGGCCGTGTCCCTCCTGTAACATATAACTTATATCTGGAGAGCAGCCGTGTCCCTCCTGTAACATATAACTTATATCTGGAGAGAGGCCGTGTCCCTCCTGTAACATATAACTTATATCTGGAGAGCAGCCGTGTCTCTCCTGTAACATATAACTTATATCTGGAGAGCGGCCGTGTCTCTCCTGTAACATATAACTTATATCTGGAGAGCGGCCGTGTCCCTCCTGTAACATATAACTTATATCTGGAGAGCGGCCGTGTCTCTCCTGTAACATATAACTTATATCTGGAGAGCGGCCGTGTCTCTCCTGTAACATATAACTTATATCTGGAGAGCGGCCGTGTCCCTCCTGTAACATATAACTTATATGTGGAGAGCGGCCGTGTCCCTCCTGTAACATATAACTTATATCTGGAGAGCGGCCGTGTCTCTCCTGTAACATATAACTTATATCTGGAGAGCGGCCGTGTCCCTCCTGTAACATATAACTTATATCTGGAGAGCGGCCGTGTCCCTCCTGTAACATATAACTTATATCTGGAGAGCGGCCGTGTCCCTCCTGTAACATATAACTTATATCTGGAGAGCGGCCGTGTCCCTCCTGTAACATATAACTTATATCTGGAGAGCGGCCGTGTCCCTCCTGTAACATATAACTTATATCTGGAGGGGGGCCGTGTCCCTCCTGTAACATATAACTTATATCTGGAGAGCGGCCGTGTCTCTCCTGTAACATATAACTTATATCTGGAGAGCGGCCGTGTCTCTCCTGTAACATATAACTTATATCTGGAGAGCGGCCGTGTCTCTCCTGTAACATATAACTTATATCTGGAGAGCGGCCGTGTCCCTCCTGTAACATATAACTTATATCTGGAGGGGGGCCGTGTCCCTCCTGTAACATATAACTTATATCTGGAGAGCGGCCGTGTCCCTCCTGTAACATATAACTTATATCTGGAGAGCGGCCGTGTCTCTCCTGTAACATATAACTTATATCTGGAGAGCGGCCGTGTCCCTCCTGTAACATATAACTTATATCTGGAGAGCGGCCGTGTCCCTCCTGTAACATAGAACTTATATCTGGAGAGCGGCCGTGTCCCTCCTGTAACATATAACTTATATCTGGAGAGCGGCCGTGTCCCTCCTGTAACATATAACTTATATCTGGAGAGCGGCCGTGTCTCTCCTGTAACATATAACTTATATCTGGAGAGCGGCCGTGTCTCTCCTGTAACATATAACTTATATCTGGAGAGCGGCCGTGTCCCTCCTGTAACATATAACTTATATCTGGAGAGCGGCCGTGTGCCTCCTGTAACATATAACTTATATCTGGAGAGCGGCCGTGTCCCTCCTGTAACATATAACTTATATCTGGAGAGCGGCCGTGTCTCTCCTGTAACATATAACTTATATCTGGAGAGCGGCCGTGTCTCTCCTGTAACATATAACTTATATCTGGAGAGCGGCCGTGTCTCTCCTGTAACATATAACTTATATCTGGAGAGCGGCCGTGTCTCTCCTGTAACATATAACTTATATCTGGAGAGTGGCCGTGTCTCTCCTGTAACATATAACTTATATCTGGAGAGCGGCCGTGTCCCTCCTGTAACATATAACTTATATCTGGAGAGCGGCCGTGTCCCTCCTGTAACATATAACTTATATCTGGAGAGCGGCCGTGTCTCTCCTGTAACATATAACTTATATCTGGAGAGCGGCCGTGTCTCTCCTGTAACATATAACTTATATCTGGAGAGCAGCCGTGTCCCTCCTGTAACATATAACTTATATCTGGAGAGCGACCGTGTCCCTCCTGTAACATATAACTTATATCTGGAGAGCGGCCGTGTCCCTCCTGTAACATATAACTTATATCTGGAGAGCGTCCGTGTCCTTCCTGTAACATATAACTTATATCTGGAGGGGGGCCGTGTCTCTCCTGTAACATATAACTTATATCTGGAGAGCGGCCGTGTCTCTCCTGTAACATATAACTTATATCTGGAGAGCGGCCGTGTCTCTCCTGTAACATATAACTTATATCTGGAGAGCGGCCGTGTCCCTCCTGTAACATATAACTTATATCTGGAGAGCGGCCGTGTCTCTCCTGTAACATATAACTTATATCTGGAGAGCGGCCGTGTCTCTCCTGTAACATATAACTTATATCTGGAGAGCAGCCGTGTCCCTCCTGTAACATATAACTTATATCTGGAGAGCGACCGTGTCCCTCCTGTAACATATAACTTATATCTGGAGAGCGACCGTGTCCCTCCTGTAACATATAACTTATATCTGGAGAGCGGCCGTGTCTCTCCTGTAACATATAACTTATATCTGGAGAGCGGCCGTGTCTCTCCTGTAACATATAACTTATATCTGGAGAGCAGCCGTGTCCCTCCTGTAACATATAACTTATATCTGGAGAGCGACCGTGTCCCTCCTGTAACATATAACTTATATCTGGAGAGCGGCCGTGTCTCTCCTGTAACATATAACATATATCTGGAGAGCGTCCGTGTCCTTCCTGTAACATATAACTTTTATCTGCAGAGCGGCCGTGTCCCTCCTGTAACATATAACTTATATCTGGAGAGCGGCCGTGTCTCTCCTGTAACATATAACTTATATCTGGAGAGCGGCCGTGTCTCTCCTGTAACATATAACTTATATCTGGAGAGCGGCCGTGTCCCTCCTGTAACATATAACTTATATCTGGAGAGCGGCCGTGTCCCTCCTGTAACATATAACTTATATCTGGAGAGCGGCCGTGTCTCTCCTGTAACATATAACTTATATCTGGAGAGCGGCCGTGTCTCTCCTGTAACATATAACTTATATATGGAGAGCTGCCGTGTCTCTCCTGTAACATATAACTTATATCTGGAGAGCGGCCGTGTCTCTCCTGTAACATATAACTTATATATGGAGAGCTGCCGTGTCTCTCCTGTAACATATAACTTATATCTGGAGAGCGGCTGTGTCTCTCCTGTAACATATAACTTATATCTGGAGAGCGGCCGTGTCTCTCCTGTAACATATAACTTATATCTGGAGAGCGGCCGTGTCTCTCCTGTAACATAACTTATATCTGGAGAGCGGCCGTGTCTCTCCTGTAACATATAACTTATATCTGGAGAGCGGCTGTGTCCCTCCTGTAACATATAACTTATATCTGGAGAGCGGCTGTGTCCCTCCTGTAACATATAACTTATATCTGGAGAGCGGCCGTGTCTCTCCTGTAACATATAACTTATATCTGGAGAGCGGCCGTGTCCCTCCTGTAACATATAACTTATATCTGGAGGGGGGCCGTGTCCCTCCTGTAACATATAACTTATATCTGGAGAGCGGCCGTGTCTCTCCTGTAACATATAACTTATATCCGGAGAGCGGCCGTGTCCCTCCTGTAACATATAACTTATATCTGCAGAGCGGCCGTGTCTCTCCTGTAACATATAACTTATATCTGGAGAGCGGCCGTGTCTCTCCTGTAACATAACTTATATCTGGAGAGCGGCCGTGTCCCTCCTGTAACATATAACTTATATCTGGAGAGCGGCCGTGTCCCTCCTGTAACATATAACTTATATCTGGAGAGCGGCCGTGTCTCTCCTGTAACATATAACTTATATCTGGAGAGCGGCCGTGTCCCTCCTGTAACATATAACTTATATCTGGAGAGCGGCCATGTCCCTCCTGTAACATATAACTTATATCTGGAGAGCGGCCGTGTCCCTCCTGTAACATATAACTTATATCTGGAGAGCGACCGTGTCTCTCCTGTAACATATAACTTATATCTGGAGAGCGACCGTGTCTCTCCTGTAACATATAACTTATATCTGGAGAGCGGCCGTGTCTCTCCTGTAACATATAACTTATATCTGGAGAGCGGCCGTGTCCCTCATGTAACATATAACTTATATCTGGAGAGCGGCCGTGTCTCTCCTGTAACATATAACTTATATCTGGAGAGCGGCCGTGTCCTTCCTGTAACATATAACTTATATCTGGAGAGCGGCCGTGTCCCTCCTGTAACATATAACTTATATCTGGAGAGCGACCGTGTCTCTCCTGTAACATATAACTTATATCTGGAGAGCGGCCGTGTCCCTCCTGTAACATATAACTTATATCTGGAGAGCTGCCTCCTGTAACATATAACTTATATCTGGAGAGCGGCCGTGTCTCTCCTGTAACATATAACTTATATCTGGAGAGCGGCCGTGTCTCTCCTGTAACATATAACTTATATCTGGAGAGCTGCCTCCTGTAACATATAACTTATATCTGGAGAGCGGCCGTGTCTCTCCTGTAACATATAACTTATATCTGGAGAGCGGCCGTGTCCCTCCTGTAACATATAACTTATATCTGGAGAGCGGCCATGTCTCTCCTGTAACATATAACTTATATCTGGAGAGCGGCCCTGTCCCTCCTGTAACATATAACTTATATCTGGAGAGCGGCCGTGTCTCTCCTGTAACATATAACTTATATCTGGAGAGCTGCCTCCTGTAACATATAACTTATATCTGGAGAGCGGCCGTGTCCCTCCTGTAACATATAACTTATATCTGGAGAGCGGCCGTGTCTCTCCTGTAACATATAACTTATATCTGGAGAGCGGCCGTGTCTCTCCTGTAACATATAACTTATATCTGGAGAGCGGCCGTGTCCCTCCTGTAACATATAACTTATATCTGGAGAGCGGCCGTGTCCCTCCTGTAACATATAACTTATATCTGGAGAGCGGCCGTGTCCCTCCTGTAACATATAACTTATATCTGGAGAGCGGCCGTGTCCCTCCTGTAACATATAACTTATATCTGGAGAGCGGCCGTGTCCCTCCTGTAACATATAACTTATATATGGAGAGCGGCCGTGTCCCTCCTGTAACATATAACTTATATCTGGAGAGCGGCCGTGTCTCTCCTGTAACATATAACTTATATCTGGAGGGGGGCCGTGTCCCTCCTGTAACATATAACTTATATCTGGAGAGCGGCCGTGTCTCTCCTGTAACATATAACTTATATCTGGAGAGCGGCCGTGTCTCTCCTGTAACATATAACTTATATCTGGAGAGCGGCCGTGTCTCTCCT
Source organism: Gastrophryne carolinensis (assembly GCA_027917425.1). Taxonomy (NCBI): domain Eukaryota; kingdom Metazoa; phylum Chordata; class Amphibia; order Anura; family Microhylidae; genus Gastrophryne; species Gastrophryne carolinensis. The sequence continues at coordinate 739,256 of CM051238.1, read as the reverse complement.
GTAACATATAACTTATATCTGGAGAGCGGCCGTGTCTCTCCTGTAACATATAACTTATATCTGGAGAGCGGCCGTGTCCCTCCTGTAACATATAACTTATATCTGGAGAGCGGCCGTGTCCCTCCTGTAACATATAACTTATATCTGGAGAGCGGCCGTGTCCCTCCTGTAACATATAACTTATATATGGAGAGCGGCCGTGTCCCTCCTGTAACATATAACTTATATCTGGAGAGCGGCCGTGTCTCTCCTGTAACATATAACTTATATCTGGAGAGAGGCCGTGTCCCTCCTGTAACATATAACTTATATCTGGAGAGCGGCCGTGTCCCTCCTGTAACATATAACTTATATCTGGAGAGCGGCCGTGTCTCTCCTGTAACATATAACTTATATCTGGAGAGCGGCCGTGTCTCTCCTGTAACATATAACTTATATCTGGAGAGTGGCCGTGTCTCTCCTGTAACATATAACTTATATCTGGAGAGCGGCCGTGTCCCTCCTGTAACATATAACTTATATCTGGAGAGCGGCCGTGTCTCTCCTGTAACAAATAACTTATATCTGGAGAGCGGCCGTGTCCTTCCTGTAACATATAACTTATATCTGGAGAGCGGCCGTGTCTCTCCTGTAACATATAACTTATATCTGGAGAGTGGCCGTGTCTCTCCTGTAACATATAACTTATATCTGGAGAGCGGCCGTGTCTCTCCTGTAACAAATAACTTATATCTGGAGAGCGGCCGTGTCCCTCCTGTAACATATAACTTATATCTGGAGAGCGGCCGTGTCCCTCCTGTAACATATAACTTATATCTGGAGAGCGGCCGTGTCTCTCCTGTAACATATAACTTATATCTGGAGAGCGGCCGTGTCCCTCCTGTAACATATAACTTATATCTGGAGAGCGGCCGTGTCCCTCCTGTAACATATAACTTATATCTGGAGAGCGGCCGTGTCTCTCCTGTAACATATAACTTATATCTGGAGAGCGGCCGTGTCCCTCCTGTAACATATAACTTATATCTGGAGAGCGGCCGTGTCCCTCCTGTAACATATAACTTATATATGGAGAGCGGCCGTGTCTCTCCTGTAACATATAACTTATATCTGGAGAGCGGCCGTGTCCCTCCTGTAACATATAACTTATATCTGGAGAGCGGCCGTGTCCCTCCTGTAACATATAACTTATATCTGGAGAGCGGCCGTGTCCCTCCTGTAACATATAACTTATATCTGGAGAGCGGCCGTGTCCCTCCTGTAACATATAACTTATATCTGGAGAGCGGCCGTGTCTCTCCTGTAACATATAACTTATATCTGGAGAGCGGCCGTGTCCCTCCTGTAACATATAACTTATATCTGGAGAGCGGCCGTGTCTCTCCTGTAACATATAACTTATATCTGGAGAGCGGCCGTGTCCCTCCTGTAACAAATAACTTATATCTGGAGAGTGGCCGTGTCCCTCCTGTAACAAATAACTTATATCTGGAGAGCGGCCGTGTCCCTCCTGTAACATATAACTTATATCTGGAGAGCGGCCGTGTCCCTCCTGTAACATATAACTTATATCTGGAGAGCGTCCGTGTCCCTCCTGTAACATATAACTTATATCTGGAGAGCGGCCGCGTCCCTCCTGTAACATATAACTTATATCTGGAGAGCGGCCGTGTCTCTCCTGTAACATATAACTTATATCTGGAGAGCGGCCGTGTCCCTCCTGTAACATATAACTTATATCTGGAGAGCGGCCGTGTCTCTCCTGTAACATATAACTTATATCTGGAGAGCGGCCGTGTCCCTCCTGTAACATATAACTTATATCTGGAGAGAGGTCGTGTCTCTCCTGTAACATATAACTTATATCTGGAGAGCGGCCGTGTCTCTCCTGTAACATATAACTTATATCTGGAGAGCGGCCGTGTCCCTCCTGTAACATATAACTTATATCTGGAGAGCGGCCGTGTCCCTCCTGTAACATATAACTTATATCTGGAGAGCGGCCGTGTCTCTCCTGTAACATATAACTTATATCTGGAGAGCGGCCGTGTCCCTCCTGTAACATATAACTTATATCTGGAGAGCGGCCGTGTCCCTCCTGTAACATATAACTTATATCTGGAGAGCGGCCGTGTCCCTCCTGTAACATATAACTTATATCTGGAGAGCGGCCGTGTCTCTCCTGTAACATATAACTTATATCTGGAGAGCGGCCGTGTCCCTCCTGTAACATATAACTTATATCTGGAGAGCGGCCGTGTCCCTCCTGTAACATATAACTTATATCTGGAGAGCAGCCGTGTCTCTCCTGTAACATATAACTTATATCTGGAGAGCGGCCGTGTCTCTCCTGTAACATATAACTTATATCTGGAGAGCGGCCGTGTCCCTCCTGTAACATATAACTTATATCTGGAGAGCGGCCGTGTCCCTCCTGTAACATATAACTTATATCTGGAGAGCGGCCGTGTCCCTCCTGTAACATATAACTTATATCTGGAGAGCGGCCGTGTCCCTCCTGTAACATATAACTTATATCTGGAGAGCGGCCGTGTCTCTCCTGTAACATATAACTTATATCTGGAGAGCTGCCTCCTGTAACATATAACTTATATCTGGAGAGCGGCCGTGTCTCTCCTGTAACATATAACTTATATCTGCAGAGCGGCCGTGTCCCTCCTGTAACATATAACTTATATCTGGAGAGCGGCCGTGTCTCTCCTGTAACATATAACTTATATCTGGAGAGCGGCCGTGTCTCTCCTGTAACATATAACTTATATCTGGAGAGCTGCCTCCTGTAACATATAACTTATATCTGGAGAGCGGCCGTGTCTCTCCTGTAACATATAACTTATATCTGGAGAGCGGCCGTGTCCCTCCTGTAACATATAACTTATATCTGGAGAGCGGCCGTGTCTCTCCTGTAACATATAACTTATATCTGGAGAGCGGCCGTGTCCCTCCGGTAACATATAACTTATATCTGGAGAGCGGCCGTGTCCCTCCTGTAACATATAACTTATATCTGGAGAGCGGCTTTGTCCCTCCTGTAACATATAACTTATATCTGGAGAGCGGCCGTGTCTCTCCTGTAACATATAACTTATATCTGGAGAGCGGCCGTGTCCCTCCTGTAACATATAACTTATATCTGGAGAGCGGCTGTGTCCCTCCTGTAACATATAACTTATATCTGGAGAGCGGCCGTGTCTCTCCTGTAACATATAACTTATATCTGGAGAGCTGCCTCCTGTAACATATAACTTATATCTGGAGAGCGGCCGTGTCTCTCCTGTAACATATAACTTATATCTGGAGAGCTGCCTCCTGTAACATATAACTTATATCTGGAGAGCGGCCGTGTCTCTCCTGTAACATATAACTTATATCTGGAGAGCGGCCGTGTCCCTCCTGTAACATATAACTTATATCTGGAGAGCGGCCGTGTCCCTCCTGTAACATATAACTTATATCTGGAGAGCGGCCGTGTCTCTCCTGTAACATATAACTTATATCTGGAGAGCGGCCGTGTCTCTCCTGTAACATATAACTTATATCTGGAGAGCTGCCTCCTGTAACATATAACTTATATCTGGAGAGCTGCCTCCTGTAACATATAACTTATATCTGGAGAGCGGCTGTGATAGGAGAGGTGTATGGTGGCAGTAGCTGTTGCACAGTGGCCTCTGCTGGGCTGGTTGGGTGCTGCAGCTTGTGCTTATTTTAGCTAGATATATATATATATATATATATATATATATATTATAGAATATAATTAATATATACAATATAATTTGTATTATAGATTATAATTAATATTAATAATAATGTAATTAATATTATAATATAAAGATATATATATATATATATATATATATATATATATATATATATATTCACACATTTAATTATATAATTTATCATTATAGTAGAATAATAATTAGCACACTGACTCATTTACATAGTTAGACACTTCCTTCGGGTAGAAGAAGGGAAAAGGAAATAAAATAATACATTGTGTGATGTCACTGGTCACATGTCCTGTATTGCAGGTCGCTGGATAATCGTGGGATACCTCTGAGCATTAAAAGGCAGAATTAATGAATCAGCGGGTTTTATCCGGGTTTCATCCGGACACATTATGTTTGTGGTGCATTATATTATTTTCCTTCTGAAGATTCACCAGCCAGACTTACCAGACAACCAATCGAAAGTCTTCATCGTCATAAGTAGTCGGCAGCTTATTTTCTGATCAGAGTTACAGGGGTTAAGTGCAGTTCTGGGTTGAAGGGTTAAAGATAAGCTGGTGCATCATTTTCATATCTCCCAACTTTTCTGGGTGGGAAAGAGGGACAATTTTAAATTAAGCCACACCCCCCTCACTGAGGGATGAATGAGCCACGCCTCCTCATTGGTGGGACACAAAGATTGGCAATGTGGAGGTGGAGCAGCTTATGTCGCCTCTGCTCCAGTGATGTAACAACAGACCTCGAAAAGTCCACGTGAAAATTCCTCACTGGCACGAACCCGTTTGAGATCCATGGTCGGTCACACTGTCCCATTAGTTTTCAGAACTATAAGCCAACTGAAGGAAAAGCCTCTGGCTGAGAACGAGACCAGTAACAACCGCTCCCATAATCCACCAGGAGGTCCACTGTCTCATCAATGTAGGGAGTGATTCAGCTCCCCTGGTGCCAGGACATGGCCAAAATCGCCTTGAAAAACTAAAAAAAAAAAGCCTTATTGCAGACAAGAGGCTGAAGAACTGGAAGCACACAAAGATTGGCAAGTTGGAGGTATGTGCCATTCATGTCCACCATTGCCAAGAACTCCCACCGCTCCGGGGATGCAACGCCGGGCCTCAAAAACCCCAAGAAAAAGACTCCTCACCCCCACAAGAAGGCCGTTTAGGGGGGTTGAGATCGAAGGTAAGTCACACTGTCCCTTCATTTTTGGGAAGTACTAATGAATTTGTGTAGAAGCCTCCGAGAAGGGGGATCAGTATGTCCACTGGGTTTTTCACCATTTCCATAATAGTCCTTCATGTCCACCATTGCTAAGAACCTCTGCAGCTCCAGGGATGCAACGTCAGGCCTCGAAACCCCCAAGCCAAAAATTCCTCACCCCACAAAGCCGTTTAGGCATTTGAGACCCAAGATCAGTCACACTGTCCCCTCCTTTTTGGGAAGTACCAATGAATTTGAGTAGAAGAGTCCGAGAAGGGGGATCAATACGTCCACATCCTGCAATACCTCCTGATGAGGAACCGTCCAGACAGGGATTCGGCTCATCAGCATCAGCCATGATGAGCAAGACTTTCATGAACACCCTTGGGCCTGACAAGAGGCTGAAGAACTGGAAACACTGTTATCCCACAGAGAGTTTAAACTTCTGAGGGCCCACAAAGATCGACAATGTGGAGGTGATTGTCCTTCGTGTCCACCATTGCCAAGAATTTCCTTTTATGTTCACCATACGTCAGGGACGGCTTCAGAGACAAAACAACAAGCCTTGAAACCCAAAAAGACCTCTGCAAAAGAATTGCAGCAGAAGCCTCTGTGTGAGGAAGGGGTCCGTGTGACCAGCCCTGGATCCACCAGGTGGCCCCCCGCCATCACATCCCGCATTTCTTTCTGCAGAGACACAGCCCAGGAGAAGGGATCATATGGGCAGGGGGCCATTCGGCTCATCAGCATGGTCATGACGACCAAGACTTTAGTACCCAGAAGAGTGGATTGGATGAGCTGGGGGTCCATAGCAAAGCAAATGAACTTCCGATGGCCCACAAAGGCCAGCAACATGAAGACATGTGACCTCTGTGTCTCAAGAACTGCTTCAGAAACGCAACAATGAGCCTCGAAAACCAAAAAACCTCTGCAAACGATCTGCAGCAGAAGCCTCTGTGTGAGGAAGAGGCCGGTATGACCAGCCCTGGATCCACCAGGCGGCCCACTACCACTATGAGGGCTACTGAGCTCTTTAGATTTCAAACATTTTTATTTATAAGGTCCTATAGCCCAGAGATGGTTGTACCCGGCTCCTCTTATCTCAATGTATTTTATTTCCGGTCACTTCCTTCGAGCGCACGTCCCTATCATCACGCGGACAGAGTGCCGCTGTATTAATAACCATACCTCACAAGTGTCCCTGATTTGGTGGGAGTGTCCCTCTTTTAAATCCATGTCCCTCTGTCCCTTGTTCCCATTTGTCCCTCTTTGAGGTGTAACATGCAGATCTGCAGCAATAAATGATTCATTTGCCTATTCCAAGTGTTTCTATTGTTGTAACTGTTACAATGTATCTCCTATCCATCCCTCAATGAGGGGGCGTGGCTTCATATATCCCTCAATGAGGGGGCGTGGCTTCATCTATCTCTAAATGAGGGGTGTGGCTTCATCCATCCCTCAATGAAAGAGTGTGGCTTCATCCATCCCTCAATGAGGGGGCGTGGCTTCATCTATCCCTCAATGAGGGGGCGTGGCTTCATCTATCCCTCAATGAGGGGGCGTGGTTTCATTATCCCTCAATGAGGGGCGTGGCTTCATCCATCCCTCGATGAGGGGTGTGGCTTAATCCACCCCTCAATGAGGGGGCGTGGCTTCATCCATCCCTCAATGAGGGGCGTGGCCTAATTTAACAAATGTCCTTCTTTGCCACCCTAAAAAGTTGGTAGGTACTTTAATAACTACATTCAACCTAATTAGTAAACAAGCAGCGACGATCCGCTAAAACGGGGGCGGTGACGGGTCCTGTATCCGCCATATGTCGGTCACGCCCCCATTGAGGATCCCCCGCAGTTAGGCAGTTCGGGGAGACGACCTGTAAATCTAATTGGTGCATAGATATATATCTAAAAAAATGATGTTCAACCATTAGTGGAGGCGCCCCCCCAACCAGAGGGGATCCCAAACTGATGATCCCACAAGGAGGCAAACAGAGGACCCACAGTGGTGGTTTCTGGGGGGCCCCTGTGCCCTTGTCATGCCGTCCCCATAGCACCTAGTGTACTCACCTACCTCCATCCCATAGTCTGGTCCTTGCCAATTCAGGAACACACAAAAAAGTCTGATCAAGGTCGTTTTTATGTTTTTCTGATGGTCACGTGTTCCTACCTAGGGGGCGGCTCATGGGTCACGTGTCCCTACCTAGGGGGCGGCTCATGGGTCACGTGTTCCTACCTAGGGGGCGGCTCATGGGTCACGTGTTCCTACCTAGGGGGCGGCTCATGGGTCACGTGTTCCTACCTAGAGGGCGGCTCATGGGTCACGTGTTCCTACCTAGGGGGCGGCTCATGGGTCACGTGTTCCTACCTAGGGGGCGGCTCATGGGTCACGTGTTCCTACCTAGGGGGCGGCTCATGGGTCACGTGCTCCTACCTAGGGGGCGGCTCATGGGTCACGTGTTCCTACCTAGGGGGCGGCTCATGGGTCACGTGTTCCTACCTAGGGGGCGGCTCATGGGTCACGTGTTCCTACCTAGGGGGCGGCTCATGGGTCACGTGTTCCTACCTAGGGGGCGGCTCATGGGTCACGTGTTCCTACCTAGGGGGCGGCTCATGAGTCACGTGTACCTACCTAGAGGGTGTCTCATGGGTCACGTGTTCCTACCTAGGGGGCGGCTCATGGGTCACGTGTTCCTACCTAGGGGGCGGCTCATGGGTCACGTGCTCCTACCTAGGGGGCGGCTCATGGGTCACGTGCTCCTACCTAGGGGGCGGCTCATGGGTCACGTGTTCCTACCTAGGGGGCGGCTCATTGGTCACGTGTTCCTACCTAGGGGGCGGCTCATGAGTCACGTGTACCTACCTAGAGGGTGTCTCATGGGTCACGTGTTCCTACCTAGGGGGCGGCTCATGGGTCACGTGTTCCTACCTAGGGGGCGGCTCATGGGTCACGTGCTCCTACCTAGGGGGCGGCTCATGGGTCACGTGTTCCTACCTAGGGGGCGGCTCATGGGTCACGTGTTCCTACCTAGGGGGCGGCTCATGGGTCACGTGTTCCTACCTAGGGGGCGGCTCATGGGTCACGTGTTCCTACCTAGAGGGCGTCTCATGGGTCACGTGTTCCTACCTAGGGGGCGGCTCATGGGTCACGTGTTCCTACCTAGGGGGCGGCTCATGGGTCACGTGTTCCTACCTAGAGGGCGTTTCATGGCTCACGTGTTCCTATCTAGGGGCGGCTCATGGGTCACGTGTTCCTACCTAGAGGGCGACTCATGAGTCACGTGTTCCTACCTAGGAGGCGGCTCATGGGTCACGTGTTCCTACCTAGGGGCGGCTCATGGGTCACGTGTTCCTACCTAGAGGGCGACTCATGAGTCACGTGTTCCTACCTAGGGGGCGGCTCATGGGTCATGTGTTCCTACCTAGGGGCGGCTCATGGGTCACGTGTTCCTACCTAGAGGGCGGCTCATGGGTCACGTGTTCCTACCTAGGAGGCGGCTCATGGGTCACGTGTTCCTACCTAGGGGCGGCTCATGGGTCACGTGTTCCTACCTAGGGGGCGACTCATGAGTCACGTGTTCCTACCTAGGAGGCGGCTCATGGGTCACGTGTTCCTACCTAGGGGCGGCTCATGGGTCACGTGTTCCTACCTAGAGGGCGACTCAAGAGTCACGTGTTCCTACCTAGGAGGCGGCTCATGGGTCACCTGTCCCTACCTAGGGGGCGGCTCATGGGTCACGTGCTCCTACCTAGAGGGAGTCTCATGGGTCACGTGTTCCTACCTAGGGGGCGGCTCATGGGTCACCTGTTCCTACCTCCGGGGCGGCTCATGGGTCACCAGTTCCTACCTAGGGGGCGGCTCATGGGTCACGTGTTCCTACCTAGGGGGCGGCTCATGGGTCACGTGTTCCTACCTAGAGGGCGACTCATGAGTCACGTGTTCCTACCTAGGGGGTGGCTCATGGGTCACGTGCTCCTACCTAGGGGGCGGCTCATGGGTCACGTGCTCCTACCTAGGGGGAGGCTCATGGGTCACGTTCTCGTACCTAGGGGGCGGCTCATGGGTCACGTGCTCCTACCTAGGGGGTGGCTCATGGGTCACGTGTTCCTATCTAGAGGGCGGCTAATGGGTCACGTGTTCCTAACTAGGGGGCGGCTCATGGGTCACGTGTTCCTACCTAGAGGGCGGCTCATGGGTCACGTGCTCCTACCTAGAGGGTGTCTCATGGGTCACGTGTTCCTATCTAGAGGGCGGCTAATGGGTCACGTGCTCCTACCTAGGGGGCGGCTCGTGGGTCACGTGTTCCTACCTAGGGGGCGGCTTATGGGTCACGTGTTCCTACCTAGGGGACGGCTCAAGGGTCACGTGTTCCTACCTAGGGGGCGGCTCATGGGTCACGTTTTCCTACCAAGGGGCGGCTCATGGGTCACCTGTTCCTACCTAGGGGGTGGCTCATGGGTCACGTGTTCCTACCTAGGGGGCGGTTCATGGGTCACGTGTTCCTACCTAGGGGGCGGCTCATGGGTCACGTGTTCCTACCTAGGGGACGGCTCAAGGGTCACGTGCTCCTACCTAGAGGGCGACTCATGGGTCACGTGTTCCAACCTAGAGGGCAGCTCATGGGTCACGTGTTCCAACTTAGAGGGCAGCTCATGGGTCACGTGTTCCTACCTAGAGGGCGACTCATGGGTCACGTGTTCCTACCTAGAGGGCGGCTCATGGGTCACGTGTTCCAACCTAGAGGGCAGCTCATGGGTCACGTGCTCCTACCTAGAGGGCGGCTCATGGGTCACGTGTTCCAACCTAGAGGGCAGCTCATGGGTCACGTGTTCCTACCTAGAGGGCGGCTCATGGGTCACGTGTTCCAACCTAGAGGGCAGCTCATGGGTCACGTGCTCCTACCTAGGGGGCGGCTCATGGGTCACGTGCTCCTACCTAGGGGGCGGCTCATGGGTCACGTGTTCCTACCTAGGGGGCGGCTCATGGGTCACGTGTTCCTACCTAGAGGGTGGCTCATGGGTCACCTGTTCCTACCTAGGGGGCGGCTCATGGGTCACGTGCTCCTACCTAGGGGGCGGTTCATGGGTCACGTGTTCCTACCTAGGGGGCGGCTCATGGGTCACGTGCTCCTACCTAGAGGGCAGCTCAAGGGTCACGTGTTCCTACCTAGGGGGCGGCTCATGGGTCACGTGCTCCTACCTAGGGGGCGGCTCATGGGTCACGTGCTCCTACCTAGGGGGCGGCTCATGGGTCACGTGTTCCTACCTAGGGGGCGGCTCATGGGTCACGTGTTCCTACCTAGGGGGCGGCTCATGGGTCACGTGTTCCTACCTAGGGGGCGGCTCATGGGTCACGTGCTCCTACCTAGGGGGCGGCTCATGGGTCACGTGTTCCTACCTAGGGGGCGGCTCATGGGTCACGTGTTCCTACCTAGGGGGCGGCTCATGGGTCACGTGTTCCTACCTAGGGGGCGGCTCATGGGTCACGTGTTCCTACCTAGGGGGCGGCTCATGGGTCACGTGTTCCTACCTAGGGGGCGGCTCATGAGTCACGTGTACCTACCTAGAGGGTGTCTCATGGGTCACGTGTTCCTACCTAGGGGGCGGCTCATGGGTCACGTGTTCCTACCTAGGGGGCGGCTCATGGGTCACGTGCTCCTACCTAGGGGGCGGCTCATGGGTCACGTGCTCCTACCTAGGGGGCGGCTCATGGGTCACGTGTTCCTACCTAGGGGGCGGCTCATTGGTCACGTGTTCCTACCTAGGGGGCGGCTCATGAGTCACGTGTACCTACCTAGAGGGTGTCTCATGGGTCACGTGTTCCTACCTAGGGGGCGGCTCATGGGTCACGTGTTCCTACCTAGGGGGCGGCTCATGGGTCACGTGCTCCTACCTAGGGGGCGGCTCATGGGTCACGTGTTCCTACCTAGGGGGCGGCTCATGGGTCACGTGTTCCTACCTAGGGGGCGGCTCATGGGTCACGTGTTCCTACCTAGGGGGCGGCTCATGGGTCACGTGTTCCTACCTAGAGGGCGTCTCATGGGTCACGTGTTCCTACCTAGGGGGCGGCTCATGGGTCACGTGTTCCTACCTAGGGGGCGGCTCATGGGTCACGTGTTCCTACCTAGAGGGCGTTTCATGGCTCACGTGTTCCTATCTAGGGGCGGCTCATGGGTCACGTGTTCCTACCTAGAGGGCGACTCATGAGTCACGTGTTCCTACCTAGGAGGCGGCTCATGGGTCACGTGTTCCTACCTAGGGGCGGCTCATGGGTCACGTGTTCCTACCTAGAGGGCGACTCATGAGTCACGTGTTCCTACCTAGGGGGCGGCTCATGGGTCATGTGTTCCTACCTAGGGGACGGCTCATGAGTCACGTGTTCCTACCTAGGGGGCGACTCATGAGTCACGTGTTCCTACCTAGGAGGCGGCTCATGGGTCACGTGTTCCTACCTAGGGGCGGCTCATGGGTCACGTGTTCCTACCTAGAGGGCGACTCAAGAGTCACGTGTTCCTACCTAGGAGGCGGCTCATGGGTCACCTGTCCCTACCTAGGGGGCGGCTCATGGGTCACGTGCTCCTACCTAGAGGGAGTCTCATGGGTCACGTGTTCCTACCTAGGGGGCGGCTCATGGGTCACCTGTTCCTACCTCCGGGGCGGCTCATGGGTCACCAGTTCCTACCTAGGGGGCGGCTCATGGGTCACGTGTTCCTACCTAGGGGGCGGCTCATGGGTCACGTGTTCCTACCTAGAGGGCGACTCATGAGTCACGTGTTCCTACCTAGGGGGTGGCTCATGGGTCACGTGCTCCTACCTAGGGGGCGGCTCATGGGTCACGTGCTCCTACCTAGGGGGCGGCTCATGGGTCACGTTCTCGTACCTAGGGGGCGGCTCATGGGTCACGTGCTCCTACCTAGGGGGTGGCTCATGGGTCACGTGTTCCTATCTAGAGGGCGGCTAATGGGTCACGTGTTCCTAACTAGGGGGCGGCTCATGGGTCACGTGTTCCTACCTAGAGGGCGGCTCATGGGTCACGTGCTCCTACCTAGAGGGTGTCTCATGGGTCACGTGTTCCTATCTAGAGGGCGGCTAATGGGTCACGTGCTCCTACCTAGGGGGCGGCTCGTGGGTCACGTGTTCCTACCTAGGGGGCGGCTTATGGGTCACGTGTTCCTACCTAGGGGACGGCTCAAGGGTCACGTGTTCCTACCTAGGGGGCGGCTCATGGGTCACGTTTTCCTACCAAGGGGCGGCTCATGGGTCACCTGTTCCTACCTAGGGGGTGGCTCATGGGTCACGTGTTCCTACCTAGGGGGCGGTTCATGGGTCACGTGTTCCTACCTAGGGGGCGGCTCATGGGTCACGTGTTCCTACCTAGGGGACGGCTCAAGGGTCACGTGCTCCTACCTAGAGGGCGACTCATGGGTCACGTGTTCCAACCTAGAGGGCAGCTCATGGGTCACGTGTTCCAACTTAGAGGGCAGCTCATGGGTCACGTGTTCCTACCTAGAGGGCGACTCATGGGTCACGTGTTCCTACCTAGAGGGCGGCTCATGGGTCACGTGTTCCAACCTAGAGGGCAGCTCATGGGTCACGTGCTCCTACCTAGAGGGCGGCTCATGGGTCACGTGTTCCAACCTAGAGGGCAGCTCATGGGTCACGTGTTCCTACCTAGAGGGCGGCTCATGGGTCACGTGTTCCAACCTAGAGGGCAGCTCATGGGTCACGTGCTCCTACCTAGGGGGCGGCTCATGGGTCACGTGCTCCTACCTAGGGGGCGGCTCATGGGTCACGTGTTCCTACCTAGGGGGCGGCTCATGGGTCACGTGTTCCTACCTAGAGGGTGGCTCATGGGTCACCTGTTCCTACCTAGGGGGCGGCTCATGGGTCACGTGCTCCTACCTAGGGGGCGGTTCATGGGTCACGTGTTCCTACCTAGGGGGCGGCTCATGGGTCACGTGCTCCTACCTAGAGGGCAGCTCAAGGGTCACGTGCTCCTACCTAGGGGGCGGCTCATGGGTCACGTGCTCCTACCTAGGGGGCGGCTCATGGGTCACGTGTTCCTACCTAGAGGGTGGCTCATGGGTCACCTGTTCCTACCTAGGGGGCGGCTCATGGGTCACGTGCTCCTACCTAGGGGGCGGCTCATGGGTCACGTGTTCCTACCTAGGGGGCGTCTCATGGGTCACGTGCTCCTACCTAGAGGGAGTCTCATGGGTCACGTGTTCCTACCTAGGGGGCGGCTCATGGGTTACGTGCTCCTACCTAGGGGGCGGCTCATGGGTCACCTGTTCCTACCTAGGGGGCGGCTCATGGGTCACCTGTTCCTACCTAGGGGGCGGCTCATGGGTCACGTGTTCCTACCTAGGGGGTGGCTCATGGGACACGTGTTCCTACCTAGGGGGCGGCTCATGGTTCACGTGCTCCTACCTAGGGGGCGGCTCATGGGTCACGTGCTCCTACCTAGGGGGCGACTCATGGGTCACGTGTTCCTACCTAGGGGGCGGCTCATGGGTCACGTGCTCCTACCTAGGGGGCGGCTCATGGGTCACGTGTTCCTACCTAGGAGGCGGCTCATGGGTCACGTTTTCCTACCTAGGAGGCGGCTCATGGGTCCCGTGTTCCTACCTAGGGGGCGGCTCATGGGTCACGTGTTCCTACCTAGAGGGCGGCTCATGGGTCACGTTTTCCTACCTAGGGGGCGTCTCATGGGTCACGTGTTCCTACCTAGGAGGCGGCTCATGGGTCACGTTTTCCTACCTAGGGGGCGGCTCATGGGTCACGTGTTCCTACCTAGGGGGCGGCTTATGGGTCACGTGTTCCTACCTAGGGGGCGGCTTATGGGTCACGTGTTCCTACCTAGGGGGCGGCTTATGGGTCACGTGTTCCTACCTAGGGGGCGGCTCATGGGTCACGTGTTGCTACCTAGAGGGCGGCTCATGGGTCACGTGCTCCTACCTAGAGGGTGTCTAATGGGTCACGTGTTCCTACCTAGAGGGTGTCTCATGGGTCACGTGCTCCTACCTAGGGGGCGGCTCCTGGGTCACGTGTTCCTACCTAGAGGGCGACTCATGGGTCACGTGTTCCTACCTAGGGGGTGGCTCATGGGTCACGTGCTCCTACCTAGAGGGTGTCTAATGGGTCACGTGTTCCTACCTAGGGGGCGGCTCATGGGTCACGTGTTCCTACCTAGAGGGCGACTCATGGGTCACGTGTTCCTACCTAGGGGGCGGCTCATGGGTCACGTGCTCCTACCTAGGGGGCGGCTCATGGGTCACGTGCTCCTACCTAGAGGGCGTCTCATGGGTCACGTGTTCCTACCTAGGGGGCGGTTCATGGGTCACGTGTTCCTACCTAGGGGGTGGCTCATGGGTCACGTGCTCCTACCTAGAGGGTGTCTCATGGGTCACGTGTTCCTACCTAGGGGGCGGCTAATGGGTCACGTGTTCCTACCTAGGGGACGGCTCAAGGGTCACGTGTTCCTACCTAGGGGGCGGCTCATGGGTCACGTGTTCCTACCTAGAGGGCGGCTCATGGGTCACGTGCTCCTACCTAGAGGGTGTCTCATGGGTCACGTGTTCCTACCTAGGGGGCGGCTCATGGGTCACGTGTTCCTACCTAGAGGGTGTCTCGTGGGTCACGTGTTCCTACCCAGGGGGCGGCTCATGGGTCACGTGCTCCTACCTAGAGGGTGTCTCGTGGGTCACGTGTTCCTACCTAGGGGGCGGCTCGTGGGTCACCTGTTCCTACCTAGGGGGCGGCTCATGGGTCAGGTGCTCCTACCTAGAGGGCGTCTCATGGGTCACGTGTTCCTACCTAGGGGCCGCTCATGGGTCACGTGTTCCTACCTAGAGGGCGTCTCATGGGTCACGTGTTCCTACCTAGGGAGCGGCTCATGGGTCACGTGCTCCTACCTAGGGGGCGGCTCATGGGTCACGTGTTGCTACCTAGAGGGCGGCTCATGGGTCACGTGCTCCTACCTAGAGGGTGTCTAATGGGTCACGTGTTCCTACCTAGAGGGTGTCTCATGGGTCACGTGCTCCTACCTAGGGGGCGGCTCCTGGGTCACGTGTTCCTACCTAGAGGGCGACTCATGGGTCACGTGTTCCTACCTAGGGGGTGGCTCATGGGTCACGTGCTCCTACCTAGAGGGTGTCTAATGGGTCACGTGTTCCTACCTAGGGGGCGGCTCATGGGTCACGTGTTCCTACCTAGAGGGCGACTCATGGGTCACGTGTTCCTACCTAGGGGGCGGCTCATGGGTCACGTGCTCCTACCTAGGGGGCGGCTCATGGGTCACGTGCTCCTACCTAGAGGGCGTCTCATGGGTCACGTGTTCCTACCTAGGGGGCGGTTCATGGGTCACGTGTTCCTACCTAGGGGGTGGCTCATGGGTCACGTGCTCCTACCTAGAGGGTGTCTCATGGGTCACGTGTTCCTACCTAGGGGGCGGCTAATGGGTCACGTGTTCCTACCTAGGGGACGGCTCAAGGGTCACGTGTTCCTACCTAGGGGGCGGCTCATGGGTCACGTGTTCCTACCTAGAGGGCGGCTCATGGGTCACGTGCTCCTACCTAGAGGGTGTCTCATGGGTCACGTGTTCCTACCTAGGGGGCGGCTCATGGGTCACGTGTTCCTACCTAGAGGGTGTCTCGTGGGTCACGTGTTCCTACCTAGGGGGCGGCTCATGGGTCACGTGCTCCTACCTAGAGGGTGTCTCGTGGGTCACGTGTTCCTACCTAGGGGGCGGCTCGTGGGTCACCTGTTCCTACCTAGGGGGCGGCTCATGGGTCAGGTGCTCCTACCTAGAGGGCGTCTCATGGGTCACGTGTTCCTACCTAGGGGCCGCTCATGGGTCACGTGTTCCTACCTAGAGGGCGTCTCATGGGTCACGTGTTCCTACCTAGGGAGCGGCTCATGGGTCACGTGCTCCTACCTAGGGGGCGGCTCATGGGTCACGTGCTCCTACCTAGGGGGCGGCTCATGGGTCACGTGTTCCTACCTAGGGGGCGGCTCATGGGTCACGTGTTCCTACCTAGAGGGCGTTTCATGGCTCACGTGTTCCTATCTAGGGGCGGCTCATGGGTCACGTGTTCCTACCTAGAGGGCGACTCATGAGTCACGTGTTCCTACCTAGGAGGCGGCTCATGGGTCACGTGTTCCTACCTAGGGGCGGCTCATGGGTCACGTGTTCCTACCTAGAGGGCGACTCATGAGTCACGTGTTCCTACCTAGGGGGCGGCTCATGGGTCATGTGTTCCTACCTAGGGGCGGCTCATGGGTCACGTGTTCCTACCTAGAGGGCGGCTCATGGGTCACGTGTTCCTACCTAGGAGGCGGCTCATGGGTCACGTGTTCCTACCTAGGGGCGGCTCATGGGTCACGTGTTCCTACCTAGGGGGCGACTCATGAGTCACGTGTTCCTACCTAGGAGGCGGCTCATGGGTCACGTGTTCCTACCTAGGGGCGGCTCATGGGTCACGTGTTCCTACCTAGAGGGCGACTCAAGAGTCACGTGTTCCTACCTAGGAGGCGGCTCATGGGTCACCTGTCCCTACCTAGGGGGCGGCTCATGGGTCACGTGCTCCTACCTAGAGGGAGTCTCATGGGTCACGTGTTCCTACCTAGGGGGCGGCTCATGGGTCACCTGTTCCTACCTCCGGGGCGGCTCATGGGTCACCAGTTCCTACCTAGGGGGCGGCTCATGGGTCACGTGTTCCTACCTAGGGGGCGGCTCATGGGTCACGTGTTCCTACCTAGAGGGCGACTCATGAGTCACGTGTTCCTACCTAGGGGGTGGCTCATGGGTCACGTGCTCCTACCTAGGGGGCGGCTCATGGGTCACGTGCTCCTACCTAGGGGGCGGCTCATGGGTCACGTTCTCGTACCTAGGGGGCGGCTCATGGGTCACGTGCTCCTACCTAGGGGGTGGCTCATGGGTCACGTGTTCCTATCTAGAGGGCGGCTAATGGGTCACGTGTTCCTAACTAGGGGGCGGCTCATGGGTCACGTGTTCCTACCTAGAGGGCGGCTCATGGGTCACGTGCTCCTACCTAGAGGGTGTCTCATGGGTCACGTGTTCCTATCTAGAGGGCGGCTAATGGGTCACGTGCTCCTACCTAGGGGGCGGCTCGTGGGTCACGTGTTCCTACCTAGGGGGCGGCTTATGGGTCACGTGTTCCTACCTAGGGGACGGCTCAAGGGTCACGTGTTCCTACCTAGGGGGCGGCTCATGGGTCACGTTTTCCTACCAAGGGGCGGCTCATGGGTCACCTGTTCCTACCTAGGGGGTGGCTCATGGGTCACGTGTTCCTACCTAGGGGGCGGTTCATGGGTCACGTGTTCCTACCTAGGGGGCGGCTCATGGGTCACGTGTTCCTACCTAGGGGACGGCTCAAGGGTCACGTGCTCCTACCTAGAGGGCGACTCATGGGTCACGTGTTCCAACCTAGAGGGCAGCTCATGGGTCACGTGTTCCAACTTAGAGGGCAGCTCATGGGTCACGTGTTCCTACCTAGAGGGCGACTCATGGGTCACGTGTTCCTACCTAGAGGGCGGCTCATGGGTCACGTGTTCCAACCTAGAGGGCAGCTCATGGGTCACGTGCTCCTACCTAGAGGGCGGCTCATGGGTCACGTGTTCCAACCTAGAGGGCAGCTCATGGGTCACGTGTTCCTACCTAGAGGGCGGCTCATGGGTCACGTGTTCCAACCTAGAGGGCAGCTCATGGGTCACGTGCTCCTACCTAGGGGGCGGCTCATGGGTCACGTGCTCCTACCTAGGGGGCGGCTCATGGGTCACGTGTTCCTACCTAGGGGGCGGCTCATGGGTCACGTGTTCCTACCTAGAGGGTGGCTCATGGGTCACCTGTTCCTACCTAGGGGGCGGCTCATGGGTCACGTGCTCCTACCTAGGGGGCGGTTCATGGGTCACGTGTTCCTACCTAGGGGGCGGCTCATGGGTCACGTGCTCCTACCTAGAGGGCAGCTCAAGGGTCACGTGTTCCTACCTAGGGGGCGGCTCATGGGTCACGTGCTCCTACCTAGGGGGCGGCTCATGGGTCACGTGCTCCTACCTAGGGGGCGGCTCATGGGTCACGTGTTCCTACCTAGAGGGTGGCTCATGGGTCACCTGTTCCTACCTAGGGGGCGGCTCATGGGTCACGTGCTCCTACCTAGGGGGCGGCTCATGGGTCACGTGTTCCTACCTAGGGGGCGTCTCATGGGTCACGTGCTCCTACCTAGAGGGAGTCTCATGGGTCACGTGTTCCTACCTAGGGGGCGGCTCATGGGTTACGTGCTCCTACCAAGGGGGCGGCTCATGGGTCACCTGTTCCTACCTAGGGGGCGGCTCATGGGTCACCTGTTCCTACCTAGGGGGCGGCTCATGGGTCACGTGTTCCTACCTAGGGGGTGGCTCATGGGACACGTGTTCCTACCTAGGGGGCGGCTCATGGTTCACGTGCTCCTACCTAGGGGGCGGCTCATGGGTCACGTGCTCCTACCTAGAGGGTGTCTCGTGGGTCACGTGTTCCTACCTAGGGGGCGGCTCGTGGGTCACCTGTTCCTACCTAGGGGGCGGCTCATGGGTCAGGTGCTCCTACCTAGGGGGCGGCTCATGGGTCACGTGTTCCTACCTAGGGGGCGTCTCATGGGTCACGTGCTCCTACCTAGAGGGCGACTCATGAGTCACGTGTTCCTACCTAGGAGGCGGCTCATGGGTCACGTGTTCCTACCTAGGGGCGGCTCATGGGTCACGTGTTCCTACCTAGAGGGCGACTCATGAGTCACGTGTTCCTACCTAGGGGGCGGCTCATGGGTCATGTGTTCCTACCTAGGGGCGGCTCATGGGTCACGTGTTCCTACCTAGAGGGCGGCTCATGGGTCACGTGTTCCTACCTAGGAGGCGGCTCATGGGTCACGTGTTCCTACCTAGGGGCGGCTCATGGGTCACGTGTTCCTACCTAGGGGGCGACTCATGAGTCACGTGTTCCTACCTAGGAGGCGGCTCATGGGTCACGTGTTCCTACCTAGGGGCGGCTCATGGGTCACGTGTTCCTACCTAGAGGGCGACTCAAGAGTCACGTGTTCCTACCTAGGAGGCGGCTCATGGGTCACCTGTCCCTACCTAGGGGGCGGCTCATGGGTCACGTGCTCCTACCTAGAGGGAGTCTCATGGGTCACGTGTTCCTACCTAGGGGGCGGCTCATGGGTCACCTGTTCCTACCTCCGGGGCGGCTCATGGGTCACCAGTTCCTACCTAGGGGGCGGCTCATGGGTCACGTGTTCCTACCTAGGGGGCGGCTCATGGGTCACGTGTTCCTACCTAGAGGGCGACTCATGAGTCACGTGTTCCTACCTAGGGGGTGGCTCATGGGTCACGTGCTCCTACCTAGGGGGCGGCTCATGGGTCACGTGCTCCTACCTAGGGGGCGGCTCATGGGTCACGTTCTCGTACCTAGGGGGCGGCTCATGGGTCACGTGCTCCTACCTAGGGGGTGGCTCATGGGTCACGTGTTCCTATCTAGAGGGCGGCTAATGGGTCACGTGTTCCTAACTAGGGGGCGGCTCATGGGTCACGTCTTCCTACCTAGAGGGCGGCTCATGGGTCACGTGCTCCTACCTAGAGGGTGTCTCATGGGTCACGTGTTCCTATCTAGAGGGCGGCTAATGGGTCACGTGCTCCTACCTAGGGGGCGGCTCGTGGGTCACGTGTTCCTACCTAGGGGGCGGCTTATGGGTCACGTGTTCCTACCTAGGGGACGGCTCAAGGGTCACGTGTTCCTACCTAGGGGGCGGCTCATGGGTCACGTTTTCCTACCAAGGGGCGGCTCATGGGTCACCTGTTCCTACCTAGGGGGTGGCTCATGGGTCACGTGTTCCTACCTAGGGGGCGGTTCATGGGTCACGTGTTCCTACCTAGGGGGCGGCTCATGGGTCACGTGTTCCTACCTAGGGGACGGCTCAAGGGTCACGTGCTCCTACCTAGAGGGCGACTCATGGGTCACGTGTTCCAACCTAGAGGGCAGCTCATGGGTCACGTGTTCCAACTTAGAGGGCAGCTCATGGGTCACGTGTTCCTACCTAGAGGGCGACTCATGGGTCACGTGTTCCTACCTAGAGGGCGGCTCATGGGTCACGTGTTCCAACCTAGAGGGCAGCTCATGGGTCACGTGCTCCTACCTAGAGGGCGGCTCATGGGTCACGTGTTCCAACCTAGAGGGCAGCTCATGGGTCACGTGTTCCTACCTAGAGGGCGGCTCATGGGTCACGTGTTCCAACCTAGAGGGCAGCTCATGGGTCACGTGCTCCTACCTAGGGGGCGGCTCATGGGTCACGTGCTCCTACCTAGGGGGCGGCTCATGGGTCACGTGTTCCTACCTAGGGGGCGGCTCATGGGTCACGTGTTCCTACCTAGAGGGTGGCTCATGGGTCACCTGTTCCTACCTAGGGGGCGGCTCATGGGTCACGTGCTCCTACCTAGGGGGCGGTTCATGGGTCACGTGTTCCTACCTAGGGGGCGGCTCATGGGTCACTTGCTCCTACCTAGAGGGCAGCTCAAGGGTCACGTGTTCCTACCTAGGGGGCGGCTCATGGGTCACGTGCTCCTACCTAGGGGGCGGCTCATGGGTCACGTGCTCCTACCTAGGGGGCGGCTCATGGGTCACGTGTTCCTACCTAGAGGGTGGCTCATGGGTCACCTGTTCCTACCTAGGGGGCGGCTCATGGGTCACGTGCTCCTACCTAGGGGGCGGCTCATGGGTCACGTGTTCCTACCTAGGGGGCGTCTCATGGGTCACGTGCTCCTACCTAGAGGGAGTCTCATGGGTCACGTGTTCCTACCTAGGGGGCGGCTCATGGGTTACGTGCTCCTACCTAGGGGGCGGCTCATGGGTCACCTGTTCCTACCTAGGGGGCGGCTCATGGGTCACCTGTTCCTACCTAGGGGGCGGCTCATGGGTCACGTGTTCCTACCTAGGGGGTGGCTCATGGGACACGTGTTCCTACCTAGGGGGCGGCTCATGGTTCACGTGCTCCTACCTAGGGGGCGGCTCATGGGTCACGTGCTCCTACCTAGGGGGCGACTCATGGGTCACGTGTTCCTACCTAGGGAGCGGCTCATGGGTCACGTGCTCCTACCTAGGGGGCGGCTCATGGGTCACGTGTTCCTACCTAGGAGGCGGCTCATGGGTCACGTTTTCCTACCTAGGAGGCGGCTCATGGGTTCCGTGTTCCTACCTAGGGGGCGGCTCATGGGTCACGTGTTCCTACCTAGAGGGCGACTCATGGGTCACGTTTTCCTACCTAGGGGGCGTCTCATGGGTCACGTGTTCCTACCTAGGAGGCGGCTCATGGGTCACGTTTTCCTACCTAGGGGGCGGCTCATGGGTCACGTGTTCCTACCTAGGGGGCGGCTTATGGGTCACGTGTTCCTACCTAGGGGGCGGCTTATGGGTCACGTGTTCCTACCTAGGGGGCGGCTTATGGGTCACGTGTTCCTACCTAGGGGGCGGCTCATGGGTCACGTGTTGCTACCTAGAGGGCGGCTCATGGGTCACGTGCTCCTACCTAGAGGGTGTCTAATGGGTCACGTGTTCCTACCTAGAGGGTGTCTCATGGGTCACGTGCTCCTACCTAGGGGGCGGCTCCTGGGTCACGTGTTCCTACCTAGAGGGCGACTCATGGGTCACGTGTTCCTACCTAGGGGGTGGCTCATGGGTCACGTGCTCCTACCTAGAGGGTGTCTAATGGGTCACGTGTTCCTACCTAGGGGGCGGCTCATGGGTCACGTGTTCCTACCTAGAGGGCGACTCATGGGTCACGTGTTCCTACCTAGGGGGCGGCTCATGGGTCACGTGCTCCTACCTAGGGGGCGTCTCATGGGTCACGTGCTCCTACCTAGAGGGCGTCTCATGGGTCACGTGTTCCTACCTAGGGGGCGGTTCATGGGTCACGTGTTCCTACCTAGGGGGTGGCTCATGGGTCACGTGCTCCTACCTAGAGGGTGTCTCATGGGTCACGTGTTCCTACCTAGGGGGCGGCTAATGGGTCACGTGTTCCTACCTAGGGGACGGCTCAAGGGTCACGTGTTCCTACCTAGGGGGCGGCTCATGGGTCACGTGTTCCTACCTAGAGGGCGGCTCATGGGTCACGTGCTCCTACCTAGAGGGTGTCTCATGGGTCACGTGTTCCTACCTAGGGGGCGGCTCATGGGTCACGTGTTCCTACCTAGAGGGTGTCTCGTGGGTCACGTGTTCCTACCCAGGGGGCGGCTCATGGGTCACGTGCTCCTACCTAGAGGGTGTCTCGTGGGTCACGTGTTCCTACCTAGGGGGCGGCTCGTGGGTCACCTGTTCCTACCTAGGGGGCGGCTCATGGGTCAGGTGCTCCTACCTAGAGGGCGTCTCATGGGTCACGTGTTCCTACCTAGGGGCCGCTCATGGGTCACGTGTTCCTACCTAGAGGGCGTCTCATGGGTCACGTGTTCCTACCTAGGGAGCGGCTCATGGGTCACGTGCTCCTACCTAGGGGGCGGCTCATGGGTCACGTGTTGCTACCTAGAGGGCGGCTCATGGGTCACGTGCTCCTACCTAGAGGGTGTCTAATGGGTCACGTGTTCCTACCTAGAGGGTGTCTCATGGGTCACGTGCTCCAACCTAGGGGGCGGCTCCTGGGTCACGTGTTCCTACCTAGAGGGCGACTCATGGGTCACGTGTTCCTACCTAGGGGGTGGCTCATGGGTCACGTGCTCCTACCTAGAGGGTGTCTAATGGGTCACGTGTTCCTACCTAGGGGGCGGCTCATGGGTCACGTGTTCCTACCTAGAGGGCGACTCATGGGTCACGTGTTCCTACCTAGGGGGCGGCTCATGGGTCACGTGCTCCTACCTAGGGGGCGGCTCATGGGTCACGTGCTCCTACCTAGAGGGCGTCTCATGGGTCACGTGTTCCTACCTAGGGGGCGGTTCATGGGTCACGTGTTCCTACCTAGGGGGTGGCTCATGGGTCACGTGCTCCTACCTAGAGGGTGTCTCATGGGTCACGTGTTCCTACCTAGGGGACGGCTCATGGGTCACGTGTTCCTACCTAGGGGGCGGCTCATGGGTCACGTGTTCCTACCTAGAGGGTGTCTCGTGGGTCACGTGTTCCTACCTAGGGGGCGGCTCATGGGTCACGTGCTCCTACCTAGAGGGTGTCTCGTGGGTCACGTGTTCCTACCTAGGGGGCGGCTCGTGGGTCACCTGTTCCTACCTAGGGGGCGGCTCATGGGTCAGGTGCTCCTACCTAGAGGGCGTCTCATGGGTCACGTGTTCCTACCTAGGGGGCCGCTCATGGGTCACGTGTTCCTACCTAGAGGGCGTCTCATGGGTCACGTGTTCCTACCTAGGGAGCGGCTCATGGGTCACGTGCTCCTACCTAGGGGGCGGCTCATGGGTCACGTGCTCCTACCTAGGGGGCGGCTCATGGGTCACGTGTTCCTACCTAGGGAGCGGCTCATGGGTCACGTGCTCCTCCCTAGGGGGCGGCTCATGGGTCACGTGCTCCTACCTAGAGGGCGTCTCATGGGTCACGTGTTCCTACCTAGGGAGCGGCTCATGGGTCACGTGCTCCTACCTAGAGGGCGTCTCATGGGTCACGTGTTCCTACCTAGGGAGCGGCTCATGGGTCACGTGTTCCTACCTAGAGGACGGCT
This sequence comes from Gastrophryne carolinensis, assembly GCA_027917425.1. Classification (NCBI taxonomy): domain Eukaryota; kingdom Metazoa; phylum Chordata; class Amphibia; order Anura; family Microhylidae; genus Gastrophryne; species Gastrophryne carolinensis. The sequence goes on along the minus strand of CM051238.1, from coordinate 715,619 downwards.
CATGGGTCACGTGTTCCTACCTAGGGGGCGGCTCATGGGTCACGTGCTCCTACCTAGAGGGCGGCTCATGGGTCACGTGCTCCTACCTAGGGGGAGGCTCATGGCTCACCAGTTCCTTCCTAGGGGCGCCTCATGGGTCACGTGTTCCTACCTAGGGGGCGGCTCATGGGTCACTTGTTCCTACCTAGGGGGCGGCTCATGGGTCACGTGTTCCTACCTAGGGGGCGGCTCATGGGTCACCAGTTCCTACCTAGGGGACGGCTCAAGGGTCACGTGTTCCTACCTAGGGGGCGGCTCATGGGTCACGTGTTCCTACCTAGGGGGCGGCTCATGGGTCACGTGTTCCTACCTAGGGGGCGGCTCATGGGTCACGTGTTCCTATCTAGGGGGCGGCTCATGGGTCACGTGTTCCTACCTAGGGGGCGGCTCATGGGTCACGTGCTCCTACCTAGGGGACGGCTCAAGGGTCACGTGTTCGTACCTAGGGGTGGCTCATGGGTCACGTGTTCCTACCTAGAGGGCGGCTCATGGGTCACGTGTTCCTACCTAGAGGGCGGCTCATGGGTCACGTGTTCCTACCTAGAGGGCGGCTCATGGGTCACCTGTTCCTACCTAGGGGGCGGCTCATGGGTCACGTGCTCCTATCTAGAGGGCGTCTCATGGGTCACGTGCTCCTACCTAGGGGGCGGCTCATGGGTCACGTGTTCCTACCTAGGGGGCGGCTCACGGGTCACGTGTTCCTACCTAGGGGGCGGCTCATGGGTCACCTGTTCCTACCTAGAGGGCGTCTCATGGGTCACGTGCTCCTACCTAGGGGGCGGCTCATGGGTCACGTGTTCCTACCTAGGAGGCGGCTCATGGGTCACGTGTTCCTACCTAGGGGGCGGCTCATGGGTCACTTGTTCCTACCTAGGGGGCGGCTCATGTGTCACGTGTTCCTACCTAGGGTGCGGCTCATGGGTCACGTGTCCCTACCTAGGGGGCGGCTCATGGGTCACGTGCTCCTACCTAGGGGGCGGCTCATGGGTCACGTGCTCCCACCTAGGGGGCGGCTCATGGGTCACGTGCTCCTACCTAGGGGGCGGCTCATGGGTCACTTGTTCCTACCTAGGGGGTGGCTCATGGGTCACGTGTTCCTACCTAGAGGGCGGCTCATGGGTCACTTGTTCCTACCTAGAGGGCAGCTCATGGGTCACGTGTTCTTACCTAGGGTGCGGCTCATGGGTCACGTGTTCCTACCTAGGGGGCGGCTCATGGGTCACGTGCTCCTACCTAGGGGGTGGCTCATGGGTCACGTGCTCCTACCTAGGGGGCGGCTCATGGGTCACGTGCTCCTACCTAGGGGGCGGCTCATGGGTCACCTGTTCCTACCTAGGGGCCGTCTCATGGGTCACGTGCTCCTACCTAGGGGACGGCTCATGGGTCACGTGCACCTACCTAGGGGGCGTCTCATGGGTCACGTGTTCCTACCTAGGATGCGGCTCATGGGTCACGTCTTCCTACCTTGAGGGCGTCTTATGGGTCACGTGTTCCTACCTAGGGGGCGGCTCATGGGTCACGTGCTCCTACCTAGGGGGCGGCTCATGGGTCACCTGTTCCTACCTAGGGGGTGGCTCATGGGACACGTGTTCCTACCTAGGGGGCGGCTCATGGGTCACGTGTTCCTACCTAGGGGGCGGCTCATGGGTCACTTGTTCCTACCTAGGGGATGGCTCATGGGACACGTGTTCCTACCTAGGGGGTGGCTCATGGGACACGTGTTCCTACCTAGGGGGTGGCTCATGGGACACGTGTTCCTACCTAGGGGGCGGCTCATGGGTCACGAGTTCCTACCTAGGGGGCGGCTCATGGGTCACGTGCTCCTACCTAAGAGGCGGCTCATGGGTCACGTGCTGCTACCTGGGGGGCGGCTCATGGTTCACGTGCTCCTACCTAGGGGGCGGCTCATGGGTCACGTGCTCCTACCTAGGGGGCGGCTCATGGGTCACGTGCTCCTACCTAGGGGGCGGCTCATGGGTCACGTGTTCCTACCTAGGGGGCGGCTCATGGGTCACGTGTTGCTACCTAGAGGGCGGCTCATGGGTCACGTGCTCCTACCTAGAGGGTGTCTAATGGGTCACGTGTTCCTACCTAGAGGGTGTCTCATGGGTCACGTGCTCCTACCTAGGGGGCGGCTCCTGGGTCACGTGTTCCTACCTAGAGGGCGACTCATGGGTCACGTGTTCCTACCTAGGGGGCGGCTCATGGGTCACGTGCTCCTACCTAGAGGGTGTCTAATGGGTCACGTGTTCCTACCTAGGGGGCGGCTCATGGGTCACGTGTTCCTACCTAGAGGGCGACTCATGGGTCACGTGTTCCTACCTAGGGGGCGGCTCATGGGTCACGTGCTCCTACCTAGGGGGCGGCTCATGGGTCACATGCTCCTACCTAGAGGGTGTCTAATGGGTCACGTGTTCCTACCTAGGGGGCGGCTAATGGGTCACGTGTTCCTACCTAGGGGACGGCTCAAGGGTCACGTGTTCCTACCTAGGGGGCGGCTCATGGGTCACGTGTTCCTACCTAGAGGGCGGCTCATGGGTCACGTGCTCCTACCTAGAGGGTGTCTCATGGGTCACGTGTTCCTACCTAGGGGGCGGCTCATGGGTCACGTGTTCCTACCTAGAGGGTGTCTCGTGGGTCACGTGTTCCTACCTAGGGGGCGGCTCATGGGTCACGTGCTCCTACCTAGAGGGTGTCTCGTGGGTCACGTGTTCCTACCTAGGGGGCGGCTCGTGGGTCACCTGTTCCTACCTAGGGGGCGGCTCATGGGTCAGGTGCTCCTACCTAGAGGGCGTCTCATGGGTCACGTGTTCCTACCTAGGGGGCGGCTCATGGGTCACGTGTTCCTACCTAGAGGGCGTCTCATGGGTCACGTGTTCCTACCTAGGGAGCGGCTCATGGGTCACGTGCTCCTACCTAGGGGGCGGCTCATGGGTCACGTGCTCCTACCTAGGGGGCGGCTCATGGGCCACGTGTTCCTACCTAGGGAGCGGCTCATGGGTCACATGCTCCTCCCTAGGGGGCGGCTCATGGGTCACGTGCTCCTACCTAGAGGGCGTCTCATGGGTCACGTGTTCCTACCTAGGGAGCGGCTCATGGGTCACGTGTTCCTACCTAGAGGACGGCTCATGGGTCACGTTTTCCTACCTAGGGGGCGGCTCATGGGTCACGTGCTCCTACCTAGAGGGCGGCTCATGGGTCACGTGCTCCTACCTAGGGGGAGGCTCATGGCTCACCAGTTCCTACCTAGGGGGCGGCTCATGGGTCACGTGTTCCTACCTAGGGGGCGGCTCATGGGTCACCAGTTCCTACCTAGGGGACGGCTCAAGGGTCACGTGTTCCTACCTAGGGGGCGGCTCATGGGTCACGTGTTCCTACCTAGGGGGCGGCTCATGGGTCACGTGTTCCTACCTAGGGGGCGGCTCATGGGTCACGTGTTCCTATCTAGGGGGCGGCTCATGGGTCACGTGTTCCTACCTAGGGGGCGGCTCATGGGTCACGTGCTCCTATCTAGGGGACGGCTCAAGGGTCACGTGTTCCTACCTAGGGGTGGCTCATGGGTCACGTGTTCCTACTTAGAGGGCGGCTCATGGGTCACGTGTTCCTACCTAGAGGGCGGCTCATGGGTCACGTGTTTCTACCTAGAGGGCGGCTCATGGGTCACCTGTTCCTACCTAGGGGGCGGCTCATGGGTCACGTGCTCCTACCTAGAGGGCGTCTCATGGGTCACGTGCTCCTACCTAGGGGGCGGCTCATGGGTCACGTGTTCCTACCTAGGGGGCGGCTCACGGGTTCCTACCTAGGGGGCGGCTCATGGGTCACCTGTTCCTACCTAGAGGGCGTCTCATGGGTCACGTGCTCCTACCTAGGGGGCGGCTCATGGGTCACGTGTTCCTACCTAGGAGGCGGCTCATGGGTCACGTGTTCCTACCTAGGGGGCGGCTCATGGGTCACTTGTTCCTACCTAGGGGGCGGCTCATGGGTCACGTGTTCCTACCTAGGGTGCGGCTCATGGGTCACGTGTCCCTACCTAGGGGGCGGCTCATGGGTCACGTGCTCCTACCTAGGGGGCGGCTCATGGGTCACGTGCTCCCACCTAGGGGGCGGCTCATGGGTCACGTGCTCCTACCTAGGGGGCGGCTCATGGGTCACTTGTTCCTACCTAGGGGGTGGCTCATGGGTCACGTGTTCCTACCTAGAGGGCGGCTCATGGGTCACTTGTTCCTACCTAGAGGGCAGCTCATGGGTCACGTGTTGCTACCTAGAGGGCGGCTCATGGATCACGTGCTCCTACCTAGAGGGTGTCTAATGGGTCACGTGTTCCTACCTAGGGTGCGGCTCATGGGTCACGTCTTCCTACCTAGAGGGCGTCTTATGGGTCACGTGTTCCTACCTAGGGGGCGGCTCATGGGTCACGTGCTCCTACCTAGGGGGCGGCTCATGGGTCACGTGCTCCTACCTAGGGGGCGGCTCATGGGTCACCTGTTCCTACCTAGGGGACGGCTCATGGGTCACGTGCACCTACCTAGGGGGCGGCTTATGGGTCACGTGTTCCTACCTAGGGGGCGGCTTATGGGTCACGTGTTCCTACCTAGGGGGCGGCTTATGGGTCACGTGTTCCTACCTAGGGGGCGGCTCATGGGTCACGTGTTGCTACCTAGAGGGCGGCTCATGGGTCACGTGCTCCTACCTAGAGGGTGTCTAATGGGTCACGTGTTCCTACCAAGGGTGCGGCTCAAGGGTCACGTCTTCCTACCTAGAGGGCGTCTTATGGGTCACGTGTTCCTACCTAGGGGGCGGCTCATGGGTCACGTGCTCCTACCTAGGGGGCGTCTCATGGGTCACGTGCTCCTACCTAGGGGGCGGCTCATGGGTCACCTGTTCCTACCTAGGGGACGGCTCATGGGTCACGTGCACCTACCTAGGGGGCGTCTCATGGGTCACGTGTTCCTACCTAGGGTGCGGCTCATGGGTCACGTCTTCCTACCTAGAGGGCGTCTTATGGGTCACGTGTTCCTACCTAGGGGGCGGCTCATGGGTCACGTGCTCCTACCTAGGGGGCGGCTCATGGGTCACCTGTTCCTACCTAGGGGGTGGCTCATGGGACACGTGTTCCTACCTAGGGGGCGGCTCATGGGTCACGTGTTCCTACCTAGGGGGCGGCTCATGGGTCACCTGTTCCTACCTAGGGGGTGGCTCATGGGACACGTGTTCCTACCTAGGGGGCGGCTCATGGGTCACCTGTTCCTACCTAGGGGGTGGCTCATGGGACACGTGTTCCTACCTAGGGGGTGGCTCATGGGACACGTGTTCCTACCTAGGGGGCGGCTCATGGGTCACGAGTTCCTACCTAGGGGGCGGCTCATGGGTCACTTGCTCCTACCTAAGGGGCGGCTCATGGGTCACGTGCTGCTACCTAGGGGGCGGCTCATGGTTCACGTGCTCCTACCTAGGGGGCGGCTCATGGGTCACGTGCTCCTACCTAGAGGGCGACTCATGGGTCACGTGTTCCTACCTAGGGGGCGGCTCATGGGTCACGTGTTCCTACCTAGGGGGCGGCTCATGGGACACGTGTTCCTACCTAGGGGGCGGCTCATGGGTCACGTGCTCCTACCTAGGGGGCGGCTCATGGGTCACGTGTTCCTACCTAGGGGACGGCTCAAGGGTCACGTGTTCCTACCTAGGGGGCTGCTCATGGGTCACGTGTTCCTACCTAGAGGGCGACTCATGGGTCACGTGCTCCTACCTAGAGGGTGTCTCATGGGTCACGTGTTCCTACCTAGGGGGCGGCTCATGGGTCACGTGTTCCTACCTAGAGGGTGTCTCGTGGGTCACGTGTTCCTACCTAGGGGGCGGCTCATGGGTCACGTGCTCCTACCTAGAGGGTGTCTCGTGGGTCACGTGTTCCTACCTAGGGGGCGGCTCGTGGGTCACCTGTTCCTACCTAGGGGGCGGCTCATGGGTCAGGTGCTCCTACCTAGAGGGCGTCTCATGGGTCACGTGTTCCTACCTAGGGGGCGGCTCATGGGTCACGTGTTCCTACCTAGAGGGCGTCTCATGGGTCACGTGTTCCTACCTAGGGAGCGGCTCATGGGTCACGTGCTCCTACCTAGGGGGCGGCTCATGGGTCACGTGCTCCTACCTAGGGGGCGGCTCATGGGCCACGTGTTCCTACCTAGGGAGCGGCTCATGGGTCACATGCTCCTCCCTAGGGGGCGGCTCATGGGTCACGTGCTCCTACCTAGAGGGCGTCTCATGGGTCACGTGTTCCTACCTAGGGAGCGGCTCATGGGTCACGTGTTCCTACCTAGAGGACGGCTCATGGGTCACGTGTTCCTACCTAGGGGGCGGCTCATGGGTCACGTGCTCCTACCTAGAGGGCGGCTCATGGGTCACGTGCTCCTACCTAGGGGGAGGCTCATGGCTCACCAGTTCCTACCTAGGGGGCGGCTCATGGGTCACGTGTTCCTACCTAGGGGGCGGCTCATGGGTCACCAGTTCCTACCTAGGGGACGGCTCAAGGGTCACGTGTTCCTACCTAGGGGGCGGCTCATGGGTCACGTGTTCCTACCTAGGGGGCGGCTCATGGGTCACGTGTTCCTACCTAGGGGGCGGCTCATGGGTCACGTGTTCCTATCTAGGGGGCGGCTCATGGGTCACGTGTTCCTACCTAGGGGGCGGCTCATGGGTCACGTGCTCCTATCTAGGGGACGGCTCAAGGGTCACGTGTTCCTACCTAGGGGTGGCTCATGGGTCACGTGTTCCTACTTAGAGGGCGGCTCATGGGTCACGTGTTCCTACCTAGAGGGCGGCTCATGGGTCACGTGTTTCTACCTAGAGGGCGGCTCATGGGTCACCTGTTCCTACCTAGGGGGCGGCTCATGGGTCACGTGCTCCTACCTAGAGGGCGTCTCATGGGTCACGTGCTCCTACCTAGGGGGCGGCTCATGGGTCACGTGTTCCTACCTAGGGGGCGGCTCACGGGTTCCTACCTAGGGGGCGGCTCATGGGTCACCTGTTCCTACCTAGAGGGCGTCTCATGGGTCACGTGCTCCTACCTAGGGGGCGGCTCATGGGTCACGTGTTCCTACCTAGGAGGCGGCTCATGGGTCACGTGTTCCTACCTAGGGGGCGGCTCATGGGTCACTTGTTCCTACCTAGGGGGCGGCTCATGGGTCACGTGTTCCTACCTAGGGTGCGGCTCATGGGTCACGTGTCCCTACCTAGGGGGCGGCTCATGGGTCACGTGCTCCTACCTAGGGGGCGGCTCATGGGTCACGTGCTCCCACCTAGGGGGCGGCTCATGGGTCACGTGCTCCTACCTAGGGGGCGGCTCATGGGTCACTTGTTCCTACCTAGGGGGTGGCTCATGGGTCACGTGTTCCTACCTAGAGGGCGGCTCATGGGTCACTTGTTCCTACCTAGAGGGCAGCTCATGGGTCACGTGTTGCTACCTAGAGGGCGGCTCATGGATCACGTGCTCCTACCTAGAGGGTGTCTAATGGGTCACGTGTTCCTACCTAGGGTGCGGCTCATGGGTCACGTCTTCCTACCTAGAGGGCGTCTTATGGGTCACGTGTTCCTACCTAGGGGGCGGCTCATGGGTCACGTGCTCCTACCTAGGGGGCGGCTCATGGGTCACGTGCTCCTACCTAGGGGGCGGCTCATGGGTCACCTGTTCCTACCTAGGGGACGGCTCATGGGTCACGTGCACCTACCTAGGGGGCGGCTTATGGGTCACGTGTTCCTACCTAGGGGGCGGCTTATGGGTCACGTGTTCCTACCTAGGGGGCGGCTTATGGGTCACGTGTTCCTACCTAGGGGGCGGCTCATGGGTCACGTGTTGCTACCTAGAGGGCGGCTCATGGGTCACGTGCTCCTACCTAGAGGGTGTCTAATGGGTCACGTGTTCCTACCAAGGGTGCGGCTCAAGGGTCACGTCTTCCTACCTAGAGGGCGTCTTATGGGTCACGTGTTCCTACCTAGGGGGCGGCTCATGGGTCACGTGCTCCTACCTAGGGGGCGTCTCATGGGTCACGTGCTCCTACCTAGGGGGCGGCTCATGGGTCACCTGTTCCTACCTAGGGGACGGCTCATGGGTCACGTGCACCTACCTAGGGGGCGTCTCATGGGTCACGTGTTCCTACCTAGGGTGCGGCTCATGGGTCACGTCTTCCTACCTAGATTGCGTCTTATGGGTCACGTGTTCCTACCTAGGGGGCGGCTCATGGGTCACGTGCTCCTACCTAGGGGGCGGCTCATGGGTCACCTGTTCCTACCTAGGGGGTGGCTCATGGGACACGTGTTCCTACCTAGGGGGCGGCTCATGGGTCACGTGTTCCTACCTAGGGGGCGGCTCATGGGTCACCTGTTCCTACCTAGGGGGTGGCTCATGGGACACGTGTTCCTACCTAGGGGGCGGCTCATGGGTCACCTGTTCCTACCTAGGGGGTGGCTCATGGGACACGTGTTCCTACCTAGGGGGTGGCTCATGGGACACGTGTTCCTACCTAGGGGGCGGCTCATGGGTCACGAGTTCCTACCTAGGGGGCGGCTCATGGGTCACTTGCTCCTACCTAAGGGGCGGCTCATGGGTCACGTGCTGCTACCTAGGGGGCGGCTCATGGTTCACGTGCTCCTACCTAGGGGGCGGCTCATGGGTCACGTGCTCCTACCTAGGGGGCGGCTCATGGGTCACGTGTTCCTACCTAGGGGGCGGCTCATGGGACACGTGTTCCTACCTAGGGGGCGGCTCATGGGTCACGTGCTCCTACCTAGGGGGCGGCTCATGGGTCACGAGTTCCTACCTAGGGGGCGGCTCATGGGTCACGTGTTCCTACCTAGGGGGCTGCTCATGGGTCACGTGTTCCTACCTAGAGGGCGACTCATGGGTCACGTGCTCCTACCTAGGGGGCAGCTCATGGGTCACGTGTTCCTACCTAGAGGGCGGCTCATGGGTCACGTGTTCCTACCTAGGGGGCGGCTCATGGGTCACGTGTTACTACCTAGGGGGCGGCTCATGGGTCACGTGTTCCTACATAGGGGGGCAGCTCATGGGTCACGTGTTCCTACCTAGGGGGCGGCTCATGGGTCACGTGCTCCTACCTAGGGGGCGGCTCATGGGTCACCTGTTCCTACCTAGGGGGCGGCTCATGGGTCACGTGTTCCTACCTAGGGGGTGGCTCATGGGACACGTGTTCCTACCTAGAGGGTGGCTCATGGGTCACGTGCTCCTACCTAGAGGGCGACTCATGGGTCACGTGCTCCTACCTAGGGGGTGGCTCATGGGTCACGTGTTCCTACCTAGAGGGCGGCTCATGGGTCACGTGTTCCTACCTAGGGGGCGGCTCATGGGTCACGTGTTACTACCTAGGGGGCGGCTCATGGGTCACGTGTTCCTACATAGGGGGGCAGCTCATGGGTCACGTGTTCCTACCTAGGGGGCGGCTCATGGGTCACGTGCTCCTACCTAGGGGGCGGCTCATGGGTCACCTGTTCCTACCTAGGGGGCGGCTCATGGGTCACGTGTTCCTACCTAGGGGGTGGCTCATGGGACACGTGTTCCTACCTAGAGGGCGGCTCATGGTTCACGTGCTCCTACCTAGGGGGCGGCTCATGGGTCACGTGCTCCTACCTAGGGGGTGGCTCATGGGTCACGTGCTCCTACCTAGGGGGCGGCTCATGGGTCACGTGTTCCTACCTAGAGGGCGGCTCGTGGGTCACGTGTTCCTACCTAGGGGGCAGCTCATGGGTCACGTGCTCCTACCTAGGGGGCGACTCATGGGTCACGTGTTCCTACCTAGAGGGCGGCTCATGGGTCACGTGTTCCTACCTAGGGGGCGCCTCATGGGTCACGTGTTCCTACCTAGGGGGCGGCTCATGGATCACTTGTTCCTACCTAGGGGGCGGCTCATGGGTCACGTGTTCCTACCTAGGAGGCGACTCATGGGTCACGTGTTCCTACCTAGGGGGCAGCTCATGGGTCACGTGTTGCTACCTAGAGGGCAGCTCATGGGTCACGTGTTCCTACCTAGAGGATGGCTCATGGGTCACGTGTTCCTACCTAGGGAGCGGCTCATGGGTCACGTGTTCCTACCTAGAGGGCGGCTCATGGGTCACGTGTTCCTACCTAGGGGGCGGCTCATGGGTCACCAGTTCCTACCTAGGGAGCGGCTCATGGGTCACGTGTTCCTACCTAGAGGGCGGCTCATGGGTCACGTGTTCCTACCTAGAGGGCGGCTCATGGGTCACGTGTTCCTATCTAGGGGGCGGCTCATGGGTCACGTGTTCCTACCTAGGGGGCGGCTCAAGGGTCACGTGTTCCTACCTAGGGGGCGGCTCATGGGTCACGTGTTGCTACCTAGAGGGCGGCTCATGGGTCACGTGTTCCTACCTAGGGGGCGGCTCATGGGTCACGTGTTCCTACCTAGGAGCGTCTCATGGGTCACGTGCTCCTACCTAGAGGGAGTCTCATGGGTCACGTGTTCCTACCTAGGGGGCGGCTCATGGGTTACGTGCTCCTACCTAGGGGGCGGCTCATGGGTCACCTGTTCCTACCTAGGGGGCGGCTCATGGGTCACCTGTTCCTACCTAGGGGGCGGCTCATGGGTCACGTGTTCCTACCTAGTGGGTGGCTCATGGGACACGTGTTCCTACCTAGGGGGCGGCTCATGGTTCACGTGCTCCTACCTAGGGGGCGGCTCATGGGTCACGTGCTCCTACCTAGGGGGCGACTCATGGGTCACGTGTTCCTACCTAGGGAGCGTCTCATGGGTCACGTGCTCCTACCTAGGGGGCGGCTCATGGGTCACGTGTTCCTACCTAGGAGGCGGCTCATGGGTCACGTTTTCCTACCTAGGAGGCGGCTCATGGGTCCCGTGTTCCTACCTAGGGGGCGGCTCATGGGTCACGTGTTCCTACCTAGAGGGCGGCTCATGGGTCACGTGTTCCTACCTAGGGGGCGTCTCATGGGTCACGTGTTCCTACCTAGGAGGCGGCTCATGGATCACGTTTTCCTACCTAGGGGGCGGCTCATGGGTCACGTGTTCCTACCTAGGGGGCGGCTTATGGGTCACGTGTTCCTACCTAGGGGGCGGCTTATGGGTCACGTGTTCCTACCTAGGGGGTGGCTTATGGGTCACGTGTTCCTACCTAGGGGGCGGCTCATGGGTCACGTGTTGCTACCTAGAGGGCGGCTCATGGGTCACGTGCTCCTACCTAGAGGGTGTCTAATGGGTCACGTGTTCCTACCTAGAGGGTGTCTCATGGGTCACGTGCTCCTACCTAGGGGGCGGCTCCTGGGTCACGTGTTCCTACCTAGAGGGCGACTCATGGGTCACGTGTTCCTACCTAGGGGGTGGCTCATGGGTCACGTGCTCCTACCTAGAGGGTGTCTAATGGGTCACGTGTTCCTACCTAGGGGGCGGCTCATGGGTCACGTGTTCCTACCTAGAGGGCGACTCATGGGTCACGTGTTCCTACCTAGGGGGCGGCTCATGGGTCACGTGCTCCTACCTAGGGGGCGGCTCATGGGTCACGTGCTCCTACCTAGAGGGCGTCTCATGGGTCACGTGTTCCTACCTAGGGGGCGGTTCATGGGTCACGTGTTCCTACCTAGGGGGTGGCTCATGGGTCACGTGCTCCTACCTAGAGGGTGTCTCATGGGTCACGTGTTCCTACCTAGGGGGCGGCTAATGGGTCACGTGTTCCTACCTAGGGGACGGCTCAAGGGTCACGTGTTCCTACCTAGGGGGTGGCTCATGGGTCACGTGTTCCTACCTAGAGGGCGGCTCATGGGTCACGTGCTCCTACCTAGAGGGTGTCTCATGGGTCACGTGTTCCTACCTAGGGGGCGGCTCATGGGTCACGTGTTCCTACCTAGAGGGTGTCTCGTGGGTCATGTGTTCCTACCCAGGGGGCGGCTCATGGGTCACGTGCTCCTACCTAGAGGGTGTCTCGTGGGTCACGTGTTCCTACCTAGGGGGCGGCTCGTGGGTCACCTGTTCCTACCTAGGGGGCGGCTCATGGGTCAGGTGCTCCTACCTAGAGGGCGTCTCATGGGTCACGTGTTCCTACCTAGGGGCCGCTCATGGGTCACGTGTTCCTACCTAGAGGGCGTCTCATGGGTCACGTGTTCCTACCTAGGGAGCGGCTCATGGGTCACGTGCTCCTACCTAGGGGGCGGCTCATGGGTCACGTGTTGCTACCTAGAGGGCGGCTCATGGGTCACGTGCTCCTACCTAGAGGGTGTCTAATGGGTCACGTGTTCCTACCTAGAGGATGTCTCATGGGTCACGTGCTCCTACCTAGGGGGCGGCTCCTGGGTCACGTGTTCCTACCTAGAGGGCGACTCATGGGTCACGTGTTCCTACCTAGGGGGTGGCTCATGGGTCACGTGCTCCTACCTAGAGGGTGTCTAATGGGTCACGTGTTCCTACCTAGGGGGCGGCTCATGGGTCACGTGTTCCTACCTAGAGGGCGACTCATGGGTCACGTGTTCCTACCTAGGGGGCGGCTCATGGGTCACGTGCTCCTACCTAGGGGGCGGCTCATGGGTCACGTGCTCCTACCTAGAGGGCGTCTCATGGGTCACGTGTTCCTACCTAGGGGGCGGTTCATGGGTCACGTGTTCCTACCTAGGGGGTGGCTCATGGGTCACGTGCTCCTACCTAGAGGGTGTCTCATGGGTCACGTGTTCCTACCTAGGGGGCGGCTAATGGGTCACGTGTTCCTACCTAGGGGACGGCTCAAGGGTCACGTGTTCCTACCTAGGGGGCGGCTCATGGGTCACGTGTTCCTACCTAGAGGGCGGCTCATGGGTCACGTGCTCCTACCTAGAGGGTGTCTCATGGGTCACGTGTTCCTACCTAGGGGGCGGCTCATGGGTCACGTGTTCCTACCTAGAGGGTGTCTCGTGGGTCACGTGTTCCTACCTAGGGGGCGGCTCATGGGTCACGTGCTCCTACCTAGAGGGTGTCTCGTGGGTCACGTGTTCCTACCTAGGGGGCGGCTCGTGGGTCACCTGTTCCTACCTAGGGGGCGGCTCATGGGTCAGGTGCTCCTACCTAGAGGGCGTCTCATGGGTCACGTGTTCCTACCTAGGGGCCGCTCATGGGTCACGTGTTCCTACCTAGAGGGCGTCTCATGGGTCACGTGTTCCTACCTAGGGAGCGGCTCATGGGTCACATGCTCCTACCTAGGGGGCGGCTCATGGGTCACGTGCTCCTACCTAGGGGCGGCTCATGGGTCACGTGTTCCTACCTAGGGAGCGGCTCATGGGTCACGTGCTCCACCCTAGGGGGCGGCTCATGGGTCACGTGCTCCTACCTAGAGGGCGTCTCATGGGTCACGTGTTCCTACCTAGGGAGCGGCTCATGGGTCACGTGTTCCTACCTAGAGGACGGCTCATGGGTCACGTGTTCCTACCTAGGGGGCGGCTCATGGGTCACTTGTTCCTACCTAGGGGGCGGCTCATGGGTCACGTGTTCCTACCTAGGGGGCGGCTCATGGGTCACAGTTCCTACCTAGGGGACGGCTCAAGGGTCACGTGTTCCTACCTAGGGGGCGGCTCATGGGTCACGTGTTCCTACCTAGGGGCGGCTCATGGGTCACGTGTTCCTACCTAGGGGGCGGCTCATGGGTCACGTGTTCCTATCTAGGGGGCGGCTCATGGGTCACGTGTTCCTACCTAGGGGGCGGCTCATGGGTCACGTGCTCCTACCTAGGGGACGGCTCAAGGGTCACGTGTTCGTACCTAGGGGTGGCTCATGGGTCACGTGTTCCTACCTAGAGGGCGGCTCATGGGTCACGTGTTCCTACCTAGAGGGCGGCTCATGGGTCACGTGTTCCTACCTAGAGGGCGGCTCATGGTCACCTGTTCCTACCTAGGGGGCGGCTCATGGGTCACGTGCTCCTATCTAGAGGGCGTCTCATGGGTCACGTGCTCCTACCTAGGGGGCGGCTCATGGGTCACGTGTTCCTACCTAGGGGGCGGCTCACGGGTCACGTGTTCCTACCTAGGGTGCGGCTCATGGGTCACCTGTTCCTACCTAGAGGGCGTCTCATGGGTCACGTGCTCCTACCTAGGGGGCGGCTCATGGGTCACGTGTTCCTACCTAGGAGGCGGCTCATGGGTCACGTGTTCCTACCTAGGGGGCGGCTCATGGGTCACTTGTTCCTACCTAGGGGCGGCTCATGTGTCACGTGTTCCTACCTAGGGTGCGGCTCATGGGTCACGTGTCCCTACCTAGGGGCGCTCATGGGTCACGTGCTCCTACCTAGGGGGCGGCTCATGGCTCATGGGTCACGTGCTCCCACCTAGGGGGCGGCTCATGGGTCACGTGCTCCTACCTAGGGGGCGGCTCATGGGTCACTTGTTCCTACCTAGGGGGTGGCTCATGGGTCACGTGTTCCTACCTAGAGGGCGGCTCATGGGTCACTTGTTCCTACCTAGAGGGCAGCTCATGGGTCACGTGTTCCTACCTAGGGTGCGGCTCATGGGTCACGTGTTCCTACCTAGGGGGCGGCTCATGGGTCACGTGCTCCTACCTAGGGGGTGGCTCATGGGTCACGTGCTCCTACCTAGGGGGCGGCTCATGGGTCACGTGCTCCTACCTAGGGGGCGGCTCATGGGTCACCTGTTCCTACCTAGGGGGCGTCTCATGGGTCACGTGCTCCTACCTAGGGGACGGCTCATGGGTCACGTGTTCCTACCTAGGATGCGGCTCATGGGTCACGTCTTCCTACCTTGAGGGCGTCTTATGGGTCACGTGTTCCTACCTAGGGGGCGGCTCATGGGTCACGTGCTCCTACCTAGGGGGCGGCTCATGGGTCACCTGTTCCTACCTAGGGGGTGGCTCATGGGACACGTGTTCCTACCTAGGGGGCGGCTCATGGGTCACGTGTTCCTACCTAGGGGGCGGCTCATGGGTCACTTGTTCCTACCTAGGGGGTGGCTCATGGGACACGTGTTCCTACCTAGGGGGTGGCTCATGGGACACGTGTTCCTACCTAGGGGGTGGCTCATGGGACACGTGTTCCTACCTAGGGGGCGGCTCATGGGTCACGAGTTCCTACCTAGGGGGCGGCTCATGGGTCACGTGCTCCTACCTAAGGGGCGGCTCATGGGTCACGTGCTGCTACCTGGGGGGCGGCTCATGGTTCACGTGCTCCTACCTAGGGGGCGGCTCATGGGTCACGTGCTCCTACCTAGGGGGCGGCTCATGGGTCACGTGCTCCTACCTAGGGGGCGGCTCATGGGTCACGTGTTCCTACCTAGGGGGCGGCTCATGGGTCACGTGTTGCTACCTAGAGGGCGGCTCATGAGTCACGTGCTCCTACCTAGAGGGTGTCTAATGGGTCACGTGTTCCTACCTAGAGGGTGTCTCATGGGTCACGTGCTCCTACCTAGGGGGCGGCTCCTGGGTCACGTGTTCCTACCTAGAGGGCGACTCATGGGTCACGTGTTCCTACCTAGGGGGCGGCTCATGGGTCACGTGCTCCTACCTAGAGGGTGTCTAATGGGTCACGTGTTCCTACCTAGGGGGCGGCTCATGGGTCACGTGTTCCTACCTAGAGGGCGACTCATGGGTCACGTGTTCCTACCTAGGGGGCGGCTCATGGGTCACGTGCTCCTACCTAGGGGGCGGCTCATGGGTCACATGCTCCTACCTAGAGGGTGTCTAATGGGTCACGTGTTCCTACCTAGGGGGCGGCTAATGGGTCACGTGTTCCTACCTAGGGGACGGCTCAAGGGTCACGTGTTCCTACCTAGGGGGCGGCTCATGGGTCACGTGTTCCTACCTAGAGGGCGGCTCATGGGTCACGTGCTCCTACCTAGAGGGTGTCTCATGGGTCACGTGTTTCCTACCTAGGGGGCGGCTCATGGGTCACGTGTTCCTACCTAGAGGGTGTCTCGTGGGTCACGTGTTCCTACCTAGGGGGCGGCTCATGGGTCACGTGCTCCTACCTAGAGGGTGTCTCGTGGGTCACGTGTTCCTACCTAGGGGGCGGCTCGTGGGTCACCTGTTCCTACCTAGGGGGCGGCTCATGGGTCAGGTGCTCCTACCTAGAGGGCGTCTCATGGGTCACGTGTTCCTACCTAGGGGGCGGCTCATGGGTCACGTGTTCCTACCTAGAGGGCGTCTCATGGGTCACGTGTTCCTACCTAGGGAGCGGCTCATGGGTCACGTGCTCCTACCTAGGGGGCGGCTCATGGGTCACGTGTTCCTACCTAGGGAGCGGCTCATGGGTCACATGCTCCTCCCTAGGGGGCGGCTCATGGGTCACGTGCTCCTACCTAGAGGGCGTCTCATGGGTCACGTGTTCCTACCTAGGGAGCGGCTCATGGGTCACGTGTTCCTACCTAGAGGACGGCTCATGGGTCACGTGTTCCTACCTAGGGGGCGGCTCATGGGTCACGTGCTCCTACCTAGAGGGCGGCTCATGGGTCACGTGCTCCTACCTAGGGGGAGGCTCATGGCTCACCAGTTCCTACCTAGGGGGCGGCTCATGGGTCACGTGTTCCTACCTAGGGGGCGGCTCATGGGTCACCAGTTCCTACCTAGGGGACGGCTCAAGGGTCACGTGTTCCTACCTAGGGGGCGGCTCATGGGTCACGTGTTCCTACCTAGGGGGCGGCTCATGGGTCACGTGTTCCTACCTAGGGGGCGGCTCATGGGTCACGTGTTCCTATCTAGGGGGCGGCTCATGGGTCACGTGTTCCTACCTAGGGGGCGGCTCATGGGTCACGTGCTCCTATCTAGGGGACGGCTCAAGGGTCACGTGTTCCTACCTAGGGGTGGCTCATGGGTCACGTGTTCCTACCTAGAGGGCGGCTCATGGGTCACGTGTTCCTACCTAGAGGGCGGCTCATGGGTCACGTGTTTCTACCTAGAGGGCGGCTCATGGGTCACCTGTTCCTACCTAGGGGGCGGCTCATGGGTCACGTGCTCCTACCTAGAGGGCGTCTCATGGGTCACGTGCTCCTACCTAGGGGGCGGCTCATGGGTCACGTGTTCCTACCTAGGGGGCGGCTCACGGGTTCCTACCTAGGGGGCGGCTCATGGGTCACCTGTTCCTACCTAGAGGGCGTCTCATGGGTCACGTGCTCCTACCTAGAGGGTGTCTAATGGGTCACGTGTTCCTACCTAGGGGGCGGCTCATGGGTCACGTGTTCCTACCTAGAGGGCGACTCATGGGTCACGTGTTCCTACCTAGGGGGCGGCTCATGGGTCACGTGCTCCTACCTAGGGGGCGGCTCATGGGTCACATGCTCCTACCTAGAGGGTGTCTAATGGGTCACGTGTTCCTACCTAGGGGGCGGCTAATGGGTCACGTGTTCCTACCTAGGGGACGGCTCAAGGGTCACGTGTTCCTACCTAGGGGGCGGCTCATGGGTCACGTGTTCCTACCTAGAGGGCGGCTCATGGGTCACGTGCTCCTACCTAGAGGGTGTCTCATGGGTCACGTGTTCCTACCTAGGGGGCGGCTCATGGGTCACGTGTTCCTACCTAGAGGGTGTCTCGTGGGTCACGTGTTCCTACCTAGGGGGCGGCTCATGGGTCACGTGCTCCTACCTAGAGGGTGTCTCGTGGGTCACGTGTTCCTACCTAGGGGGCGGCTCGTGGGTCACCTGTTCCTACCTAGGGGGCGGCTCATGGGTCAGGTGCTCCTACCTAGAGGGCGTCTCATGGGTCACGTGTTCCTACCTAGGGGGCGGCTCATGGGTCACGTGTTCCTACCTAGAGGGCGTCTCATGGGTCACGTGTTCCTACCTAGGGAGCGGCTCATGGGTCACGTGCTCCTACCTAGGGGGCGGCTCATGGGTCACGTGTTCCTACCTAGGGAGCGGCTCATGGGTCACATGCTCCTCCCTAGGGGGCGGCTCATGGGTCACGTGCTCCTACCTAGAGGGCGTCTCATGGGTCACGTGTTCCTACCTAGGGAGCGGCTCATGGGTCACGTGTTCCTACCTAGAGGACGGCTCATGGGTCACGTGTTCCTACCTAGGGGGCGGCTCATGGGTCACGTGCTCCTACCTAGAGGGCGGCTCATGGGTCACGTGCTCCTACCTAGGGGGAGGCTCATGGCTCACCAGTTCCTACCTAGGGGGCGGCTCATGGGTCACGTGTTCCTACCTAGGGGGCGGCTCATGGGTCACCAGTTCCTACCTAGGGGACGGCTCAAGGGTCACGTGTTCCTACCTAGGGGGCGGCTCATGGGTCACGTGTTCCTACCTAGGGGGCGGCTCATGGGTCACGTGTTCCTACCTAGGGGGCGGCTCATGGGTCACGTGCTCCTATCTAGGGGACGGCTCAAGGGTCACGTGTTCCTACCTAGGGGTGGCTCATGGGTCACGTGTTCCTACCTAGAGGGCGGCTCATGGGTCACGTGCTCCTACCTAGGGGGCGGCTCATGGGTCACGTGCTCCTACCTAGGGGGCGGCTCATGGGTCACGTGTTCCTACCTAGGGAGCGGCTCATGGGTCACGTGCTCCACCCTAGGGGGCGGCTCATGGGTCACGTGCTCCTACCTAGAGGGCGTCTCATGGGTCACGTGTTCCTACCTAGGGAGCGGCTCATGGGTCACGTGTTCCTACCTAGAGGACGGCTCATGGGTCACGTGTTCCTACCTAGGGGGCGGCTCATGGGTCACGTGCTCCTACCTAGAGGGCGGCTCATGGGTCACGTGCTCCTACCTAGGGGGAGGCTCATGGCTCACCAGTTCCTTCCTAGGGGCGCCTCATGGGTCACGTGTTCCTACCTAGGGGGCGGCTCATGGGTCACTTGTTCCTACCTAGGGGGCGGCTCATGGGTCACGTGTTCCTACCTAGGGGGCGGCTCATGGGTCACCAGTTCCTACCTAGGGGACGGCTCAAGGGTCACGTGTTCCTACCTAGGGGGCGGCTCATGGGTCACGTGTTCCTACCTAGGGGGCGGCTCATGGGTCACGTGTTCCTAACTAGGGGGCGGCTCATGGGTCACGTGTTCCTATCTAGGGGGCGGCTCATGGGTCACGTGTTCCTACCTAGGGGGCGGCTCATGGGTCACGTGCTCCTACCTAGAGGGCGGCTCAAGGGTCACGTGTTCGTACCTAGGGGTGGCTCATGGGCCACGTGTTCCTACCTAGAGGGCGGCTCATGGGTCACGTGTTCCTACCTAGAGGGCGGCTCATGGGTCACGTGTTCCTACCTAGAGGGCGGCTCATGGGTCACCTGTTCCTACCTAGGGGGCGGCTCATGGGTCACGTGCTCCTATCTAGAGGGCGTCTCATGGGTCACGTGCTCCTACCTAGGGGGCGGCTCATGGGTCACGTGTTCCTACCTAGGGGGCGGCTCACGGGTCACGTGTTCCTACCTAGGGGGCGGCTCATGGGTCACCTGTTCCTACCTAGAGGGCGTCTCATGGGTCACGTGCTCCTACCTAGGGGGCGGCTCATGGGTCACGTGTTCCTACCTAGGAGGCGGCTCATGGGTCACGTGTTCCTACCTAGGGGGCGGCTCATGGGTCACTTGTTCCTACCTAGGGGGCGGCTCATGTGTCACGTGTTCCTACCTAGGGTGCGGCTCATGGGTCACGTGTCCCTACCTAGGGGGCGGCTCATGGGTCACGTGCTCCTACCTAGGGGGCGGCTCATGGGTCACGTGCTCCCACCTAGGGGGCGGCTCATGGGTCACGTGCTCCTACCTAGGGGGCGGCTCATGGGTCACTTGTTCCTACCTAGGGGGTGGCTCATGGGTCACGTGTTCCTACCTAGAGGGCGGCTCATGGGTCACTTGTTCCTACCTAGAGGGCAGCTCATGGGTCACGTGTTCCTACCTAGGGTGCGGCTCATGGGTCACGTGTTCCTACCTAGGGGGCGGCTCATGGGTCACGTGCTCCTACCTAGGGGGTGGCTCATGGGTCACGTGCTCCTACCTAGGGGGCGGCTCATGGGTCACGTGCTCCTACCTAGGGGGCGGCTCATGGGTCACCTGTTCCTACCTAGGGGGCGTCTCATGGGTCACGTGCTCCTACCTAGGGGACGGCTCATGGGTCACGTGCACCTACCTAGGGGGCGTCTCATGGGTCACGTGTTCCTACCTAGGATGCGGCTCATGGGTCACGTCTTCCTACCTTGAGGGCGTCTTATGGGTCACGTGTTCCTACCTAGGGGGCGGCTCATGGGTCACGTGCTCCTACCTAGGGGGCGGCTCATGGGTCACCTGTTCCTACCTAGGGGGTGGCTCATGGGACACGTGTTCCTACCTAGGGGGCGGCTCATGGGTCACGTGTTCCTACCTAGGGGGCGGCTCATGGGTCACTTGTTCCTACCTAGGGGGTGGCTCATGGGACACGTGTTCCTACCTAGGGGGTGGCTCATGGGACACGTGTTCCTACCTAGGGGGTGGCTCATGGGACACGTGTTCCTACCTAGGGGGCGGCTCATGGGTCACGAGTTCCTACCTAGGGGGCGGCTCATGGGTCACGTGCTCCTACCTAAGGGGCGGCTCATGGGTCACGTGCTGCTACCTGGGGGGCGGCTCATGGTTCACGTGCTCCTACCTAGGGGGCGGCTCATGGGTCACGTGCTCCTACCTAGGGGGCGGCTCATGGGTCACGTGCTCCTACCTAGGGGGCGGCTCATGGGTCACGTGTTCCTACCTAGGGGGCGGCTCATGGGTCACGTGTTGCTACCTAGAGGGCGGCTCATGAGTCACGTGCTCCTACCTAGAGGGTGTCTAATGGGTCACGTGTTCCTACCTAGAGGGTGTCTCATGGGTCACGTGCTCCTACCTAGGGGGCGGCTCCTGGGTCACGTGTTCCTACCTAGAGGGCGACTCATGGGTCACGTGTTCCTACCTAGGGGGCGGCTCATGGGTCACGTGCTCCTACCTAGAGGGTGTCTAATGGGTCACGTGTTCCTACCTAGGGGGCGGCTCATGGGTCACGTGTTCCTACCTAGAGGGCGACTCATGGGTCACGTGTTCCTACCTAGGGGGCGGCTCATGGGTCACGTGCTCCTACCTAGGGGGCGGCTCATGGGTCACATGCTCCTACCTAGAGGGTGTCTAATGGGTCACGTGTTCCTACCTAGGGGGCGGCTAATGGGTCACGTGTTCCTACCTAGGGGACGGCTCAAGGGTCACGTGTTCCTACCTAGGGGGCGGCTCATGGGTCACGTGTTCCTACCTAGAGGGCGGCTCATGGGTCACGTGCTCCTACCTAGAGGGTGTCTCATGGGTCACGTGTTCCTACCTAGGGGGCGGCTCATGGGTCACGTGTTCCTACCTAGAGGGTGTCTCGTGGGTCACGTGTTCCTACCTAGGGGGCGGCTCATGGGTCACGTGCTCCTACCTAGAGGGTGTCTCGTGGGTCACGTGTTCCTACCTAGGGGGCGGCTCGTGGGTCACCTGTTCCTACCTAGGGGGCGGCTCATGGGTCAGGTGCTCCTACCTAGAGGGCGTCTCATGGGTCACGTGTTCCTACCTAGGGGGCGGCTCATGGGTCACGTGTTCCTACCTAGAGG
The DNA here is from genome assembly GCA_027917425.1 of Gastrophryne carolinensis. Classification (NCBI taxonomy): domain Eukaryota; kingdom Metazoa; phylum Chordata; class Amphibia; order Anura; family Microhylidae; genus Gastrophryne; species Gastrophryne carolinensis. The sequence goes on along the minus strand of CM051238.1, from coordinate 694,073 downwards.
GCGTCTCATGGGTCACGTGTTCCTACCTAGGGAGCGGCTCATGGGTCACGTGCTCCTACCTAGGGGGCGGCTCATGGGTCACGTGTTCCTACCTAGGGAGCGGCTCATGGGTCACATGCTCCTCCCTAGGGGGCGGCTCATGGGTCACGTGCTCCTACCTAGAGGGCGTCTCATGGGTCACGTGTTCCTACCTAGGGAGCGGCTCATGGGTCACGTGTTCCTACCTAGAGGACGGCTCATGGGTCACGTGTTCCTACCTAGGGGGCGGCTCATGGGTCACGTGCTCCTACGTAGAGGGCGGCTCATGGGTCACGTGCTCCTACCTAGGGGGAGGCTCATGGCTCACCAGTTCCTACCTAGGGGGCGGCTCATGGGTCACGTGTTCCTACCTAGGGGGCGGCTCATGGGTCACCAGTTCCTACCTAGGGGACGGCTCAAGGGTCACGTGTTCCTACCTAGGGGGCGGCTCATGGGTCACGTGTTCCTACCTAGGGGGCGGCTCATGGGTCACGTGTTCCTACCTAGGGGGCGGCTCATGGGTCACGTGCTCCTATCTAGGGGACGGCTCAAGGGTCACGTGTTCCTACCTAGGGGTGGCTCATGGGTCACGTGTTCCTACCTAGAGGGCGGCTCATGGGTCACGTGTTCCTACCTAGAGGGCGGCTCATGGGTCACGTGTTTCTACCTAGAGGGCGGCTCATGGGTCACCTGTTCCTACCTAGGGGGCGGCTCATGGGTCACGTGCTCCTACCTAGAGGGCGTCTCATGGGTCACGTGCTCCTACCTAGGGGGCGGCTCATGGGTCACGTGTTCCTACCTAGGGGGCGGCTCACGGGTTCCTACCTAGGGGGCGGCTCATGGGTCACCTGTTCCTACCTAGAGGGCGTCTCATGGGTCACGTGCTCCTACCTAGGGGGCGGCTCATGGGTCACGTGTTCCTACCTAGGAGGCGGCTCATGGGTCACGTGTTCCTACCTAGGGGGCGGCTCATGGGTCACTTGTTCCTACCTAGGGGGCGGCTCATGGGTCACGTGTTCCTACCTAGGGTGCGGCTCATGGGTCACGTGTCCCTACCTAGGGGGCGGCTCATGGGTCACGTGCTCCTACCTAGGGGGCGGCTCATGGGTCACGTGCTCCCACCTAGGGGGCGGCTCATGGGTCACGTGCTCCTACCTAGGGGGCGGCTCATGGGTCACTTGTTCCTACCTAGGGGGTGGCTCATGGGTCACGTGTTCCTACCTAGAGGGCGGCTCATGGGTCACTTGTTCCTACCTAGAGGGCAGCTCATGGGTCACGTGTTGCTACCTAGAGGGCGGCTCATGGATCACGTGCTCCTACCTAGAGGGTGTCTAATGGGTCACGTGTTCCTACCTAGGGTGCGGCTCATGGGTCACGTCTTCCTACCTAGAGGGCGTCTTATGGGTCACGTGTTCCTACCTAGGGGGCGGCTCATGGGTCACGTGCTCCTACCTAGGGGGCGGCTCATGGGTCACGTGCTCCTACCTAGGGGGCGGCTCATGGGTCACCTGTTCCTACCTAGGGGACGGCTCATGGGTCACGTGCACCTACCTAGGGGGCGGCTTATGGGTCACGTGTTCCTACCTAGGGGGCGGCTTATGGGTCACGTGTTCCTACCTAGGGGGCGGCTTATGGGTCACGTGTTCCTACCTAGGGGGCGGCTCATGGGTCACGTGTTGCTACCTAGAGGGCGGCTCATGGGTCACGTGCTCCTACCTAGAGGGTGTCTAATGGGTCACGTGTTCCTACCAAGGGTGCGGCTCAAGGGTCACGTCTTCCTACCTAGAGGGCGTCTTATGGGTCACGTGTTCCTACCTAGGGGGCGGCTCATGGGTCACGTGCTCCTACCTAGGGGGCGGCTCATGGGTCACGTGCTCCTACCTAGGGGGCGGCTCATGGGTCACCTGTTCCTACCTAGGGGACGGCTCATGGGTCACGTGCACCTACCTAGGGGGCGTCTCATGGGTCACGTGTTCCTACCTAGGGTGCGGCTCATGGGTCACGTCTTCCTACCTAGAGGGCGTCTTATGGGTCACGTGTTCCTACCTAGGGGGCGGCTCATGGGTCACGTGCTCCTACCTAGGGGGCGGCTCATGGGTCACCTGTTCCTACCTAGGGGGTGGCTCATGGGACACGTGTTCCTACCTAGGGGGCGGCTCATGGGTCACGTGTTCCTACCTAGGGGGCGGCTCATGGGTCACCTGTTCCTACCTAGGGGGTGGCTCATGGGACACGTGTTCCTACCTAGGGGGCGGCTCATGGGTCACCTGTTCCTACCTAGGGGGTGGCTCATGGGACACGTGTTCCTACCTAGGGGGTGGCTCATGGGACACGTGTTCCTACCTAGGGGGCGGCTCATGGGTCACGAGTTCCTACCTAGGGGGCGGCTCATGGGTCACTTGCTCCTACCTAAGGGGCGGCTCATGGGTCACGTGCTGCTACCTAGGGGGCGGCTCATGGTTCACGTGCTCCTACCTAGGGGGCGGCTCATGGGTCACGTGCTCCTACCTAGGGGGCGGCTCATGGGTCACGTGCTCCTACCTAGGGGGCGGCTCATGGGTCACGTGTTCCTACCTAGGGGGCGGCTCATGGGACACGTGTTCCTACCTAGGGGGCGGCTCATGGGTCACGTGCTCCTACCTAGGGGGCGGCTCATGGGTCACGAGTTCCTACCTAGGGGGCGGCTCATGGGTCACGTGCTCCTACCTAGGGGGCGACTCATGGGTCACGTGCTCCTACCTAGGGGGCAGCTCATGGGTCACGTGTTCCTACCTAGAGGGCGGCTCATGGGTCACGTGTTCCTACCTAGGGGGCGGCTCATGGGTCACGTGTTCCTACCTAGGGGGCGGCTCATGGGTCACGTGTTCCTACCTAGGGGGGCAGCTCATGGGTCACGTGTTCCTACCTAGGGGGCGGCTCATGGGTCACGTGCTCCTACCTAGGGGGCGGCTCATGGGTCACCTGTTCCTACCTAGGGGGCGGCTCATGGGTCACGTGTTCCTACCTAGGGGGTGGCTCATGGGACACGTGTTCCTACCTAGAGGGCGGCTCATGGTTCACGTGCTCCTACCTAGGGGGCGGCTCATGGGTCACGTGCTCCTACCTAGGGGGTGGCTCATGGGTCACGTGCTCCTACCTAGGGGGCGGCTCATGGGTCACGTGTTCCTACCTAGAGGGCGGCTCATGGGTCACGTGTTCCTACCTAGGGGGCAGCTCATGGGTCACGTGCTCCTACCTAGGGGGCGACTCATGGGTCACGTGTTCCTACCTAGAGGGCGGCTCATGGGTCACGTGTTCCTACCTAGGGGGCGCCTCATGGGTCACGTGTTCCTACCTAGGGGGCGGCTCATGGGTCACTTGTTCCTACCTAGGGGGCGGCTCATGGGTCACGTGTTCCTACCTAGGAGGCGACTCATGGGTCACGTGTTCCTACCTAGGGGGCAGCTCATGGGTCACGTGTTGCTACCTAGAGGGCAGCTCATGGGTCACGTGTTCCTACCTAGAGGATGGCTCATGGGTCACGTGTTCCTACCTAGGGAGCGGCTCATGAGTCACGTGTTCCTACCTAGAGGGCGGCTCATGGGTCACGTGTTCCTACCTAGGGGGCGGCTCATGGGTCACCAGTTCCTACCTAGGGAGCGGCCCATGGGTCACGTGTTCCTACCTAGAGGGCGGCTCATGGGTCACGTGTTCCTACCTAGAGGGCGGCTCATGGGTCACGTGTTCCTATCTAGGGGGCGGCTCATGGGTCACGTGTTCCTACCTAGGGGGCGGCTCAAGGGTCACGTGTTCCTACCTAGGGGGCGGCTCATGGGTCACGTGTTGCTACCTAGAGGGCGGCTCATGGGTCACGTGTTCCTACCTAGGGGGCGGCTCATGGGTCACGTGTTCCTACCTAGGAGCGTCTCATGGGTCACGTGCTCCTACCTAGAGGGAGTCTCATGGGTCACGTGTTCCTACCTAGGGGGCGGCTCATGGGTTACGTGCTCCTACCTAGGGGGCGGCTCATGGGTCACCTGTTCCTACCTAGGGGGCGGCTCATGGGTCACCTGTTCCTACCTAGGGGGCGGCTCATGGGTCACGTGTTCCTACCTAGTGGGTGGCTCATGGGACACGTGTTCCTACCTAGGGGGCGGCTCATGGTTCACGTGCTCCTACCTAGGGGGCGGCTCATGGGTCACGTGCTCCTACCTAGGGGGCGACTCATGGGTCACGTGTTCCTACCTAGGGAGCGTCTCATGGGTCACGTGCTCCTACCTAGGGGGCGGCTCATGGGTCACGTGTTCCTACCTAAGAGGCGGCTCATGGGTCACGTTTTCCTACCTAGGAGGCGGCTCATGGGTCCCGTGTTCCTACCTAGGGGGCGGCTCATGGGTCACGTGTTCCTACCTAGAGGGCGGCTCATGGGTCACGTGTTCCTACCTAGGGGGCGTCTCATGGGTCACGTGTTCCTACCTAGGAGGCGGCTCATGGGTCACGTTTTCCTACCTAGGGGGCGGCTCATGGGTCACGTGTTCCTACCTAGGGGGCGGCTTATGGGTCACGTGTTCCTACCTAGGGGGCGGCTTATGGGTCACGTGTTCCTACCTAGGGGGTGGCTTATGGGTCACGTGTTCCTACCTAGGGGGCGGCTCATGGGTCACGTGTTGCTACCTAGAGGGCGGCTCATGGGTCACGTGCTCCTACCTAGAGGGTGTCTAATGGGTCACGTGTTCCTACCTAGAGGGTGTCTCATGGGTCACGTACTCCTACCTAGGGGGCGGCTCCTGGGTCACGTGTTCCTACCTAGAGGGCGACTCATGGGTCACGTGTTCCTACCTAGGGGGCGGCTCATGGGTCACGTGCTCCTACCTAGAGGGTGTCTAATGGGTCACGTGTTCCTACCTAGGGGGCGGCTCATGGGTCACGTGTTCCTACCTAGAGGGCGACTCATGGGTCACGTGTTCCTACCTAGGGGGCGGCTCATGGGTCACGTGCTCCTACCTAGGGGGCGGCTCATGGGTCACGTGCTCCTACCTAGAGGGCGTCTCATGGGTCACGTGTTCCTACCTAGGGGGCGGTTCATGGGTCACGTGTTCCTACCTAGGGGGTGGCTCATGGGTCACGTGCTCCTACCTAGAGGGTGTCTCATGGGTCACGTGTTCCTACCTAGGGGGCGGCTAATGGGTCACGTGTTCCTACCTAGGGGACGTCTCAAGGGTCACGTGTTCCTACCTAGGGGGCGGCTCATGGGTCACGTGTTCCTACCTAGAGGGCGGCTCATGGGTCACGTGCTCCTACCTAGAGGGTGTCTCATGGGTCACGTGTTCCTACCTAGGGGGCGGCTCATGGGTCACGTGTTCCTACCTAGAGGGTGTCTCGTGGGTCACGTGTTCCTACCTAGGGGGCGGCTCATGGGTCACGTGCTCCTACCTAGAGGGTGTCTCGTGCGTCACGTGTTCCTACCTAGGGGGCGGCTCGTGGGTCACGTGCTCCTACCTAGGGGGCGGCTCATTGGTCAGGTGCTCCTACCTAGAGGGCGTCTCATGGGTCACGTGTTCCTACCTAGAGGGCGGCTCATGGGTCACGTGTTCCTACCTAGGGGGCGTCTCATGGGTCACGTGTTCCTACCTAGGAGGCGGCTCATGGGTCACGTTTTCCTACCTAGGGGGCGGCTCATGGGTCACGTGTTCCTACCTAGGGGGCGGCTTATGGGTCACGTGTTCCTACCTAGGGGGCGGCTTATGGGTCACGTGTTCCTACCTAGGGGGTGGCTTATGGGTCACGTGTTCCTACCTAGGGGGCGGCTCATGGGTCACGTGTTGCTACCTAGAGGGCGGCTCATGGGTCACGTGCTCCTACCTAGAGGGTGTCTAATGGGTCACGTGTTCCTACCTAGAGGGTGTCTCATGGGTCACGTACTCCTACCTAGGGGGCGGCTCCTGGGTCACGTGTTCCTACCTAGAGGGCGACTCATGGGTCACGTGTTCCTACCTAGGGGGCGGCTCATGGGTCACGTGCTCCTACCTAGAGGGTGTCTAATGGGTCACGTGTTCCTACCTAGGGGGCGGCTCATGGGTCACGTGTTCCTACCTAGAGGGCGACTCATGGGTCACGTGTTCCTACCTAGGGGGCGGCTCATGGGTCACGTGCTCCTACCTAGGGGGCGGCTCATGGGTCACGTGCTCCTACCTAGAGGGCGTCTCATGGGTCACGTGTTCCTACCTAGGGGGCGGTTCATGGGTCACGTGTTCCTACCTAGGGGGTGGCTCATGGGTCACGTGCTCCTACCTAGAGGGTGTCTCATGGGTCACGTGTTCCTACCTAGGGGGCGGCTAATGGGTCACGTGTTCCTACCTAGGGGACGTCTCAAGGGTCACGTGTTCCTACCTAGGGGGCGGCTCATGGGTCACGTGTTCCTACCTAGAGGGCGGCTCATGGGTCACGTGCTCCTACCTAGAGGGTGTCTCATGGGTCACGTGTTCCTACCTAGGGGGCGGCTCATGGGTCACGTGTTCCTACCTAGAGGGTGTCTCGTGGGTCACGTGTTCCTACCTAGGGGGCGGCTCATGGGTCACGTGCTCCTACCTAGAGGGTGTCTCGTGCGTCACGTGTTCCTACCTAGGGGGCGGCTCGTGGGTCACGTGCTCCTACCTAGGGGGCGGCTCATTGGTCAGGTGCTCCTACCTAGAGGGCGTCTCATGGGTCACGTGTTCCTACCTAGGGGGCGGCTCATGGGTCACGTGTTCCTACCTAGAGGGCGTCTCATGGGTCACGTGTTCCTACCTAGGGAGCGGCTCATGGGTCACGTGCTCCTACCTAGGGGGCGGCTCATGGGTCACGTGCTCCTACCTAGGGGGCGGCTCATGGGTCACGTGTTCCTACCTAGGGAGCGGCTCATGGGTCACGTGCTCCTCCCTAGGGGGCGGCTCATGGGTCACGTGCTCCTACCTAGAGGGCGTCTCATGGGTCACGTGTTCCTACCTAGGGAGCTGCTCATGGGTCACGTGTTCCTACCTAGAGGACGGCTCATGGGTCACGTGTTCCTACCTAGGGGGGTGGCTCATGGGTCACGTGCTCCTACCTAGAGGGCGGCTCATGGGTCACGTGCTCCTACCTAGGGGGAGGCTCATGGCTCACCAGTTCCTTCCTAGGGGGCGCCTCATGGGTCACGTGTTCCTACCTAGGGGGCGGCTCATGGGTCACTTGTTCCTACCTAGGGGGCGGCTCATGGGTCACGTGTTCCTAACTAGGGGGCGGCTCATGGGTCACCAGTTCCTACCTAGGGGACGGCTCAAGGGTCACGTGTTCCTACCTAGGGGGCGGCTCATGGGTCACGTGTTCCTACCTAGGGGGCGGCTCATGGGTCACGTGTTCCTACCTAGGGGGCGGCTCATGGGTCACGTGTTCCTATCTAGGGGGCGGCTCATGGGTCACGTGTTCCTACCTAGGGGGCGGCTCATGGGTCACGTGCTCCTACCTAGGGGACGGCTCAAGGGTCACGTGTTCGTACCTAGGGGTGGCTCATGGGTCACGTGTTCCTACCTAGAGGGCGGCTCATGGGTCACGTGTTCCTACCTAGAGGGCGGCTCATGGGTCACGTGTTCCTACCTAGAGGGCGGCTCATGGGTCACCTGTTCCTACCTAGGGGGCGGCTCATGGGTCACGTGCTCCTACCTAGAGGGCGTCTCATGGGTCACGTGCTCCTACCTAGGGGGCGGCTCATGGGTCACGTGTTCCTACCTAGGGGGCGGCTCACGGGTCACGTGTTCCTACCTAGGGGGCGGCTCATGGGTCACCTGTTCCTACCTAGAGGGCGTCTCATGGGTCACGTGCTCCTACCTAGGGGGCGGCTCATGGGTCACGTGTTCCTACCTAGGAGGCGGCTCATGGGTCACGTGTTCCTACCTAGGGGGCGGCTCATGGGTCACTTGTTCCTACCTAGAGGGCGGCTCATGGGTCACGTGTTCCTACCTAGGAGGCGGCTCATGGGTCACGTGTTCCTACCTAGGGGGCGGCTCATGGGTCACGTGTTCCTACCTAGGGGGCGGCTCATGGGTCACGTGTTCCTACCTAGGAGGCGGCTCATGGGTCACGTGTTCCTACCTAGGGGGCGGCTCATGGGTCACGTGTTCCTACCTAGGGGGCGGCTCATGCGTCACGTGTTCCTACCTAGGGTGCGGCTCATGGGTCACGTGTCCCTACCTAGGGGGCGGCTCATGGGTCACGTGCTCCTACCTAGGGGGCGGCTCATGGGTCACGTGCTCCCACCTAGGGGGCGGCTCATGGGTCACGTGCTCCTACCTAGGGGGCGGCTCATCGGTCACTTGTTCCTACCTAGGGGGTGGCTCATGGGTCACGTGTTCCTACCTAGAGGGCGGCTCATGGGTCACTTGTTCCTACCTAGAGGGCAGCTCATGGGTCACGTGTTCCTACCTAGGGTGCGGCTCATGGGTCACGTGTTCCTACCTAGGGGGCGGCTCATGGGTCACGTGCTCCTACCTAGGGGGCGGCTCATGGGTCATGTGCTCCTACCTAGGGGGCGGCTCATGGGTCACATGCTCCTACCTAGGGGGCGGCTCATGGGTCACGTGTTCCTACCTAGGGGGCGTCTCATGGGTCACGTGCTCCTACCTAGGGGGCGGCTCATGGGTCACCTGTTCCTACCTAGGGGACGGCTCATGGGTCACGTGCACCTACCTAGGGGGCGTCTCATGGGTCACGTGTTCCTACCATACGGTGCGGCTCATGGGTCACGTCTTCCTACCTAGAGGGCGTCTTATGGGTCACGTGTTCCTACCTAGGGGGCGGCACATGGGTCACGTGCTCCTACCTAGGGGGCGGCTCATGGGTCACCTGTTCCTACCTAGGGGGTGGCTCATGGGACACGTGTTCCTACCTAGGGGGCAGCTCATGGGTCACGTGTTCCTACCTAGGGGGCGGCTCATGGGTCACCTGTTCCTACCTAGGGGGTGGCTCATGGGACACGTGTTCCTACCTAGGGGGTGGCTCATGGGACACGTGTTCCTACCTAGGGGGTGGCTCATGGGACACGTGTTCCTACCTAGGGGGCGGCTCATGGGTCACGAGTTCCTACCTAGGGGGCGGCTCATGGGTCACGTGCTCCTACCTAAGGGGCGGCTCATGGGTCACGTGCTGCTACCTAGGGGGCGGCTCATGGTTCACGTGCTCCTACCTAGGGGGCGGCTCATGGGTCACGTGCTCCTACCTAGGGGGCGGCTCATGGGTCACGTGCTCCTACCTAGGGGGCGGCTCATGGGTCACGTGTTCCTACCTAGGGGGCGGCTCATGGGTCACGTGTTGCTACCTAGAGGGCGGCTCATGGGTCACGTGCTCCTACCTAGAGGGTGTCTAATGGGTCACGTGTTCCTACCTAGAGGGTGTCTCATGGGTCACGTGCTCCTACCTAGGGGGCGGCTCCTGGGTCACGTGTTCCTACCTAGAGGGCGACTCATGGGTCACGTGTTCCTACCTAGGGAGCGGCTCATGGGTCACGTGCTCCTACCTAGAGGGTGTCTAATGGGTCACGTGTTCCTACCTAGGGGGCGGCTCATGGGTCACGTGTTCCTACCTAGAGGGCGACTCATGGGTCACGTGTTCCTACCTAGGGGGCGGCTCATGGGTCACGTGCTCCTACCTAGAGGGCGTCTCATGGGTCACGTGTTCCTACCTAGGGGGCGGTTCATGGGTCACGTGTTCCTACCTAGGGGGTGGCTCATGGGTCACGTGCTCCTACCTAGAGGGTGTCGCATGGGTCACGTGTTCCTACCTAGGGGGCGGCTAATGGGTCACGTGTTCCTACCTAGGGGACGGCTCAAGGGTCACGTGTTCCTACCTAGGGGGCGGCTCATGGGTCACGTGTTCCTACCTAGAGGGCGGCTCATGGGTCACGTGCTCCTACCTAGAGGGTGTCTCATGGGTCACGTGTTCCTACCTAGGGGGCGGCTCATGGGTCACGTGTTCCTACCTAGAGGGTGTCTCGTGGGTCACGTGTTCCTACCTAGGGGGCGGCTCGTGGGTCACGTGTTCCTACCTAGAGGGTGTCTCGTGGGTCACGTGTTCCTACCTAGGGGGCGGCTCGTGGGTCACCTGTTCCTACCTAGGGGGCGGCTCATGGGTCAGGTGCTCCTACCTAGAGGGCGTCTCATGGGTCACGTGTTCCTACCTAGGGGGCGGCTCATGGGTCACGTGTTCCTACCTAGAGGGCGTCTCGTGGGTCACGTGTTCCTACCTAGGGGGCGGCTCGTGGGTCACCTGTTCCTACCTAGGGGGCGGCTCATGGGTCAGGTGCTCCTACCTAGAGGGCGTCTCATGGGTCACGTGTTCCTACCTAGGGAGCGGCTCATGGGTCACGTGCTCCTACCTAGGGGGCGGCTCATGGGTCACGTGCTCCTACCTAGGGGGCGTCTCATGGGTCACGTGTTCCTACCTAGGGAGCGGCTCATGGGTCACGTGCTCCTCCCTAGGGGGCAGCTCATGGGTCACGTGCTCCTACCTAGAGGGCGTCTCATGGGTCACGTGTTCCTACCGAGGGAGCGGCTCATGGGTCACGTGTTCCTACCTAGAGGACGGCTCATGGGTCACGTGTTCCTTCCTAGGGGGCGGCTCATGGGTCACGTGCTCCTACCTAGAGGGCGGCTCATGGGTCACGTGCTCCTACCTAGGGGGAGGCTCATGGCTCACCAGTTCCTACCTAGGGGGCGCCTCATGGGTCACGTGTTCCTACCTAGGGGGCGGCTCATGGGTCACTTGTTCCTACCTAGGGGGCGGCTCATGGGTCACGTGTTCCTACCTAGGGGGCGGCTCATGGGTCACCAGTTCCTACCTAGGGGACAGCTCAAGGGTCACGTGTTCCTACCTAGGGGGCGGCTCATGGGTCACGTGTTCCTACCTAGGGGGCGGCTCATGGGTCACGTGTTCCTACCTAGGGGACGGCTCAAGGGTCCCGTGTTCCTACCTAGGGGGCGGCTCATGGGTCACGTGTTCCTACCTAGAGGGCGGCTCATGGGTCACGTGCTCCTACCTAGAGGGTGTCTCATGGGTCACGTGTTCCTACCTAGGGGGCGGCTCATGGGTCACGTGTTCCTACCTAGAGGGTGTCTCGTGGGTCACGTGTTCCTACCTAGGGGGCGGCTCGTGGGTCACGTGTTCCTACCTAGAGGGTGTCTCGTGGGTCACGTGTTCCTACCTAGGGGGCGGCTCGTGGGTCACCTGTTCCTACCTAGGGGGCGGCTCATGGGTCAGGTGCTCCTACCTAGAGGGCGTCTCATGGGTCACGTGTTCCTACCTAGGGGGCGGCTCATGGGTCACGTGTTCCTACCTAGAGGGCGTCTCATGGGTCACGTGTTCCTACCTAGGGAGCGGCTCATGGGTCACGTGCTCCTACCTAGGGGGCGGCTCATGGGTCACGTGCTCCTACCTAGGGGGCGTCTCATGGGTCACGTGTTCCTACCTAGGGAGCGGCTCATGGGTCACGTGCTCCTCCCTAGGGGGCAGCTCATGGGTCACGTGCTCCTACCTAGAGGGCGTCTCATGGGTCACGTGTTCCTACCGAGGGAGCGGCTCATGGGTCACGTGTTCCTACCTAGAGGACGGCTCATGGGTCACGTGTTCCTTCCTAGGGGGCGGCTCATGGGTCACGTGCTCCTACCTAGAGGGCGGCTCATGGGTCACGTGCTCCTACCTAGGGGGAGGCTCATGGCTCACCAGTTCCTACCTAGGGGGCGCCTCATGGGTCACGTGTTCCTACCTAGGGGGCGGCTCATGGGTCACTTGTTCCTACCTAGGGGGCGGCTCATGGGTCACGTGTTCCTACCTAGGGGGCGGCTCATGGGTCACCAGTTCCTACCTAGGGGACAGCTCAAGGGTCACGTGTTCCTACCTAGGGGGCGGCTCATGGGTCACGTGTTCCTACCTAGGGGGCGGCTCATGGGTCACGTGTTCCTACCTAGGGGGCGGCTCATGGGTCACGTGTTCCTATCTAGGGGGCGGCTCATGGGTCACGTGTTCCTACCTAGGGGGCGGCTCATGGGTCACGTGCTCCTACCTAGGGGACGGCTCAAGGGTCACGTGTTCCTACCTAGGGGTGGCTCATGGGTCACGTGTTCCTACCTAGAGGGCGGCTCATGGGTCACGTGTTCCTACCTAGAGGGCGGCTCATGGGTCACGTGTTCCTACCTAGAGGGCGGCTCATGGGTCACCTGTTCCTACCTAGGGGGTGGCTCATGGGTCACGTGCTCCTACCTAGAGGGCGTCTCATGGGTCACGTGCTCCTACCTAGGGGGCGGCTCATGGGTCACGTGTTCCTACCTAGGGGGCGGCTCACGGGTCACGTGTTCCTACCTAGGGGGCGGCTCATGGGTCACCTGTTCCTACCTAGAGGGCGTCTCATGGGTCACGTGCTCCTACCTAGGGGGCGGCTCATGGGTCACGTGTTCCTACCTAGGAGGCGGCTCATGGGTCACGTGTTCCTACCTAGGGGGCGGCTAATGGGTCACTTTTTCCTACCTAGGGGGCGGCTCATGGGTCACGTGTTCCTACCTAGGGTGCGGCTCATGGGTCACGTGTCCCTACCTAGGGGGCGGCTCATGAGTCACGTGCTCCTACCTAGGGGGCGGCTCATGGGTCACGTGTTCCTACCTAGGGGGCGGCTCATGGGACACGTGTTCCTACCTAGGGGGCGGCTCATGGGTCATGTGCTCCTACCTAGGGGGCGGCTCATGGGTCACAAGTTCCTACCTAGGGGGCGGCTCATGGGTCACGTGCTCCCACCTAGGGGGCGGCTCATGGGTCACGTGCTCCTACCTAGGGGGCGGCTCATGGGTCACTTGTTCCTACCTAGGGGGTGGTTCATGGGTCACGTGTTCCTACCTAGAGGGCGGCTCATGGGTCACTTGTTCCTACCTAGAGGGCAGCTCATGGGTCACGTGTTCCTACCTAGGGTGCGGCTCATGGGTCACGTGTTCCTACCTAGGGGGCGGCTCATGGGTCACGTGCTCCTACCTAGGGGGCGGCTCATGGGTCACGTGCTCCTACCTAGGGGGCGGCTCATGGGTCACGTGCTCCTACCTAGGGGGCGGCTCATGGGTCACCTGTTCCTACCTAGGGGGCGTCTCATGGGTCACGTGCTCCTACCTAGGGGGCGGCTCATGGGTCACCTGTTCCTACCTAGGGGACGGCTCATGGGTCACGTGCACCTACCTAGGGGGCGTCTCATGGGTCACGTGTTCCTACCTAGGGTGCGGCTCATGGGTCACGTCTTCCTACCTAGAGGGCGTCTTATGGGTCACGTGTTCCTACCTAGGGGGCGGCTCATGGGTCACGTGCTCCTACCTAGGGGGCGGCTCATGGGTCACCTGTTCCTACCTAGGGGGTGGCTCATGGGACACGTGTTCCTACCTAGGGGGCGGCTCATGGGTCACGTGTTCCTACCTAGGGGGCGGCTCATGGGTCACCTGTTCCTACCTAGGGGGTGGCTCATGGGACACGTGTTCCTACCTAGGGGGTGGCTCATGGGACACGTGTTCCTACCTAGGGGGTGGCTCATGGGACACGTGTTCCTACCTAGGGGGCGGCTCATGGGTCACGAGTTCCTACCTAGGGGGCGGCTCATGGGTCACATGCTCCTACCTAAGGGGCGGCTCATGGGTCACGTGCTGCTACCTAGGGGGCGGCTCATGGTTCACGTGCTCCTACCTAGGGGGCGGCTCATGGGTCACGTGCTCCTACCTAGGGGGCGGCTCATGGGTCACGTGCTCCTACCTAGGGGGCGGCTCATGGGTCACGTGTTCCTACCTAGGGGGCGGCTCATGGGACACGTTTTCCTACCTAGGGGGCGGCTCATGGGTCACGTGCTCCTACCTAGGGGGCGGCTCATGGGTCACGAGTTCCTACCTAGGGGGCGGCTCATGGGTCACGTGCTCCTACCTAGGGGGCGACTCATGGGTCACGTGCTCCTACCTAGGGGGCAGCTCATGGGTCACGTGTTCCTACCTAGGGGGCGGCTCATGGGTCACGTGTTCCTACCTAGGGGGCGGCTCATGGGTCACGTGTTCCTACCTAGGGGGCGGCTCATGGGTCACGTGTTCCTACCTAGGGGGGCAGCTCATGGGTCACGTGTTCCTACCTAGGGGGCGGCTCATGGGTCACGTGCTCCTACCTAGGGGGCGGCTCATGGGTCACCTGTTCCTACCTAGGGGGCGGCTCATGGGTCACGTGTTCCTACCTAGGGGGTGGCTCATGGGACACGTGTTCCTACCTAGAGGGCGGCTCATGGTTCACGTGCTCCTACCTAGGGGGCGGCTCATGGGTCACGTGCTCCTACCTAGGGGGTGGCTCATGGGTCACGTGCTCCTACCTAGGGGGCGGCTCATGGGTCACGTGTTCCTACCTAGAGGGCGGCTCATGGATCACGTGTTCCTACCTAGGGGGCAGCTCATGGGTCACGTGTTCCTACCTAGGGGGCAGCTCATGGGTCACGTGTTCCTACCTAGGGGGCGGCTCATGGGTCACGTGTTCCTACCTAGAGGGCAGCTCATGGGTCACGAGTTCCTACCTAGAGGGCAGCTCATGGGTCACGTTTTCCTACCTAGGGGGCGGCTCATGGGTCACCTGTTCCTACCTAGGGGGCGGCTCATGGGTCACGTGTTCCTACCTAGGGGGCGGCTCATGGGTCACGTGTTCCTACCTAGGGGGCGGCTCATGGGTCACGTGTTCCTACCTAGAGGGCGGCTCATGGGTCACGTGTTGCTACCTAGAGGGCGGCTCATGGGTCACGTGTTCCTACCTAGGGGGCGGCTCATGGGTCACGTGTTGCTACCTAGAGGGCGGCTCATGGGTCACGTGTTCCTACCTAGAGGGTGGCTCATGGGTCACGTGTTGCTACCTAGACGGCGGCTCATGGGTCACGTGTTCCTACCTAGGGGGCGGCTCATGGGTCACGTGTTGCTACCTAGAGGGCGGCTCATGGGTCACGTGTTCCTACCTAGAGGATGGCTCATGGGTCACATGTTCCTACCTAGGGGGTGGCTCATGGGACACATGTTCCTACCTAGGGGGTGGCTCATGGTTCACGTGCTCCTACCTAGAGGGCGGCTCATGGGTCACGTGTTCCTACCTAGGGGGCGGCTCATGGGTCACGTGCTCCTACCTAGAGGGCGGCTCATGGGTCACGTGCTCCTACCTAGGGGGAGGCTCATGGCTCACCAGTTCCTACCTAGGGGGCGCCTCATGGGTCACTTGTTCCTACCTAGGAGGCGGCTCATGGGTCACGTTTTCCTACCTAGGGGGCGGCTCATGGGTCACGTGTTCCTACCTAGGGGGCGGCTCATGGGTCACGTGTTCCTACCTAGGGGGCGACTCATGGGTCACGTGTTCCTACCTAGGGGGCGGCTCATGGGTCACGTGTTCCTACCTAGAGGGCGGCTCATGGGTCACGTGTTGCTACCTAGAGGGCGGCTCATGGGTCACGTGTTCCTACCTAGGGGGCAGCTCATGGGTCACGTGTTGCTACCTAGAGGGCGGCTCATGGGTCACGTGTTCCTACCTAGAGGATGGCTCATGGGTCACGTGTTCCTACCTAGGGAGCGGCTCATGGGTCACGTGTTCCTACCTAGAGGGCGGCTCATGGGTCACGTGTTCCTACCTAGGGGGCGGCTCATGGGTCACCAGTTCCTATCTAGGGGGCGGCTCATGGGTCACTTGTTCCTACCTAGGGGGCGGCTCATGGGTCACGTGTTCCTACCTAGGGGGCGGCTCATGGGTCACGTGTTCCTACCTAGGGGGCGGCTCATGGGTCACTTGTTCCTACCTAGGGGGCGGCTCATGGGTCACGTGTTCCTACCTAGAGGGCGGCTCATGGGTCACCAGTTCCTACCTAGGGGGCGGCTAATGGGTCACGTGTTCCTACCTAGGGGACGGCTCAAGGGTCACGTGTTCCTACCTAGAGGGCGGCTCATGGGTCACGTGTTCCTACCTAGAGGGCGGCTCATGGGTCACGTGTTCCTACCTAGAGGGCGGCTCATGGGTCATGTGCTCCAACCTAGGGGGCGGCTCATGGGTCACCTAGGGGGGCGGCTAATGGGTCACGTGTTCCTACCTAGGGGACGGCTCAAGGGTCACGTGTTCCTACCTAGAGGGCGGCTCATGGGTCACGTGTTCCTACCTAGGGGGCGGCTCATGGGTCACGTGTTCCTACCTAGAGGGCGGCTCATGGGTCACTTGTTCCTACCTAGGGGGCGGCTCATGGGTCACGTGTTCCTACCTAGGGGACGGCTCAAGGGTCACGTGTTCCTACCTAGGGGGCGGCTCATGGGTCACTTGTTCCTACCTAGGGGGCGGCTCATGGGTCACGTGTTCCTACCTAGGGGGCGGCTCATGGGTCACGTGTTCCTACCTAGGGGGCGGCTCATGGGTCACTTGTTCCTACCTAGGGGGCGGCTCATGGGTCACGTGTTCCTACCTAGGGGGCGGCTCATGGGTCACGTGCTCCTACCTAGGGGGCGGCTCATGGGTCACGTGTTCCTACCTAGGGGGCGGCTCATGGGTCACGTGTTCCTACCTAGGGGGCGGCTCATGGGTCACGTGTTCCTACCTAGGGGGCGGCTCATGGGTCACGTGTTCCTACCTAGGGGGCGGCTCATGGGTCACGTGTTCCTACCTAGGGGGCGGCTCATGAGTCACGTGTTCCTACCTAGGGGGCGGCTCATGGGTCACGTGTTCCTACCTAGGGGGCGGCTCATGGGTCACGTGTTCCTACCTAGGGGACGGCTCAAGGGTCACGTGTTCCTACCTAGGGGGCGGCTCATGGGTCACTTGTTCCTACCTAGGGGGCGGCTCATGGGTCACGTGTTCCTACCTAGGGGGCGGCTCATGGGTCAAAAGTTCCTACTTAGGGGGCGGCTACTGGGTCACGTGTTCCTACCTAGGGGACGGCTACTGGGTCACGTGTTCCTACCTAGGGTGCGGCTCATGGGTCACGTGTTCCTACCTAGAGGGCGGCTCATGGGTCACGTGTTCCTACCTAGAGGGCGGCTCATGGGTCACGTGCTCCTACCTAGGGTGCGGCTCATGGGTCACCTGTTCCTACCTAGGGGGCGGCTCATGGGTCACGTGCTCCTACCTAGAGGGCGTCTCATGGGTCACGTGCTCCTACCTAGGGGGCGGCTCATTGGTCACGTGTTCCTACCTAGGGGGCGGCTCACGGGTCACGTGTTCCTACCTAGGGGGCGGCTCATGGGTCACCTGTTCCTACCTAGAGGGCGGTTCATCGGTCACGTGTTCCTACCTAGGAGGCGGCTCATGGGTCACGTGCTCCTACCTAGGGGGCGGCTCATGGGTCACGTGCTCCTACCTAGGGGGCGGCTCATGGGTCACGTGCTCCTACCTAGGGGGCGGCTCATGGGTCACCTGTTCCTACCTAGGGGACGGCTCATGGGTCACGTGCACCTACCTAGGGGGCGGCTCATGGGTCACGTGCTCCTACCTAGGGGGCTGCTCATGGGTCACCTGTTCCTACCTAGAGGGCGTCTCATGGGTCACGTGTTGCTACCTAGAGGGCGGCTCATGGGTCACGTGTTCCTACCTAGGGGGCGGCTCATGGGTCACGTGTTGCTACCTAGAGGGCGGCTCATGGGTCACGTGTTCCTACCTAGAGGGTGGCTCATGGGTCACGTGTTGCTACCTAGAGGGCGGCTCATGGGTCACGTGTTCCTACCTAGGGGGCGGCTCATGGGTCACGTGTTGCTACCTAGAGGGCGGCTCATGGGTCACGTGTTCCTACCTAGAGGATGGCTCATGGGTCACATGTTCCTACCTAGGGGGTGGCTCATGGGACACATGTTCCTACCTAGGGGGTGGCTCATGGTTCACGTGCTCCTACCTAGAGGGCGGCTCATGGGTCACGTGTTCCTACCTAGGGGGCGGCTCATGGGTCACGTGCTCCTACCTAGAGGGCGGCTCATGGGTCACGTGCTCCTACCTAGGGGGAGGCTCATGGCTCACCAGTTCCTACCTAGGGGGCGCCTCATGGGTCACTTGTTCCTACCTAGGAGGCGGCTCATGGGTCACGTTTTCCTACCTAGGGGGCGGCTCATGGGTCACGTGTTCCTACCTAGGGGGCGGCTCATGGGTCACGTGTTCCTACCTAGGGGGCGGCTCATGGGTCACGTGTTCCTACCTAGGGGGCGGCTCATGGGTCACGTGTTCCTACCTAGGGGGCGGCTCATGGGTCACGTGTTCCTACCTAGAGGGCGGCTCATGGGTCACGTGTTGCTACCTAGAGGGCGGCTCATGGGTCACGTGTTCCTACCTAGGGGGCAGCTCATGGGTCACGTGTTGCTACCTAGAGGGCGGCTCATGGGTCACGTGTTCCTACCTAGAGGATGGCTCATGGGTCACGTGTTCCTACCTAGGGAGCGGCTCATGGGTCACGTGTTCCTACCTAGAGGGCGGCTCATGGGTCACGTGTTCCTACCTAGGGGGCGGCTCATGGGTCACCAGTTCCTATCTAGGGGGCGGCTCATGGGTCACTTGTTCCTACCTAGGGGGCGGCTCATGGGTCACGTGTTCCTACCTAGGGGGCGGCTCATGGGTCACGTGTTCCTACCTAGGGGGCGGCTCATGGGTCACTTGTTCCTACCTAGGGGGCGGCTCATGGGTCACGTGTTCCTACCTAGAGGGCGGCTCATGGGTCACCAGTTCCTACCTAGGGGGCGGCTAATGGGTCACGTGTTCCTACCTAGGGGACGGCTCAAGGGTCACGTGTTCCTACCTAGAGGGCGGCTCATGGGTCACGTGTTCCTACCTAGAGGGCGGCTCATGGGTCACGTGTTCCTACCTAGAGGGCGGCTCATGGGTCATGTGCTCCAACCTAGGGGGCGGCTCATGGGTCACCTAGGGGGCGGCTAATGGGTCACGTGTTCCTACCTAGGGGACGGCTCAAGGGTCACGTGTTCCTACCTAGAGGGCGGCTCATGGGTCACGTGTTCCTACCTAGGGGGCGGCTCATGGGTCACGTGTTCCTACCTAGAGGGCGGCTCATGGGTCACTTGTTCCTACCTAGGGGGCGGCTCATGGGTCACGTGTTCCTACCTAGGGGGCGGCTCATGGGTCACTTGTTCCTACCTAGGGGGCGGCTCATGGGTCACGTGTTCCTACCTAGGGGGCGGCTCATGGGTCAAAAGTTCCTACTTAGGGGGCGGCTACTGGGTCACGTGTTCCTACCTAGGGGACGGCTACTGGGTCACGTGTTCCTACCTAGGGGGCGGCTCATGGGTCACGTGTTCCTACCTAGAGGGCGGCTCATGGGTCACGTGTTCCTACCTAGAGGGCGGCTCATGGGTCACGTGCTCCTACCTAGGGTGCGGCTCATGGGTCACCTGTTCCTACCTAGGGGGCGGCTCATGGGTCACGTGCTCCTACCTAGAGGGCGTCTCATGGGTCACGTGCTCCTACCTAGGGGGCGGCTCATTGGTCACGTGTTCCTACCTAGGGGGCGGCTCACGGGTCACGTGTTCCTACCTAGGGGGCGGCTCATGGGTCACCTGTTCCTACCTAGAGGGCGGTTCATCGGTCACGTGTTCCTACCTAGGAGGCGGCTCATGGGTCACGTGCTCCTACCTAGGGGGCGGCTCATGGGTCACGTGCTCCTACCTAGGGGGCGGCTCATGGGTCACGTGCTCCTACCTAGGGGGCGGCTCATGGGTCACCTGTTCCTACCTAGGGGACGGCTCATGGGTCACGTGCACCTACCTAGGGGGCGGCTCATGGGTCACGTGCTCCTACCTAGGGGGCTGCTCATGGGTCACCTGTTCCTACCTAGAGGGCGTCTCATGGGTCACGTGCTCCTACCTAGGGGGCTGCTCATGGGTCACGTGCTCCTACCTAGGGGGCGGCTCATGGGTCACGTGCTCCTACCTAGGGGGCGACTCATGGGTCACGTGCTCCTACCTAGGGGGCGGCTCATGGGTCACGTGTTCCTACCTAGGGGGCGGCTCATGGGACACGTGTTCCTACCTAGGGGGCGCCTCATGGGTCACGTGCTCCTACCTAGGGGGCGGCTCATGGGTCACGAGTTCCTACCTAGGGGGCGGCTCATGGGTCACGTGCTCCTACCTAGGGGGCGACTCATGGGTCACGTGCTCCTACCTAGGGGGCAGCTCATGGGTCACGTGTTCCTACCTAGGGGGCGGCTCATGGGTCACGTGTTCCTACCTAGGGGGCGGCTCATGGGTCACGTGTTCCTACCTAGGGGGCGGCTCATGGGTCACGTGTTCCTACCTAGGGGGGCAGCTCATGGGTCACGTGTTCCTACCTAGGGGGCGGCTCATGGGTCACGTGCTCCTACCTAGGGGGCGGCTCATGGGTCACCTGTTCCTACCTAGGGGGCGGCTCATGGGTCACGTGTTCCTACCTAGGGGGTGGCTCATGGGACACGTGTTCCTACCTAGAGGGCGGCTCATGGTACACGTGCTCCTACCTAGGGGGCGGCTCATGGGTCACGTGCTCCTACCTAGGGGGTGGCTCATGGGTCACGTGCTCCTACCTAGGGGGCGGCTCATGGGTCACGTGTTCCTACCTAGAGGGCGGCTCATGGGTCACGTGTTCCTACCTAGGGGGCAGCTCATGGGTCACGTGTTCCTACCTAGGGGGCGGCTCATGGGTCACGTTTTCCTACCTAGGGGGCGGCTCATGGGTCACGTGTTCCTACCTAGAGGGCAGCTCATGGGTCACGAGTTCCTACCTAGGAGGCGGCTCATGGGTCACGTTTTCCTACCTAGGGGGCGGCTCATGGGTCACGTGTTCCTACCTAGGGGGCGGCTCATGGGTCACGTGTTCCTACCTAGGGGGCGGCTCATGGGTCACGTGTTCCTACCTAGGGGGCGGCTCATGGGTCACGTGTTCCTACCTAGAGGGCGGCTCATGGGTCACGTGTTGCTACCTAGAGGGCGGCTCATGGGTCACGTGTTCCTACCTAGGGGGCGGCTCATGGGTCACGTGTTGCTACCTAGAGGGCGGCTCATGGGTCACGTGTTCCTACCTAGGGGGCGGCTCATGGGTCACGTGCTCCTACCTAGAGGGCGGCTCATGGGTCACGTGCTCCTACCTAGGGGGAGGCTCAGGGCTCACCAGTTCCTACCTAGGGGGCGCCTCATGGGTCACGTGTTCCTACCTAGGGGGCGGCTCATGGGTCACTTGTTCCTACCTAGGGGGCGGCTCATGGGTCACGTGTTCCTACCTAGGAGGCGGCTCATGGGTCACGTTTTCCTACCTAGGGGGCGGCTCATGGGTCACGTGTTGCTACCTAGGGGGCGGCTCATGGGTCACGTGTTCCTACCTAGGGGGCGGCTCATGGGTCACGTGTTCCTACCTAGGGGGCGGCTCATGGGTCACGTGTTCCTACCTAGAGGGCGGCTCATGGGTCACGTGTTGCTACCTAGAGGGCGGCTCATGGGTCACGTGTTCCTACCTAGGGGGCAGCTCATGGGTCACGTGTTGCTACCTAGAGGGCGGCTCATGGGTCACGTGTTCCTACCTAGAGGATGGCTCATGGGTCACGTGTTCCTACCTAGGGAGCGGCTCATGGGTCACGTGTTCCTACCTAGAGGGCGGCTCATGGGTCACGTGTTCCTACCTAGGGGGCGGCTCATGGGTCACCAGTTCCTACCTAGGGGGCGGCTCATGGGTCACTTGTTCCTACCTAGGGGGCAGCTCATGGGTCACGTGTTCCTACCTAGGGGGCGGCTCATGGGTCACGTGTTCCTACCTAGGGGGCGGCTCATGGGTCACGTGTTCCTACCTAGGGGGCGGCTCATGGGTCACCAGTTCCTACCTAGGGGACGGCTCAAGGGTCACGTGTTCCTACCTAGGGGGCGGCTCATGGGTCACGTGTTCCTACCTAGGGGGCGTCTCATGGGTCACGTGCTCCTACCTAGGGGGCTGCTCATGGGTCACGTGTTCTTACCTAGGGGGGCAGCTCATGGGTCACGTGTTCCTACCTAGGGGGCGGCTCATGGGTCACGTGCTCCTACCTAGGGGGCGGCTCATGGGTCACCTGTTCCTACCTAGGGGGCGGCTCATGGGTCACGTGTTCCTACCTAGGGGGTGGCTCATGGGACACGTGTTCCTACCTAGAGGGCGGCTCATGGTACACGTGCTCCTACCTAGGGGGCGGCTCATGGGTCACGTGCTCCTACCTAGGGGGTGGATCATGGGTCACGTGCTCCTACCTAGGGGCGGCTCATGGGTCACCTGTTCCTACCTAGGGGGCGGCTCATGGGTCACGTGTTCCTACCTAGGGGGTGGCTCATGGGACACGTGTTCCTACCTAGAGGGCGGCTCATGGTACACGTGCTCCTACCTAGGGGGCGGCTCATGGGTCACGTGCTCCTACCTAGGGGGTGGCTCATGGGTCACGTGCTCCTACCTAGGGGGCGGCTCATGGGTCACGTGTTCCTACCTAGAGGGCGGCTCATGGGTCACGTGTTCCTACCTAGGGGGCAGCTCATGGGTCACGTGTTCCTACCTAGGGGGCGGCTCATGGGTCACGTTTTCCTACCTAGGGGGCGGCTCATGGGTCACGTGTTCCTACCTAGAGGGCAGCTCATGGGTCACGAGTTCCTACCTAGGAGGCGGCTCATGGGTCACGTTTTCCTACCTAGGGGGCGGCTCATGGGTCACGTGTTCCTACCTAGGGGGCGGCTCATGGGTCACGTGTTCCTACCTAGGGGGCGGCTCATGGGTCACGTGTTCCTACCTAGGGGGCGGCTCATGGGTCACGTGTTCCTACCTAGAGGGCGGCTCATGGGTCACGTGTTGCTACCTAGAGGGCGGCTCATGGGTCACGTGTTCCTACCTAGGGGGCGGCTCATGGGTCACGTGTTGCTACCTAGAGGGCGGCTCATGGGTCACGTGTTCCTACCTAGAGGATGGCTCATGGGTCACATGTTCCTACCTAGGGGGTGGCTCATGGGACACATGTTCCTACCTAGGGGGTGGCTCATGGTTCACGTGCTCCTACCTAGGGGGTGGCTCATGGGTCACGTGCTCCTACCTAGGGGGCGACTCATGGGTCACGTGTTCCTACCTAGAGGGCGGCTCATGGGTCACGTGTTCCTACCTAGGGGGCGGCTCATGGGTCACGTGCTCCTACCTAGAGGGCGGCTCATGGGTCACGTGCTCCTACCTAGGGGGAGGCTCAGGGCTCACCAGTTCCTACCTAGGGGGCGCCTCATGGGTCACGTGTTCCTACCTAGGGGGCGGCTCATGGGTCACTTGTTCCTACCTAGGGGGCGGCTCATGGGTCACGTGTTCCTACCTAGGAGGCGGCTCATGGGTCACGTTTTCCTACCTAGGGGGCGGCTCATGGGTCACGTGTTGCTACCTAGGGGGCGGCTCATGGGTCACGTGTTCCTACCTAGGGGGCGGCTCATGGGTCACGTGTTCCTACCTAGGGGGCGGCTCATGGGTCACGTGTTCCTACCTAGAGGGCGGCTCATGGGTCACGTGTTGCTACCTAGAGGGCGGCTCATGGGTCACGTGTTCCTACCTAGGGGGCAGCTCATGGGTCACGTGTTGCTACCTAGAGGGCGGCTCATGGGTCACGTGTTCCTACCTAGAGGATAGCTCATGGGTCACGTGTTCCTACCTAGGGAGCGGCTCATGGGTCACGTGTTCCTACCTAGAGGGCGGCTCATGGGTCACGTGTTCCTACCTAGGGGGCGGCTCATGGGTCACCAGTTCCTACCTAGGGGGCGGCTCATGGGTCACTTGTTCCTACCTAGGGGGCGGCTCATGGGTCACGTGTTCCTACCTAGGGGGCGGCTCATGGGTCACGTGTTCCTACCTAGGGGGCGGCTCATGGGTCACGTGTTCCTACCTAGGGGGCGGCTCATGGGTCACCAGTTCCTACCTAGGGGACGGCTCAAGGGTCACGTGTTCCTACCTAGGGGGCGGCTCATGGGTCACGTGTTCCTACCTAGGGGGCGTCTCATGGGTCACGTGCTCCTACCTAGGGGGCTGCTCATGGGTCACGTGTTCCTACCTAGGGGGCGTCTCATGGGTCACGTGCTCCTACCTAGGGGGCTGCTCATGGGTCACGTGTTCCTACCTAGGGGGCGGCTCATGGGTCACCAGTTCCTACCTAGGGGACGGCTCAAGGGTCACGTGTTCCTACCTAGGGGGCGGCTCATGGGTCACGTGTTCCTACCTAGGGGGCGTCTCATGGGTCACGTGCTCCTACCTAGGGGGGCAGCTCATGGGTCACGTGTTCCTACCTAGGGGGCGGCTCATGGGTCACGTGCTCCTACCTAGGGGGCGGCTCATGGGTCACCTGTTCCTACCTAGGGGGCGGCTCATGGGTCACGTGTTCCTACCTAGGGGGTGGCTCATGGGACACGTGTTCCTACCTAGAGGGCGGCTCATGGTACACGTGCTCCTACCTAGGGGGCGGCTCATGGGTCACGTGCTCCTACCTAGGGGGAGGCTCAGGGCTCACCAGTTCCTACCTAGGGGGCGCCTCATGGGTCACGTGTTCCTACCTAGGGGGCGGCTCATGGGTCACTTGTTCCTACCTAGGGGGCGGCTCATGGGTCACGTGTTCCTACCTAGGAGGCGGCTCATGGGTCACGTTTTCCTACCTAGGGGGCGGCTCATGGGTCACGTGTTGCTACCTAGGGGGCGGCTCATGGGTCACGTGTTCCTACCTAGGGGGCGGCTCATGGGTCACGTGTTCCTACCTAGGGGACGGCTCATGGGTCACGTGTTCCTACCTAGGGGGTGGCTCATGGGACACGTGTTCCTACCTAGAGGGCGGCTCATGGTACACGTGCTCCTACCTAGGGGGCGGCTCATGGGTCACGTGCTCCTACCTAGGGGGTGGCTCATGGGTCACGTGCTCCTACCTAGGGGGCGGCTCATGGGTCACGTGTTCCTACCTAGAGGGCGGCTCATGGGTCACGTGTTCCTACCTAGGGGGCAGCTCATGGGTCACGTGTTCCTACCTAGGGGGCGGCTCATGGGTCACGTTTTCCTACCTAGGGGGCGGCTCATGGGTCACGTGTTCCTACCTAGAGGGCAGCTCATGGGTCACGAGTTCCTACCTAGGAGGCGGCTCATGGGTCACGTTTTCCTACCTAGGGGGCGGCTCATGGGTCAGGTGTTCCTACCTAGGGGGCGGCTCATGGGTCACGTGTTCCTACCTAGGGGGCGGCTCATGGGTCACGTGTTCCTACCTAGGGGGCGGCTCATGGGTCACGTGTTCCTACCTAGAGGGCGGCTCATGGGTCACGTGTTGCTACCTAGAGGGCGGCTCATGGGTCACGTGTTCCTACCTAGGGGGCGGCTCATGGGTCACGTGTTGCTACCTAGAGGGCGGCTCATGGGTCACGTGTTCCTACCTAGAGGATGGCTCATGGGTCACATGTTCCTACCTAGGGGGTGGCTCATGGGACACATGTTCCTACCTAGGGGGTGGCTCATGGTTCACGTGCTCCTACCTAGGGGGTGGCTCATGGGTCACGTGCTCCTACCTAGGGGGCGACTCATGGGTCACGTGTTCCTACCTAGAGGGCGGCTCATGGGTCACGTGTTCCTACCTAGGGGGCGGCTCATGGGTCACGTGCTCCTACCTAGAGGGCGGCTCATGGGTCACGTGCTCCTACCTAGGGGGAGGCTCAGGGCTCACCAGTTCCTACCTAGGGGGCGCCTCATGGGTCACGTGTTCCTACCTAGGGGGCGGCTCATGGGTCACTTGTTCCTACCTAGGGGGCGGCTCATGGGTCACGTGTTCCTACCTAGGAGGCGGCTCATGGGTCACGTTTTCCTACCTAGGGGGCGGCTCATGGGTCACGTGTTGCTACCTAGGGGGCGGCTCATGGGTCACGTGTTCCTACCTAGGGGGCGGCTCATGGGTCACGTGTTCCTACCTAGGGGGCGGCTCATGGGTCACGTGTTCCTACCTAGAGGGCGGCTCATGGGTCACGTGTTGCTACCTAGAGGGCGGCTCATGGGTCACGTGTTCCTACCTAGGGGGCAGCTCATGGGTCACGTGTTGCTACCTAGAGGGCGGCTCATGGGTCACGTGTTCCTACCTAGAGGATGGCTCATGGGTCACGTGTTCCTACCTAGGGAGCGGCTCATGGGTCACGTGTTCCTACCTAGAGGGCGGCTCATGGGTCACGTGTTCCTACCTAGGGGGCGGCTCATGGGTCACCAGTTCCTACCTAGGGGGCGGCTCATGGGTCACTTGTTCCTACCTAGGGGGCGGCTCATGGGTCACGTGTTCCTACCTAGGGGGCGGCTCATGGGTCACGTGTTCCTACCTAGGGGGCGGCTCATGGGTCACGTGTTCCTACCTAGGGGGCGGCTCATGGGTCACCAGTTCCTACCTAGGGGACGGCTCAAGGGTCACGTGTTCCTACCTAGGGGGCGGCTCATGGGTCACGTGTTCCTACCTAGGGGGCGTCTCATGGGTCACGTGCTCCTACCTAGGGGGCTGCTCATGGGTCACGTGTTCCTACCTAGGGGGCGTCTCATGGGTCACGTGCTCCTACCTAGGGGGCTGCTCATGGGTCACGTGTTCCTACCTAGGGGGCGGCTCATGGGTCACCAGTTCCTACCTAGGGGACGGCTCAAGGGTCACGTGTTCCTACCTAGGGGGCGGCTCATGGGTCACGTGTTCCTACCTAGGGGGCGTCTCATGGGTCACGTGCTCCTACCTAGGGGGGCAGCTCATGGGTCACGTGTTCCTACCTAGGGGGCGGCTCATGGGTCACGTGCTCCTACCTAGGGGGCGGCTCATGGGTCACCTGTTCCTACCTAGGGGGCGGCTCATGGGTCACGTGTTCCTACCTAGGGGGTGGCTCATGGGACACGTGTTCCTACCTAGAGGGCGGCTCATGGTACACGTGCTCCTACCTAGGGGGCGGCTCATGGGTCACGTGCTCCTACCTAGGGGGTGGCTCATGGGTCACGTGCTCCTACCTAGGGGGCGGCTCATGGGTCACGTGTTCCTACCTAGAGGGCGGCTCATGGGTCACGTGTTCCTACCTAGGGGGCAGCTCATGGGTCACGTGTTCCTACCTAGAGGGCGGCTCATGGGTCACGTTTTCCTACCTAGGGGGCGGCTCATGGGTCACGTGTTGCTACCTAGGGGGCAGCTCATGGGTCACGTGTTCCTACCTAGGGGGCGGCTCATGGGTCACGTGTTCCTACCTAGGGGGCGGCTCATGGGTCACGTGTTCCTACCTAGAGGGCGGCTCATGGGTCACGTGTTGCTACCTAGAGGGCGGCTCATGGGTCACGTGTTCCTACCTAGGGGGCAGCTCATGGGTCACGTGTTGCTACCTAGAGGGCGGCTCATGGGTCACGTGTTCCTACCTAGAGGATGGCTCATGGGTCACGTGTTCCTACCTAGGGAGCGGCTCATGGGTCACGTGTTCCTACCTAGAGGGCGGCTCATGGGTCACGTGTTCCTACCTAGGGGGCGGCTCATGGGTCACCAGTTCCTACCTAGGGGGCGGCTCATGGGTCACTTGTTCCTACCTAGGGGGCGGCTCATGGGTCACGTGTTCCTACCTAGGGGGCGGCTCATGGGTCACGTGTTCCTACCTAGGGGGCGGCTCATGGGTCACGTGTTCCTACCTAGGGGGCGGCTCATGGGTCACCAGTTCCTACCTAGGGGACGGCTCAAGGGTCACGTGTTCCTACCTAGGGGGCGGCTCATGGGTCACGTGTTCCTACCTAGGGGGCGGTTCATGGGTCACTTGTTCCTACCTAGGGGGCGGCTCATGGGTCACGTGTTCCTACCTAGGGGACGGCTCAAGGGTCACGTGTTCCTACCTAGAGGGCGGCTCATGGGTCACTTGTTCCTACCTAGGGGGCGGCTCATGGGTCACGTGTTCCTACCTAGGGGACGGCTCAAGGGTCACGTGTTCCTACCTAGGGGGCGGCTCATGGGTCACTTGTTCCTACCTAGGGGGCGGCTCATGGGTCACGTGTTCCTACCTAGAGGGCGGCTCATGGGTCACCAGTTCCTACCTAGGGGGCGGCTAATGGGTCACGTGTTCCTACCTAGGGGACGGCTCAAGGGTCACGTGTTCCTACCTAGAGGGCGGCTCATGGGTCACCTGTTCCTACCTAGAGGGCGGTTCATCGGTCACGTGTTCCTACCTAGGAGGCGGCTCATGGGTCACGTGCT
This sequence comes from Gastrophryne carolinensis, assembly GCA_027917425.1. Lineage (NCBI taxonomy): Eukaryota > Metazoa > Chordata > Amphibia > Anura > Microhylidae > Gastrophryne > Gastrophryne carolinensis. Next base: position 665,860 of record CM051238.1, on the reverse strand, counting down.
CCTACCTAGGGGGCGGCTCATGGGTCACGTGCTCCTACCTAGGGGGCGGCTCATGGGTCACGTGCTCCTACCTAGAGGGCGTCTCATGGGTCACGTGTTCCTACCTAGGGGGCGGCTCATGGGTCACGTGTTCCTACCTAGGGGGCGGCTCATGGGTCACCAGTTCCTACCTAGGGGACGGCTCAAGGGTCACGTATTCCTACCTAGGGGGCGGCTCATGGGTCACGTGTTCCTACCTAGAGGGCGGCTCATGGGTCACTTGTTCCTACCTAGGGGGCGGCTCATGGGTCACGTGTTCCTACCTAGGGGACGGCTCAAGGGTCACGTGTTCCTACCTAGGGGGCGGCTCATGGGTCACTTGTTCCTACCTAGGGGGCGGCTCATGGGTCATGTGTTCCTACCTAGGGGGCGGCTCATGGGTCACCAGTTCCTACTTAGGGGGCGGCTACTGGGTCACGTGTTCCTACCTAGGGGACGGCTCAAGGGTCACGTGTTCCTACCTAGGGGGCGGCTCATGGGTCACGTGTTCCTACCTAGAGGGCGGCTCATGGGTCACATGTTCCTACCTAGAGGGCGGCTCATGGGTCACGTGCTCCTACCTAGGGTGCGGCTCATGGGTCACCTGTTCCTACCTAGGGTGCGGCTCATGGGTCACCTGTTCCTACCTAGGGGGCGGCTCATGGGTCACGTGCTCCTACCTAGAGGGCGTCTCATGGGTCACGTGCTCCTACCTAGGGGGCGGCTCATTGGTCACGTGTTCCTACCTAGGGGGCGGCTCACGGGTCACGTGTTCCTACCTAGGGGGCGGCTCATGGGTCACGTGCTCCTACCTAGGGGGCGGCTCATGGGTCACTTGCTCCTACCTAGGGGGCGGCTCATGGGTCACATGCTCCTACCTAGGGGGCGGCTCATGGGTCACTTGCTCCTACCTAGGGGGCGGCTCATGGGTCACGTGCTCCTACCTAGGGGGCGGCTCATGGGTCACCTGTTCCTACCTAGGGGACGGCTCATGGGTCACGTGCACCTACCTAGGGGGCGGCTCATGGGTCACGTGCTCCTACCTAGGGGGCTGCTCATGGGTCACCTGTTCCTACCTAGAGGGCGTCTCATGGGTCACGTGCTCCTACCTAGGGGGCTGCTCATGGGTCACGTGCTCCTACCTAGGGGGCGGCTCATGGGTCACGTGCTCCTACCTAGTGGGCGGCTCATGGGTCACCTGTTCCTACCTAGGGGGCGTCTCATGGGTCACGTGCTCCTACCTAGGGGGCTGCTCATGGGTCACCTGTTCCTACCTAGGGGGCGTCTCATGGGTCACGTGCTCCTACCTAGGGGGCTGCTCATGGGTCACGTGCTCCTACCTAGGGGGCGGCTCATGGGTCACGTGTTCCTACCTAGGGGGCGGCTTATGGGTCACGTGCTCCTACCTAGAGGGCGTCTCATGGGTCACGTGTTCCTACCTAGGGGGCGGCTCATGGGTCACGTGCTCCTACCTAGGGGGCGGCTCATGGGTCACCTGTTCCTACCTAGGGGGCGGCTCATGGGTCACGTGTTCCTACCTAGGGGGTGGCTCATGGGACACGTGTTCCTACCTAGGGGGCGGCTCATGGTTCATGTGCTCCTACCTAGGGGGCGGCTCATGGGTCACATGCTCCTACCTAGGGGGCGGCTCATGGGTCACGAGTTCCTACCTAGGGGGCGGCTCATGGGTCACATGCTCCTACCTAGGGGGCGGCTCATGGGTCACGTGTTCCTACCTAGGGGGCGGCTCATGGGTCACGTGTTCCTACCTAGGGGGCGGCTCATGGGTCACCAGTTCCTACCTAGGGGACGGCTCAAGGGTCACGTATTCCTACCTAGGGGGCGGCTCATGGGTCACGTGCTCCTACCTAGTGGGCGGCTCATGGGTCACCTGTTCCTACCTAGGGGGCGTCTCATGGGTCACGTGCTCCTACCTAGGGGGCTGCTCATGGGTCACCTGTTCCTACCTAGGGGGCGTCTCATGGGTCACGTGCTCCTACCTAGGGGGCTGCTCATGGGTCACGTGCTCCTACCTAGGGGGCGGCTCATGGGTCACGTGTTCCTACCTAGGGGGCGGCTTATGGGTCACGTGCTCCTACCTAGAGGGCGTCTCATGGGTCACGTGTTCCTACCTAGGGGGCGGCTCATGGGTCACGTGCTCCTACCTAGGGGGCGGCTCATGGGTCACCTGTTCCTACCTAGGGGGCGGCTCATGGGTCACGTGTTCCTACCTAGGGGGTGGCTCATGGGACACGTGTTCCTACCTAGGGGGCGGCTCATGGTTCATGTGCTCCTACCTAGGGGGCGGCTCATGGGTCACATGCTCCTACCTAGGGGGCGGCTCATGGGTCACGAGTTCCTACCTAGGGGGCGGCTCATGGGTCACATGCTCCTACCTAGGGGGCGGCTCATGGGTCACGTGTTCCTACCTAGGGGGCGGCTCATGGGTCACGTGTTCCTACCTAGGGGGCGGCTCATGGGTCACGTGTTCCTACCTAGGGGAGCAGCACATGGGTCACGTGTTCCTACCTAGGGGGCGTCTCATGGGTCACGTGCTCCTACCTAGGGGGCGGCTCATGGGTCACCTGTTCCTACCTAGGGGGCGGCTCATGGGTCACGTGTTCCTACCTAGGGGGTGGCTCATGGGACACGTGTTCCTACCTAGGGGGCGGCTCTAGGTTCACGTGCTCCTACCTAGGGGGCGGCTCATGGGTCACGTGCTCCTACCTAGGGGGCGGCTCATGGGTCACCTGTTCCTACCTAGGGGGCGACTCATGGGTTACGTATTCCTACCTAGAGGGCGGCTCATGGGTCACGTGTTCCTACCTAGGGGGCGGCTCATGGGTCACGAGTTCCTACCTAGGAGGCGGCTCATGGGTCACGTTTTCCTACCTAGGAGGCGACTCATGGGTCACGTTTTCCTACCTAGGGGGCGGCTCATGGGTCACGTGTTCCTACCTAGGGGGCGGCTCATGGGTCACGTGTTCCTACCTAGGGGGCGGCTCATGGGTTACGTGTTCCTACCTAGGGGGCGGCTCATGGGTCACGTGTTCCTACCTAGGGGGCGGCTCATGGGTCACGTGTTCCTACCTAGGGGGCGGCTCATGGGTCATGTGTTCCTACCTAGGGGGCGGCTTATGGGTCACGTGTTCCTACCTAGGGGGCGGCTCATGGGTCACGTGTTGCTACCTAGAGGGCGGCTCATGGGTCACGTGTTCCTACCTAGGGGGCAACTCATGGGTCACATGTTCCTACCTAGAGGGCGGCTCATGGGTCACGTGTTGCTACCTAGAGGGCGGTTCATCGGTCACGTGTTCCTACCTAGGGGGCAGCTCATGGGTCACATGTTGCTATCTAGAGGGCGGCTCATGGGTCACGTGTTCCTACCTAGAGGATGGCTCATGGACCCGCCTTAGAGCTGATGACCATTTATATGGGGCGGGGACGAAGCAAGTCAGGGTCATTGGGTTTTGGTCCACTTACAGACCAAAACCCAATGATCGGCTTCGGCCCTGGCCCCATAACAGGATTTTGACTATCCTGAGTTTTGGTCCTTTCCCCCGATCGGGGCCCGCTGTGTGACACTGGTAGAATGAGCTGTGATCTGAAAAGAAGGCTCCTTCCCCTTGGCAGATACCACCACCTGTCTGATCCACTTACTGAGAGTGGACTTGGCTGGTGGCAATCCTTTCCTAGAGCCCTCTGTTAGGACAAAGAGCAAATCCGATTTCCTGAAGGATTCAGTTGCAGCCAGGTAATACTTTTTGGCCCTGACCACATCCAAGGCATGGAGAGTCCGTTCTTTGGAATTAGCCGGTGCTGGACACAAGGAAGGTAAGAACTTCCTCATTAAGGTGAAAGGGAGAAACGACCTTAGGCAAAAAATCAGGTTTAAAGCGAAAAACCACCTTATCCCTATGCCGCTCAAAATAGGGAGGTTTCATACAAAGCGCGGCCAGCTCTGATACACTACGCACCGAGGTGATCGCTACCAAAAAGACCACCTTTAAGGTCGAAATAGATAACGCAGCATCGCACAAAGGCTCAAAGGGAGGACCCTGAAGATAGATAGAACTAAAGCCAAGTCCCAAACCGTTAATACTGACATGGGTGACTCCCTGGAAAAAAGTCTTGATCAACCTATGGTTGGCAATGGATCCCTGGAAGAAGATGGCTAAAGCCGAGACCTGACCCTTGAGGGTGCTCAGCTGGAGACCCAAGTCTAAGCCGTGTTGCAAAACCTCCAGAATCCTAGAAATAGAATATGTGCAGCAAGGGAGACTCTTGGACTCGCACCAAGCAATATAAGCGTGCCAAACTCTGTAGTAAATCATGGAGGAAGACTTCTTCCATGCCTGAATCATAGTATGCACAACCGTGGCCGATAACCCCTTTTCCGTCAGGATTGAGGCTTCAATAGCCAGGCTGTCAAAGCCAGCGTCCGTAAATTGGGGTGCCGCAGCGATCCCTGTGTGAGAAGACCTGGGTCGTCGGGCATGATGTAGTGATCTATTGACATCTGGACTATGTCTGCAAACCAACTCCTTCTCGGCCAGCGAGGAGCCACCAGAATGGTTGGTACTCCTTCCTGGGCTATCTTGTGCAGCACTCTGCCCAGGAGTGGAAACAGAGGGAAAGCATAAAGAAACTTGAACTCCATCCAGGGAATCGACAGAGCGTCTGTGGCGAAGGCAAAGGATCTCGAGAGGGAGACGAACCTTGGAAGCTTGCGATTGTGTCTGGACGCAAACAGGTCCATGTCCGGCTGACCCCAGCGGAGACACCGAGCGTGAGAGGTCTTGCTGCAGAGAGACCATTCCCCCAGGCGCAAGGCGTTCCTGCTCAGGGGGTCTGCCTCCTGGTTTTCCACCCCTGGAATGTAAACCGCCGAGATGAAGGGAACATTCTCCTCTGCCCAAGTCAGAATCTGGGTTACCTCCTTGAGGGCTCTCTTGCTCAGAGTTCCGCCCTGGTGATTGATGTAGGCGACAACCGTCTGATTGTCCAAGCGAACCTGGATCGCACAACCCCTTAAAAGGGGAGTCAAGCGCAGAAACACCAACCGGATCGCTCTCAGCTCCAGGAGATTTATGGGTAAGCGGTTCCCCTGCGGACCCCACTGACCCTGGATCTTCTGAGTCTGCCAAACGCCTCCCCAGCCTGTCAGACTGGCATCCATGGTAACTATCTCCCAATGGGGAGACAGGAATGACTTGCCTACCAGCAAGTTCCGAGAGTCCAACCACCACAAGAGGGACTGCCTGGCCAGTGGTGACAGCGAAAAGCTATGTTCCAGGGACTCCTGAGTCCGATTCCAGCCGGTCAGTAGGTTCAATTGAAGAGGTCTCATGTGAAATTGGGCGAAGGGCACTGCCTCGAAGCAGAACACCATTAGGCCCACCAATCTCATCCCCAGACGTACCGACGGCTGCTGACAGGACAGTAAAGCCTGCACCTGCGTCTGGAGACCCAAAACCTTCTGCTGCGGCAGAAAAACCTTTACCTGAGCGGTGTCTATCGTCATTCCCAGGAAGGATCTCACTGTTGAGGAAGTGATAAAAGACTTTGGGTAATTGATTACCCAGCTGAAGGCTTCCAGGGTTGACAACACCGTCCGAGTATCGCTCTCGGCCTGCTGAAGGGACTGGCCCACAATCAGCAAGTCGTCCAGATAGGGCAGCACACGAATGCCCTGGTTCCTCAGGACAGCCATGATGTCCGCCAGCACCTTGGTGAAGACACGAGGGGCTGAGGATATCCTGAATGGAAGTGCCAAGCTGATCCACTAGATCAAACCTCAGGAAGTTCTGATGCCCCTGGAAGATCGGGATGTGCAGATAAGCATCCCTGATGTCCACCGTGGTCATGAAGGCGCCGGGCCGAAGCGATCTCACCACCGACTATAAGGTTTCCATGCGGAAATGTCTGACTCGTACAAACCTGTTGAGACCCTTCAGGTCCAGGATTGGTCTTAACGTTCCGTCCTTCTTGGGAACCGTGAACAGGTTAGAGTAAAAACCCCGACCCTGTTCCCCCCCGAGGTACAGGGCAAATCACACTTAACCGCAGAAGGTGTTGCACAGCCATTCTCAAGGCCTGCGCCTTTAGCAGGTTTCAGGATATCCGAGAACGGAGGAATCTTGTGGGCGGCCCGGCTGCCAGCTCTATCTTGTAACCGGAGGACATTACCTCCTGAATCCACCGGTCTGAGACGTGCCGCCTCCAGATATGAGCAAACAGCAGAAGCCGTCCCCCCACCCGGTTGGGTGAGGGCGCCCCCTAATGCCTGAGAGGGCTTGGATCTAGCTCCCCAGGAGGGATTGGGCCGGCCACGGGACCTACCTCTGCCCCAGGTATCCCTGCAGCCACCTGGAAATGAAGAGCCTCTTCCTCCTCGAAAGGAACGATAGGCAGAGGGATTCCGAAAGGACAGAGCAGGCTTCCGTCTCTGAGGGAGTCTACCATCCTTGACCAAAAGGTCCAGGCGCTCCCCGAACAGCCTGTTCCCCACAAAAGGGAAACTCGTAAGCGACTTCTTGGCAGCCGCATTAGCCGAGCATTGCAGCAGCCAGAGCGAGCGGCGGAGAGCAACAAGCAAGGCCGAAATCCTGGCACCGAGCCAGTCCACATCGTCCATGGCAGTAGCAGCAAAACCAATGAAATCCAAGCACGCCTTCAGTTCCTTATACTCCTCCGCTCGTTTGCGAGCCTTAGCTCTAGCCACAAGGTGTCTCACCTTCTTATTGATGGCTAGTGAGACAATTGATGAGGCGCACACAGGGTGGAAAAGGGCACCAGCAAAGGTGAATGCATGGCAGACCAGCTGATCCATGCGCTTGTCAGCCAGGTCACGTAAGGAAGCAGTATCAGGTGACGACATAACAGTAGTGTTGGACAACCCCGACACAAGGAAATCCACTTCGGGAGGGCGAGACCATAGCCGAACCTGCTCATCAGGGAAGGGATACTGTCTATCCAGGCCCTTAGGAACTGACAGTAACTTGTTAGGCCTCTCCCGTTCCTTGAAAATCATATTAGAAAAATGGGCCTGCTCCGGGAAGACCCGCCTTTGCCTTTCGGGTTTAAACAAATCGCCGCTCTGGGAGGGACAATGTGTAGTGTATCAAACACTGAGGAAAGCAACTTTTCCGTATCATCCAGAAGCCATACATCCTCGCCCGAGGAAGATCCAGACTCCAGGCTCGATATGCCGTTTCTTACTCGTCGCCTTCTTAAGAGCCATCCGCGAGATCTGTCTCTCGAGATTGGCCAGCCTATGCGCCAAGCCAGCATGAGACCCCCTGCTGGCTTCCCTTTCACTGGGGGCAGAATGCAGTCCCGGAGGGTCCGAAGAGGCCGCCGGCAGCGCAGGGCTAGGGGCAGGGACGCCCGCACGTTCATGATCCAAAATAATGCCTCTGCCGCAAGTGTTACAAACAGTGCTGAATCCGCCCAGAGGATTCCTACTGCACAAGGGGCAGAGCCTTTCCTGCCCAAATGGGGCCCCCAGCTCACTATCCCCTGACACCTCCATTATGGTGATTAAAAATGGTCAAAATCGATAAGGTTACAAGACACTAATGGCCCAAACCTATAAAGCCATCCCTCTTAATAAAAAGGGGGACCGGGAGGAACCACAACTGCAACCTCAAGCCCACAACCTACACATGAGAAGGGACCATGTCAGAATAGGCACAATGCAAACAGAAAAATAGGGACTCACGACACCGACAGAGGGACAGCGCAGCCTCCGAAGCACGAGCTTGATCCCCCAGCAGCAGCAGCGGGACCGAGCCACAGGTTCCGCAGCGTCCAGGCAGGCCCCTTCACAGCAGTGTGCGCAGACCAGCTTCCAGAAAGATCCTCGAGGGGAGTGCGGTGCAGTCATGACGTCGGCGCGCGCAGCACCAGCCACCACCCCCTCCGCGGCACGTCTGGAGAGGACGCTCGCCCCCTTCCAAACACTGCCTGAGCTGTAAAATGGTGTGGAGGCGCCCGAGACCCACTGCGCCTAGCGTCCGAGTCTCTACCGCCCCCCCCCCCCCCGTGCGGTGACCCGGCAGCCGAAGCGACCGACGAGGGAGGAGAGTAAGAAGTCAGAATCACCATGCTGAGCCAGCGAAGAGCCAAGTGGTGAAAACACAGAATCCACAAAGTCAAATAACACAGCACAACAAAAACACCAATAAAGCTTGTGGGCAGGGAGGGATACAGTCACAACAATATAAGGTGGTTCCCCCTCGGCCTCACCATAAGCCTGTGGCCGGCTACCTTTTAACATAAGGTCTGCAGCCCAGAGCCAAGCTCTGCCGAACGCCAACAGACCCCGGCGTTCACCCTACCGTCACGATCCCGTAGCAGCCGGAGGCTGGGAGGCAGGAGTGGGTCAGGAGGGATCCGTGGAAATAGGATCCGCAGAGGATGACGGGCTCTGCTGCCAATATCTGAGAGAGTGCCAACGATCTCCTGCAGCCAAGACTGCAAGATGAACAACTGGGGAATGATAGAGGGACACTTGCCTTTATAGGGGGCCGGGAGGAGCTACATCTTTGATCTTGCAGTCAAGCGCCCCCTAGAGGTCTCTAAGTGCACCAATCACCCCAGAGGTCTCCAAGTGCACCAATCACCCAGAGGTCTCTAAGTGCACCAATCACCCCAGAGGTCTCTAAGTGCACCAATCTCCCCAGGGGTCTCTAAGTGCACCAATCACCCCAAAGATCCCGAGTGCAGCAATCACAGTCACTGCCTCCCTATCCAATCCCGTCGGGTTCAGCCCTATAAAGGGACTTCAGTACTACTTCAGTGTGTCAGGGCCTGTGATGGCGTTCAGCTGGCTGTGATTTCTCCTGTGATTTCCTGTACTTATCGTTATTGACCATTTGCTTGAATCTCGACGTCTCCATCTTATTCCTTTGTACTGCTCAGCTCTTCGCTTGACGTCTGACTTCGCTTGATTTCTGTCAGGCTCCGCCCCTTTTGGGGCGTCTTCCATTGATCTCTGCACGCAGCCGCAAAAGTGCCTTGGGTGTTTGTACTGGACTTGGCTATACATCCATTGCACTGCTCAACAGCGCCATCTGGTGTTCGGCTCACTGCAACTGCACGAAGCCTAGAACGTAAGCTCTTGGGCTTGTTTTTTTACTTCCGGGTTTTCCTTGGCCTGTGTACAGGAAGTGACTTCACATCCCGCCCAGCTTTATTGACAGCCCTATTTAAATGGACAGCTGGCCTGTATTCATTGCTGTGTTATCAGCTCAGTTCCTGGAACCTGTGATTCCTGTTACCTGCAACTCCTGACTGTGATACTGGATTGACCTCGACTGCTTCCCGATCAGCGTATGGATTAACCCTCGCACGGTTAGAATTTCAGATTGTTTATTGGACTTTGCTTGTTCGCTGCCAACCCATGATCTCGGATTGTTTAATGGACTTTGCCTGTCTGCCTCCAACCCCGGAATTTGTATTTGGTTTGTCGCCAGCCTCTGAACACAGTTTGTTTAATGGACTTTGCCTGTCTGCTGCCAGCCTTGGAATTCGTATTTGGTTTGTCACCAGCCCCTGAACACAGATTGTTTAATGGGCTTTGCCTGTCTGCCGCCAACCCTGGAATTTGTATTTGGTTTGTCGCTAGCCTCTGAACACGGTTTGTTTAATGGACTTTGCCTGTCTGCCGCCAACCCTGGAATTTGTATTTGGTTTGTCGCCAGCCTCTGAACACAGTTTGTTTAATGGACTTTACCTATCTGCCTCCAACCCTGGAATCTGTATTTGGTTTGTCACCAGCCTCTGAACACAGATTGCTTATAGACTTTGCCTGTCTGGTGCCAGCCCTGGAATTTGTATCTGTTATCAGTCTCTGTTCTGTCTTATTAACCTTTATTTCCATGCTTCGCCCCACATCTGGAGCTCCGCCCCAGCCCTCACTTCTTGCCAGAAGTCTACCTTTACCTTGGTTGTAGCAGGGAAGCCTGACAATTTCTCCTGAGCACCCGCATTGCTTCCAGTACTTACCTGTTTCGGAAGCACCCAAACTGTTTCCAGTACTTACCTGCTTTGCCCAGTCTGACCTTCGGTTTATCTGTCTTCACTCCCCGAGAGCCTACAATCTTTGAGCCATTTAGTCCTGGGGGAACCGTGTCCGGTGAAGCGTGCATAGCATCCTGAAAACGGGGGCTTGTCTATAGGTGAAGCTGGCTGTGGAGATTGGGGGTTGCAGGCTCACAAGGAAGAAAGGTATTCTCTGGGTCTGTCAACAAGTCACCAATTCATTCTTCTTTCAGCAGCATGGCGCCCAACGTGGGGCCACGCCCCTATCCCGGCGGCCATTTTTATTCAACGTGGAGGAAAAGAGACAGAATGCGGAGCTCGGTCTAAGATTTTATTGCAAAAATGAAAAAAGTTCCATCAGGGCGGAACAGCACCATGACAGGAGGCCGAATACAGAGACAAAATATTACAGGCGGAGGGGGCGGGTAATTACAGGGGGACCTGAAGTGCTCCATCTATAGAGAGGCAGGAGGCGGCGGCCCGAGGCACACGCCACAATTAGCACCATAGAGTCCGACAGCCCGCTCCCGGGTGCGATCATTTCCTCCGAACAATTCCGGGAAAAGGAGGCGGGGTCACATCCGATGGACTGCGCAACCGCATTGCAGGGGGCGGGTCTCCCGACTGCTATTAGTTCGCAGGAGGCGGAGCATCAAGGGGCAGTCTCCATGGTTACGGGGTATGTACAGCGAGTCTCCCGGCTTCTACAAAATCTACAGGTAAGTCCGTAGTATAAAAATATATTACAAATCTCCAGGGGGGGCGGTATTTACAAAAGGGGGCGGAGTCAGCGTCGGCGATCAAACAGGTAAGTTCATGAGATTTTTAGCATTTTTAAGGTAAAGTAAAAAATAAATCTTCAGGGTTTGGGGAAGAAAACGGCGTCGCTGGGGCATTAAAAATGATTGTTAGCGATAATGGGGGCGGGGATTCAAGCCCCCAAGAGGCGTGTATGGGAGGGCAGGGTTTCGAGCTCTCAAGAGGCGTGTCTATGGGGGTCACTGGGTGTGGAATTGGTAAGACTGACCACCACGGATGCCGCAGCCAATGTGGGGGGATATGACATCACAGGTCACATGGGCGGCGCAGAGCGGGAAGCGGACGCAACAAGACGCACGAAACGCAAACACAGCGACAACCAAGCAAATGTGCAACTGTCCAATCAAAATGGTTTTCAGTGATGAAGACTCCGCGGCTCTGGCGCCACCTGCTGGTCTCTGCAACACAAAGCACAGGATCAGAGGAGTGACCCCAAAACTGCTCCCTAAACCCTCCAACTGCCCCCAGACACCTAACCCTCCAACTGCTCCCCAGACACCTAACCCTCCAACTGCTCCCCAGACACCTAACCCTCCAACTGCTCCCCAGACACCTAACCCTCCAACTGCTCCCCAGACACCTAACCCCCCAACTGCTCCCCAGACACCTAACCCCCCAACTGCTCCCCAGACACCTAACCCTCCAACTGCTCCCCAGACACCTAACCCCCCAACTGCTCCCCAGACACCTAACCCTCCAACTGCTCCCCAGACACCTAACCCTCCAACTGCTCCCCAGACACCTAACCCTCCAACTGCTCCCCAGACACCTAACCCTCCAACTGCCCCCCAGACACCTAACCCTCAAACTGCTCCCCAGACACCTAACCCTCCAACTGCTCCCCAGACACCTAACCCTCCAACTGCTCCCCAGACACCTAACCCCCCAACTGCTCCCCAGACACCTAACCCTCCAACTGCTCCCCAGACACCTAACCCTCCAACTGCCCCCAGACACCTAACCCCCCAACTGCTCCCCAGACACCTAACCCTCCAACTGCTCCCCAGACACCTAACCCTCCAACTGCTCCCCAGACACCTAACTGCCCCCCAAACTGCTCCCCAGACACCTAACTCTCCAACTGCTCCCCAGACACCTAACCCTCCAACTGCTCCCCAGACACCTAACCCTCCAACTACTCCCCAGACACCTAACTGCCCCCAACTGCTCCCCAGACACCTAACTCTCCATCTGCTCCCCAGACACCTAACCCTCCAACTGCTCCCCAGACACCTAACCCCCCAACTGCTCCCCAGACACCTAACCCTCCAACTGCTCCCCAGACACCTAACCCCCCAACTGCTCCCCAGACACCTAACCCCCCAACTGCTCCCCAGACACCTAACCCCCCAACTGCTCCCCAAACACCTAACCCCCCAACTGCTCCCCAAACACCTAACCCCCCAACTGCTCCCCAGACACCTAACCCTCCAACTGCTCCCCAGACACCTAACCCTCCAACTGCTCCCCAGACACCTAACCCCCCAACTGCTCCCCAGACACCTAACCCCCCAACTGCTCCCCAGACACCTAACCCTCCAACTGCCCCCAGACACCTAACCCTCCAACTGCTCCCCAGACACCTAACCCTCCAACTGCTCCCCAGACACCTAACTGCCTCCAACTGCTCCCCAGACACCTAACCCTCCAACTGCTCCCCAGACACCTAACCCTCCAACTGCTCCCCAGACACCTAACCCTCCAACTGCTCCCCAGACACCTAACCCTCCAACTGCTCCCCAGACACCTAACTGCCTCCAACTGCTCCCCAGACACCTAACTGCCTCCAACTGCTCCCCAGACACCTAACCCTCCAACTGCTTCCAGACACCTAACCCTCCAACTGCTCCCCAGACACCTAACCCTCCAACTGCTCCCCAGACACCTAACCCTCCAACTGCTCCCCAGACACCTAACCCCCCAACTGCTCCCCAGACACCTAACTGCCTCCAACTGCTCCCCAGACACCTAACTGCCTCCAACTGCTCCCCAGACACCTAACTGCCTCCAACTGCTCCCCAGACACCTAACTGCCTCCAACTGCTCCCCAGACACCTAACCCTCCAACTGCTCCCCAGACACCTAACCCTCCAACTGCTCCCCAGACACCTAACCCTCCAACTGCTCCCCAGACACCTAACCCCCCAACTGCTCCCCAGACACCTAACCCCCCAACTGCTCCCCAGACACCTAACCCTCCAACTGCTCCCCAGACACCTAACTGCCCCCAACTGCTCCCCAGACACCTAACTGCCCCCAACTGCTCCCCAGACACCTAACTGCCCCCAACTGCTCCCCAGACACCTAACCCTCCAACTGCTCCCCAGACACCTAACCCCCCAACTGCTCCCCAGACACCTAACTGCCCCCAACTGCTCCCCAGACACCTAACCCTCCAACTGCTCCCCAGACACCTAACCCCCAACTGCTCCCCAGACAGCTAACCCTCCAACTGCTCCCCAGACACCTAACTGCCCCCAACTGCTCCCCAGACACCTAACCCTCCAACTGCTCCCCAGACACCTAACCCCCCAACTGCTCCCCAGACACCTAACTGCCCCCAACTGCTCCCCAGACACCTAACCCTCCAACTGCTCCCCAGACACCTAACCCCCAACTGCTCCCCAGACAGCTAACCCTCCAACTGCTCCCCAGACACCTAACCCTCCAACTGCTCCCCAGACACCTAACCCTCCAACTGCTCCCCAGACACCTAACCCCCCAACTGCTCCCCAGACACCTAACCCCCCAACTGCTCCCCAGACACCTAACCCCCAACTGCCCCCCCAGACACCTAACTGCCCCCCAACTGCTCCCCAGACACCTAACCCCCCAACTGCTCCCCAGACACCTAACCCTCCAACTGCTCCCCAGACACCTAACCCTCCAACTGCTCCCCAGACACCTAACCCTCCAACTGCTCCCCAGACACCTAACCCTCCAACTGCTCCCCAGACACCTAACCCTCCAACTGCTCCCCAGACACCTAACCCTCCAACTGCTCCCCAGACACCTAACCCTCCAACTGCTCCCCAGACACCTAACCCTCCAACTGCTCCCCAGACACCTAACCCCCCAACTGCTCCCCAGACACCTAACTGCCCCCCAACTGCTCCCCAGACACCTAACCCCCCAACTGCTCCCCAGACACCTAACCCCCCAACTGCTCCCCAGACACCTAACCCCCAACTGCCCCCCCAGACACCTAACTGCCCCCCAACTGCTCCCCAGACACCTAACCCCCCAACTGCTCCCCAGACACCTAACCCTCCAACTGCTCCCCAGACACCTAACCCTCCAACTGCTCCCCAGACACCTAACCCTCCAACTGCTCCCCAGACACCTAACCCTCCAACTGCTCCCCAGACACCTAACCCTCCAACTGCTCCCCAGACACCTAACCCTCCAACTGCTCCCCAGACACCTAACCCTCCAACTGCTCCCCAGACACCTAACCCCCCAACTGCTCCCCAGACACCTAACCCTCCAACTGCTCCCCAGACACCTAACCCTCCAACTGCTCCCCAGACACCTAACCCTCCAACTGCTCCCCAGACACCTAACCCCCCAACTGCTCCCCAGACACCTAACTGCCCCCCAACTGCTCCCCAGACACCTAACCCCCCAACTGCTCCCCAGACACCTAACCCCCCAACTGCTCCCCAGACACCTAACCCCCAACTGCCCCCCAGACACCTAACTGCCCCCCAACTGCTCCCCAGACACCTAACCCCCCAACTGCTCCCCAGACACCTAACCCCCCAACTGCTCCCCAGACACCTAACCCTCCAACTGCTCCCCAGACACCTAACCCTCCAACTGCTCCCCAGACACCTAACCCTCCAACTGCTCCCCAGACACCTAACCCTCCAACTGCTCCCCAGACACCTAACCCTCCAACTGCTCCCCAGACCTAACCCCCCAACTGCTCCCCAGACACCTAACCCTCCAACTGCTCCCCAGACACCTAACCCCCCAACTGCTCCCCAGACACCTAACCCCCCAACTGCTCCCCAGACACCTAACCCTCCAACTGCTCCCCAGACACCTAACCCCCCAACTGCTCCCCAGACACCTAACCCCCCAACTGCTCCCCAGACACCTAACCCTCCAACTGCTCCCCAGACACCTAACCCTCCAACTGCTCCCCAGACACCTAACCCTCCAACTGCTCCCCAGACACCTAACCCCCCAACTGCTCCCCAGACACCTAACCCTCCAACTGCTCCCCAGACACCTAACCCTCCAACTGCTCCCCAGACACCTAACCCTCCAACTGCTCCCCAGACACCTAACCCTCCAACTGCTCCCCAGACACCTAACCCTCCAACTGCTCCCCAGACACCTAACCCCCCAACTGCTCCCCAGACACCTAACCCTCCAACTGCCCCCCAGACACCTAACTGCTCCCCAGACACCTAACCCTCCAACTGCTCCCCAGACACCTAACCCTCCAACTGCTCCCCAGACACCTAACCCTCCAACTGCTCCCCAGACACCTAACCCTCCAACTGCTCCCCAGACACCTAACCCTCCAACTGCTCCCCAGACACCTAACCCTCCAACTACTCCCCAGACACCTAACCCTCCAACTGCTCCCCAGACACCTAACTGCTCCCCAGACACCTAACTGCTCCCCAGACACCTAACCCTCCAACTGCCCCCCAGACACCTAACTGCTCCCCAGACACCTAACCCTCCAACTGCCCCCCAGACACCTAACTGCTCTCAAGACACCTAACCCTCCAACTGCTCCCCAGACACCTAACCCCCCAACTGCTCCCCAGACACCTAACCCTCCAACTGCTCCCCAGACACCTAACTGCTCCCCAGACACCTAACCCTCCAACTGCCCCCCAGACACCTAACTGCTCCCCAGACACCTAACTGCCTCCAACTGCTCCCCAGACACCTAACTGCTCCCCAGACACCTAACCCTCCAACTGCCCCCCAGACACCTAACTGCTCCCCAGACACCTAACTGCTCTCAAGACACCTAACCCTCCAACTGCTCACTTCTGCAAACTTCCCAGAATGCTGCAGCACTGCGATGACATCACACAATACTCACCAGCAGCGGCGGGGGGAGGTTAGTAGCAGAGATCGTCCAGGGCTCCGCCCTGCGCCATCCTCTTACTTGGATTCCTGTACAGGAGAAGGACAGGGAGTCAGGCGCACGCTGCACACCCCAACGGGGGGGGGGGGGGGGGGGGGGGGAGGGGGGGGGTTAAAGGGGACCTCTACCTGTAAATGTTGGGGTCCAGCAGTACGGCCGTGTCCTTGGGCAGCTTGGAGAGGTGGACCACCTTGGTCTTCAGCTGGTGTCGGTCAGTTTCATTCACCCAGACGTCCGGGAGGCTGCGGGGGCGAGAACAAGATGGAGGCCAGCGCGTCACATGATTTCCAGGAGTTTAAAGCGGATCTGAAACCAATGTTGCCGGCCCTGGATTCCTACCCCGCTGTGTGAACCCTTAGGGTCTCCCTCGTAGACCTAAACACCGGTGGCTGCATCCCCGGCATCTTGGCACTCCCTCGCCATTCTATAGGCTGGGGGACAGGGGGCGGAGCCGATTGCTGAACATTTAGTAATTACGGCAAAGGGCAATGGCCACGGGGCATAACCTGGGGGTAGTCAGAATCCTGGGTTTTTGTTCGACTTTAAAGTGGACCTGAACCCAAACATTAGTAGTTGCCATCCTCTCCATGCAGAGAACATTGCGGCAATTCTGCTGCGGCAGTGGAGGAGGCGTGGTGATGACATCACCCGCCATCCCAAATCGGGATGCCCCCCCGGAGCAAAGGGATAGTGAAAATCCAGGGTTTTGTTCTGCTTGAAAGTTAACAAGCTCACAGAGCTGCAGGAGGATAAAAGAAGATTAGGGATTAAAACGTAACTTTTGCGGATTAGAGTAGAATGTATGACTAGGGGCGTCCCATAATGCCGTGCGGTTCGGGAGACGCGGGTTGCAATGCACGCCCAAAGTGTACGTTATCCTGAGCCTCCCGGTGTGTGCGCGCCACTCACATGTCTTCTGGGGTCCAATGCAGCAGCAGCTTCACTTTCCCAGACTCCTCTTTGCGTTTCGCCATCACCTGGGAGCAAAAATAAAAAACATCATCATCCAATCAGAGGTCACCTGAGTCCCGCATGAAATGACATCATCCAATCAGAGGTCACCTGAGTCCCGCATGAAATGACATCATCCAATCAGAGGTCACCCGAGTCCCGCATGAGATGACATCATCCAATCAGAGGTCACCTGAGTCCCGCATGAGATAAGACAGCGGAGCCCGGACCAATCATACGCCGCCGCACCCGGCCCAATGGGTTCCAAACACGTGGAAGGAGCGCAGCACTCAGCAACTCATCACCTGACTATTGCAATGAGGGGTTTTATACAGCGGGGGTGTCCCAAATCAGGATGCCCCCCCCCCCCCCGGGACATAACCTGGGGTTTTTGTACCACTTTAAAGTGGACTAAAACCCAGGATAGTCAACATTGGGCTCACCGTGCTCTGAAAACCTATAATAGACATTTTTCTCTTCATTCCCCTCCAATCACACACCTCCGTGTCATAGAAGTGGGCGTTACCCCAGCTTCCTGTCTGTCCTCCCAATGAATGAAAACTGAAGCAGCATTGTGATCACTGCTCTATGAAACATATAATAGTCTGTTATGAATTTGCCCTTATATCAACTAATTTATAAAATAATGTAATATTGTTTCTAACCAAATATAATATCTCTCCCGGTCACTCCCGCCCCGTCACTCCCATCACTCCCTCCCCATCACTCCTCCCTCCCCATCACTCCCATCACTCTCGCCCCATCACTCTCGCCCCATCACTCTCGCCCCATCACTCTCGCCCCATCACTCTCGCCCCATCACTCCTCCCTCCCCATCACTCCTCCCTCCCCATCACTCCTCCCTCCCCATCACTCCTCCCTCCCCATCTCTCTCTCCATCTCTATAACTTTCTCTCCATCTCTATAACTCTCTCTCCATCTCTAACTCTCTCTCCATCTCTAACTCTCTCTCCATCTCTATAACTCTCTCTCCATCTCTATAACTCCCTCCCCATCACTATAACTCCCTCCCCATCACTCCCTCCATCTCTATAACTCTCTCTCCATCTCTATAACTCCCTCTCTACCACTCCTCCCTCCCTATCACTCCCTCGCTCCCTATAACTCTCTCCCTATAACTCTCTCCCACTCTCTCTCTCTAACTCTCTCTCTCTAACTCTCTCTCTCTAACTCTCTCTCTCTAACTCTCTCTCTCTCTAACTCTCTCTCTCTCTAACTCTCTCTCTCTAACTCTCTCTCTCTAACTCTCTCTCTATAACTCTCTCTCTATAACTCTCTCTCTATAACTCTCTCTCTCTATAACTCTCTCTCTCTATAACTCTCTCTCTATAACTCCCTCCCTCCCTATCACTCCCTTCCTCTCTCTCTCTCTCTCTCTCTCTCTCTCTCTCTATAACTCTCTCCCCATCTCTATCACTCCCTCTAACTCTCTCTATATCTCTCTCCCTCTAAATCTATCTCTATATATCTCTATATAATATTTCCTTATCTGAAGATTTTATGATCCATAATACTTGTAAGAGCAGTAATATATGGAAATATATATATATATATATATATATATATATATATATCACACACCTCCGTGTCATAGAAGGGGCGTTACCCCAGTTCCCCGTCTGTCCCCCCAATGAATCAAGTCTTTGGCGGCGCTGCACTCACCGTGCTATGAAAGACCACACTGTGCCCGTTGCCCAGCGACTCGATCTGCGCCGACAGGTTGAAGCAGATGGCGCGATGGCGGATGGCGTCCAGCGTCTGAGCATCGAAGAAGTCATGAGGTCTGGCTGCAAAACCAAAGAGGAAGTGAGAGGGTTCGGCTCCCGGAGGCCCCGGGGAGCAATGTGGGACCCCGATAAGTCAGATGCCACATTCACTGCCCGAGACGCGGCGCCTCTGATTCACACAACCTCCCCGGGTCTATTATAGGGACTTTGCATTACAGACGTTGCACCTCCCACTGCCCAAAAATGACCTTTTTATTCTTTAAGGGGAAAAAAAAACACTTACCTACCCCTGAATTTTTAATTTTAAAACGCACCTACCCCCGCCCACCCCGTGCACATTATATCGCGTTATAACAAGAAATATGGCGCCAAGCACAAGCAGAGACCTGGCGTGTAAAGCATCTCCCGAGCTCCTCGTCCTCCTGTTAGGAATCGGGATCCACCTGCGATTCAGGACAGTTTAGGGTTAAACTTCTCTCTCACACACACACACACACACACACAATACATCAATGGCCGACTGTCAGCTCTTCACCCCACATCTCAGACTCCATCTAATAATGGCCAGTAAGGCGACCACCTGATTGTTGGGGAGGAGCGCTGAGCATCTGGCACATAAAGAGCGGAACTAAACCCTTCAAAGGGCTGCTAAAGTAGCCTCACACCACCAGTGACCCTGCATTAGAGAGATACTCACCTTTCCCTAGGAGAGCTCCATCTGATGGGGGGCAGTAAACAGTTGCAGTCACAGCTCCTCCAACAGGAGACATGACTCACTGCAGCATTCAGCCATTACCATTTCCTGTGCCTCTACCCTACAGAGCGCAAAGCCATCCTACCCAGGAGCTTTAAAGGCAACTTCCAGGTTTAAAGAGGACAAAACCCTGGACAGCCAGCCCTGGAGTCTAAAAGACTGAATCCAATGTGTGAACCCCCTCGGGTGGCCGCAAAACTCACCTTTGCCCTGGCTCCTGCGGTGATGTAAACATCACCGGCCGCATCTCCACGTCATTTAGGCCTCCCTGTACAGAGCTGTATCCTGGGCATTAATATGCAGGGAATAATACCATTTTGTGAATACTCACCTGTAAAATGGGTATTATAAGTATGTCACACACCCCACTTCAGACATTAATTATTACACTTGGGTTATTCCACCAGCAGGTGGCGACGTTGCAGAGAAGTCATGAAAAACAAGCCCCTCCTGGTCTATACATACCTGGTACCTCCCACTCATCCCCCAGTATTCAAACAGCAGAAAAGACAAGGTACCAGGAAAAACCCATTGGTAACCCTCAAACTGTAAACGAAACTTCACCCTATAAAGAATCCAGGATACCAAAAGGGCGGGTGAAGCGGGGTGTGTGACATACTTATAATACCCATTTTACAGGTGAGTATTCACAAAATGGTATTATTCTAAGTATGTCACACACCCCACTTCAGACATTAATTATTACACTTGGGACATCCAACAGCAGTGTCCAGAAAAGGGCGGGTATCCAACAAGGCCATAAAGCAAGACTCAAACCACTGCAGCTTGCAGAACCTTGCGGCCAAACACAGCATCCGCTGAAGCCCGCACATACCAAGTAAAAACTTGGAAAAAGTGTGAATAGAAGACCAAGTAGCAGCCTTACAAACTTGTACAACATAGGCCTGGTGCTGAAAAACCCAAGGCACTCCAACAGCACGAGTAGAATGAGCAGTGATACGAAAAAAGGGGGAAACCTTCCCCTTGGTAGAATAGGCTCCAACAACAGCCTGACGAAGCCATTTGCTAATGGAAGACCTAGCGGGAGCCAAACCCTTACTAGGCCCAACAGGGCACCACGAAAAAAGGCATCAGTCTTACGAAAAAGAGAAGTAGTAAACAAACAGTACGTCACCCAGCATACCACATCCAAACAGTGCAAACCCTCTCCTTGTCATTCCTAGGCTTAGGACACAAGGAAGGAAGAACAATGTCCTGGTTAAGATGAAAAACAGAGACCACCTTAGAAGGAAAGTCCGGTTTGAAGCGGAAAACCACCTTGACCTGATGTCTCTCAAAGTGAAGACCCTGAACCAACAAGGCTGCCAACTCCGAGACACGCAGAACAGAAGTGATGGCCACCAACAAGGCAACCTTCTAAGTCAGAGTAGGAAGAACAATAACCTGCAAAGGCTCAAGGAGAAGCCGGAAGAGCAGAGAGAACCAAATTCAAATCCCAAACAAGGAGCAAAGGCTTCCTAGGAGGCCGCAGATGCGAACCCCCTGGAAAAAAGTCCTGACCAAAGGATGGAGTGCAAATGACCTAAAAAGATAGACAAGGCAGAAACCTGCCCCTTCAAAGTACTCAGCTGAAGACCAGAGTCCAGCCCAGATTGAAGAAATTCCAAAATCCTAGAAACAGAAAAGACCCGACAGGGCAAAGATCTAGCTTCACACCAATCAATATAAGATCTCCAAGCCCTATAATAGATGGAAGAAGAGGATCTCTTCCTGGCTTTAATAAGAGTCCGAATGACCGAATCCGAAAGACCCTCCTCCTTAAAGATGGAGGTTTCAGCAGCCAAGCCGTCAAATCCAGCGTTGGTAAACTGGGGTAGCACAGTTGACCCTGAGTGAGGAGATCCAGCCGAAGAGGCAGATCGAACTGATCCACTGCCAGACGAACGAAGTCTGCGAACCACACCCGCCTTGGCCACCTTGGAGCCACAAGAATGGCGGGAACCCCTTCCAGAACCAACTTTCGCAGCACCCTGCCTAGCATGGGGATCGGAGGAAACAGATAAAGAAACCCCAGGTCCCCCCAGCTCAGGGCCATGGCATCCGCCGCCATAACCAGAGGATCCTGGGAAAGCGACACGAATGTTGGAAGCTTGTAATTGTGACGAAAGGCGAACAGAACCACCTCCGGCGTCCCCCACCGGAGACAAAGCGACCGAAACACCTGGGGGTGGAGAGACCATTCCCCCGACGGGAAGAACACCGGCTCAGAAAGTCCGCCTCCGTGTTTTCCACTCCTGGAATGTACACTGCCGAGATGCAAGGGACATGAGTCTCTGCCCAAACTAGGATCAGAGACACCCCTCTGAGGGCACCCAGACTGCACCCCTCCTTGGTGATTGATATAAGCAACCGCCGTCCGATTGTCCGATCGAACCTAAACAGACAAGCCCTGTAAATGCTGCGTCAAGTAACACAGAACCAACCTGATGGCTCTCAACTCCAAAACATTGATGGGCAAGTGGGCTTCCTGAGGACCCGACCGCACCCGGAACCGAAGATCCTTCCAGAAACCTCCCCCTCCTAACAAACTGGCGGCCATGGTGACAGTTTCCCAAAGCAGGGTCAGAAATGACCTGCCCTTCAAGAAATTGTCCGAGACCAACCACCACAGTAGAGACTGCCGAACCCGGGGGGACATCCGGAAGAACCGATCCAACGACCGCGGTCGCCGGTCCCAAGATGCCAACAGATGAAGCTGAAGTGTCCGTGTGAGAAACTGCGCAAAGGGAACTGCCTCGAAAAAAGCTACCATCAGCCCCACCAGTCTCATCCCTAGATGGATGGACGGACGAGAATTGAAAAGAAGAAGAAGCTGAGCCAATTCCTGAATCAAAAGAACCTTGGCCTGAGGGAGAAAGACTCTGTGCTGGCAAGAGTCCAAGAACATCCCCAGAAAGGTCACCACCCTGGCCGGAACAAGAGAGGACTTGGGGTAGTTGATCACCCATCCGAACCTCTCCAGAGCGGACACCACCGTGCTGGTGTCCCCATCCGCATGACTGAAGGAAGGCCCAGATAAGGCACAATGCGAATCCCCTGAGCTCTGAGCAGGGCCATCATGCCCGCCAACACCTTGGTGAACACTCGGAGCCGAGGTGAGGCCGAATGGAAGAGCCACAAACTGAAAACGCCGATCCACCACCACAAAGCGAAGAAACCTCTGGTGAGCTGGAAAGATCATAATGTGAAGGTATGCACCCATGATGTCTATGGACCTCATAAGGTCCCCCTGCCGAAGCGAATTGATCGCAGACCGCAGAGTTTACATGCGAAACTTCCTGGGACGAACAAACAGGTTGAGAAACTCCAAATCCAGGATGGGACAGAACGACCCATCCTTTTAGGCACTTGTGAAGAGATTGGAATAATACCCGCGCCCCACCTCCGAAGGAGGGACCAGGCAGATGACTGCCATTTCCAGAAGATTCCTTACCGCCGCCAGGAGCCCCTGCGCGGCCAAAGGATCTGAAGGGACACGAGACCTGAGAAACCTTGGAGGAGGGCGGGACTCGAACTCCAGCTTGTAACCGCCCGACACCACCTCCCGGATCCATCTGTCCGAGACCTCCTGGTCCCATACCCGGGAGAAGAGTCGCAGCCGTCCCCCCACCCGTAAGGGTGAGGACGCCCACTCATTGCTGAGCGGGCTTGGCAGCTGGCTTGGACTTAGCGCCCCAGATGTGAACGGGACGGCCACGGCCTTTACCCCTGTTCCAGCTGGCACCCCTGGAAGCCGAGAAGCCCGCACCCCTGCCGGCTCTGGCTCCACGAAAGGAAGGATTGAAGGGGGCCGCCCCCCAAAAGAAGCAACTAAATTTCTTGCGCTGAGGTAACTTACCTCCCTTGGCAACAGAATCAATCTTTTCACCGAAAAGTCTCAAACCCAGAAAGGGAAGAGCCGTGAGCGATCTCTTAAGAATTAAAATCAGCAGTCCACTGCCACGCTGAGCGGCGGAAAGCTACCAACAGAGCCGTAGCCCTGCCACACATTAACATGGCATCATCCTGAGCGGCAAGAATAAATGAAACGAAGGATTCACAACGCTTAAGGGCAAGAAAACTCATCACAAGCAGGATCAAGATCCACACATAAGTCCCTGACAATAGACCTAACCGCCAACAATAAAAGTGCCAAAGCACAAACAGGCCTCAAGACCGAACCCGCACAGACAAAACCATGGCGGGCCAGCTGATCAATCCGGCGATCCTCGCCGTCCTTAAGAGAAGTCGTGTCAGGGGAATGTACAACCGCCGTATTAGATAGTCCCAAAACCAGAGCATCAGCCTCGGGAGGGACAAACCAACGCTTAACCAAGTCCGCCGGAAAGGGATACTTTCTATCCCAGCTAGGCGGCACCCCAACGAGACGCGTAGGTTGCTCCCATTCCTTAAGGACAACATCCACGAAATGCTGTTGACTGGGAAACTCCAAGCACGGCTTGGACACCCCAAAAAGCTGACCCCCTGGCCGAGGAGCAACTTCAGGAGGGTCCAAATGCAAAACCTCAAACATTTGGGCCAGAATGGAAGACGTGTCGGGGACCGACCCCGTGGCCTGGTCATCCTCAGCACCCAGCAGCTGCTGACCCATAGGATCATCTAAATCCTCAATAAGCTCACCCTCTTCAAGGGGACGATCTGACCAATCCAGAGCCTCAACAACCTCACCATCTGAGTCCGACGGAGGCGGGGACAAGTGTTTCCGCTTAGCCGGAGCCTCTAAGCGACCACAGCGGAAAACCTTTTCTCGAGGCTGGCCAATCGGGCGCAAACCTCAGATTGCGAAGCACCCCCAATGACAACGTCACAAGGTGTCCGGAAAAGGCGAGGAGGGGAGGGAGATGGCGCGGCCGAGGAAGGACCGGGCACCGGGGTGCCGGACTGGCGCTCAATGTTCCGCTGCGCACATGGAATACAAATAATGACATCATCCCCCGGGAGCCCCACACCCCCCACATAAACACGCTGCATAATAACGTGAAATAGGAAAACCCAGAAGAATTCCCAGGGCCCTGCCGTCACCCCCAACGATAAGTGTCCTACCTGGACCAAAAGAAGCGAGGAAGTATGGCGCCAACGAAACGGAGGAGGATGGAGACGGAGGGAACAGACCCACAAGCGCGGGAGACGCCGTGGCCCCGCCCCTCCCAGCACAGTAGACACGGCGCGGGCCGTGCCAAAAACGCAGCCCCGCCCACCATCCTCACAGAGCCGAACAGCGCGCACAGAATGCCGCTGACATAAGCCGCCAGACGGCCGTAGTACAAGAGCCGCCTGGAAACCGCCCCCAGTCTAGCCAGCGGGCGCCGGGAATCCACGGCGCCCCAACGACTAAAGCGGGCCGGCGGCGCAGCGCGCCGCCCCGCCTCGCCCCCGCCAGCTATGGAGAACGGGCTGAGAGACAGGCGCCAAAATGGCGCCTGCCCTCAGAAAGCAAGGGGACAAGCGGCGGGACAGCGACACATACGCCGCCCGCCCCGCCCCAACGCCAACAAGGAAAAGCGACCAGGGGGCTCAAGGAGCCCCCAAAACAACCAGTAAAACGGCAGACGGACGGACCGCGGCACCCGTCCCTGCCAAAGGCACAACACACACTCCCTTCACACAGAACAAGAGCTCCTAAAAGGCCCAACGCAGGGAGAAACTAAAGAAAGCACACACACACACAAGTACAAGGGTGGGAGGGGGGCAGAAATGACCTAGGGGCTGGGGCATCCCACATCCGGATCACCAACCGGATAACCGCATTGCCCCCTAATATGGGGTCGAGTGGAGGAGCTAATCTCCTAGGCACCTTAAGTGCCGTCTACGCTTTGCCCGGCCTACAGCCTAAGCTGGGAGGCTACCACATAATCAGGGGAAAGTAACAAGAGGAACTGGGCAGAAATAGACCATGGGGGGGGAGGGGGGGCGGGATGATACCCCGGCTACCTGCAAGCAGGAGACTTCTTTCTTCTGTCTTGTCGCCATCTTGCAGAGAAGAAACACTGGGGAATGAGTGGGAGGTACCAGGTATGTATAGACCAGGAGGGGCTCGTTTTTCATGACTTCTCTGCAACGTCGCCACCTGCTGGTGGAATAACCCAAGTGTAATAATTAATGTCTGAAGTGGGGTGTGTGACATACTTAGAATAAAGCATCGCTTGGATGAGAGGTCCCATAGCGGCCATCCCAAACTGAGAAGGATCAAAACCGAAGAGAGGTAGGTCGTTCTCCCGCAGCTCCTCCGCCCAGCGCCACCATCTTTTTACTTAAAGAGGACCAACACCCAGGGGTGATCGGCCCGGAAATCTATAAGATTCCCGGGCCGATCACCTCCCACCCCGCGGGACATCCGAGATCGGGATGTCCCGCGGGGTGAAACCCCCCAGAAACCCCAAAAAGACCCTACCAGATCCGCCGCCTCTTCCGCCGCCGCCTCCCGCGCGCCGAGAGTGACGCGCGGGAGGCGGCGGCGGCGGAAGCGGCTTGGACGTTCCTGATCCCCGCCTGGACGTTGGCGGGGATTGGCTGCGGCGTTCACGTGGGAGCATTGAGAGGTGAGTTTTTTGGGGTTTCTGGGGGGTTTCACACAGCGGGCCCCGCCGAAGTGGACCAAAACCCAGGATAGTCAAAATCCTGGGTGTTGGTCCACTTTAAACTTGGTAAAATAGAAGAGCCGTCGAAGAGCCGTCGAAGAGTCGGATAAAATAGAAGAGCCGTCGAAGAGTCGGATAAAATAGAAGAGCCGTCGAAGAGTCGGATAAAATAGAAGAGCCGTCGAAGAGTCGGATAAAATAGAAGAGCCGTCGAAGAGTCGGATAAAATAGAAGAGCCGTCGAAGAGTCGGATAAAATAGAAGAGCCGTCGAAGAGTCGGATAAAATAGAAGAGCCGTCGAAGAGTCGGATAAAATAGAAGAGCCGTCGAAGAGTCGGATAAAATAGAAGAGCCGTCGAAGAGTCGGATAAAATAGAAGAGCCGTCGAAGAGTCGGATAAAATAGAAGAGCCGTCGAAGAGTCGGATAAAATAGAAGAGCCGTCGAAGAGTCGGATAAAATAGAAGAGCCGTCGAAGAGTCGGATAAAATAGAAGAGCCGTCGAAGAGTCGGATAAAATAGAAGAGCCGTCGAAGAGTCGGATAAAATAGAAGAGCCGTCGAAGAGTCGGATAAAATAGAAGAGCCGTCGAAGAGTCGGATAAAATAGAAGAGCCGTCGAAGAGTCGGATAAAATAGAAGAGCCGTCGAAGAGTCTGCTAAAATAGAAGAGCCGTCGAAGAGTCTGCTAAAATAGAAGAGCCGTCGAAGAGTCTGCTAAAATAGAAGAGCCGTCGAGGAGTCTGCTAAAATAGAAGAGCCGTCGAGGAGTCTGCTAAAATAGAAGAGCCGTCGAAGAGTCGGATAAAATAGAAGAGCCGTCGAAGAGTCGGATAAAATAGAAGAGCCGTCGAAGAGTCGGATAAAATAGAAGAGCCGTCGAGGAGTCGGATAAAATAGAAGAGCCGTCGAGGAGTCGGAGTCTGATACAATCGAGGAGTCGGAGTCTGATACAATCGAGGAGTCGGAGTCTGATACAATCGAGGAGTCGGAGTCTGATACAATCGAGGAGTCGGAGTCTGATACAATCGAGGAGTCGGAGTCTGATACAATCGAGGAGTCGGAGTCTGATACAATCGAGGAGTCGGAGTCTGATACAATCGAGGAGTCGGAGTCTGATACAATCGAGGAGTCGGAGTCTGATACAATCGAGGAGTCGGAGTCTGATACAATCGAGGAGTCGGAGTCTGATACAATCGAGGAGACGGAGTCTGATACAATCGAGGAGACGGAGTCTGATACAATCGAGGAGTCGGAGTCTGATACAATCGAGGAGTCGGAGTCTGATACAATCGAGGAGTCGGAGTCTGATACAATCGAGGAGTCGGAGTCTGATATAATCGAGGAGTCGGAGTCTGATATAATCGAGGAGTCGGAGTCTGATATAATCGAGGAGTCGGGATCAGAGCTTCGGCTTACTAACTCCAAAGCCCTGCTTAACACGCCCCCTACATTGCAATGAATGAAGTGGGTGTGTTATGGAGGAGCGTGAAGCCTGGCTGACGGGCGTCGGGAAGATGATGGCGCCGCATAAAGGGGCTGCAGGGGACCAAAAGGGGTGTATAGATTGTTTTTAAAGTGGACCAACACCCAGGGGTGATCGTCCCGGGAATCTATAAGATTCCCGGGCTGATCACTTCCCTCACCGCGGGACATCCCGATCTCGGAAACCCCCCAGAGAAACCTTACTTTATCGGCGACGGATCAGCTGCCGCCGCCTCCCGCGCGCCCCTCTAGCAGTGCGCGCCGGCCGTTTGTGAATGGCCGTCGCGCGCCCTGTAAGAGGGACGCGCATGAGGCGGCGGCTTATCCGTCGCCGAAATGGTAAGTTTTTTGGGGGCTTTTCACACAGCGGGGCATCCTGATCTCGGATGCCCCGCTGAAGTGGATCAACACCCAGGATAGTGAAAATCCTGGGTGTCGGTCCACTTTAATTTAATGCCTGTACAGGGACCAATCGGGATGCCCCCAAGGGGCACATATCATCCAATCATTTTCTGCCGCACTCTTTGTCCAATGTAACACGACCCCGCCTCATCCGTACTGCAGAGCCAATCCCGTCACCAGAAGCCAGATGCAAAATGTTTATACAAGGCCTAAAATGGTGAATGAAAGATGGCGCCTGCAGCGGCTGTGGCGCGCCGCTGCATTATGAACGGAAACGCCCTCCAAATCGCCTGCATTAGGTGGTAAAATTTACTTACAGTTTGTAGAAACCGGTTCAGACGCATCACTGCGGCCCTTATAGGGAGCCCCCAATTACTGACCCCTGGGCGTCCCATGTGCGTATGCATCATACAGATTACAGGGCCATGGCGGGGGTTAAATTGCTAGAAGAGGGCAGGTCAGTGCCCACAGGACCCACCGCTCTTATTAGCGGGCGCCCAGAGAACCGCCCCCTTCTATTATTAGCACACACGGAACCGCCCCCTGCTATTTTTAGCACACATGGAACCACCCCCTTCTATTATTAGCACACACAGAACCGCCCCCTGCTATTTTTAGCACACACGTAACCACCCCCTTCTATTATTAGCACACACAGAACCGCCCCTGCTATTTTTAGCGCACACAGGACCTCCCCTGCTATTTTTAGCACCCATTAGCAACCCAGAGAGGCTGCCGATTGGCTCTTCTATAACCGGAGGAGCCCCTTAGAGCCGGGACAAAGGGCCCCGGGGTTAATAATCAGAAAGAATTACACAACAGAGAGCACAAGCAGCCGCAGCATAAGCCCCGCCCCATCCGTAACCCCTCCCCCCAGAAAGAAGCTTTCTATAAGTTAGAGCTGAGACGAGGATTCTTCAATGTAAAACCATCTAAAGGGGAATAAAATAAGAGTTCACACAGCATACAGAGTAGTGATACACCACGTGCGGGAGGCCGCGCGCGTTACATCATCAAATCAGGGCGAGGCACCGCCCCCGAGCTACGAGATTGGGACTGTCATCTTGAACGGTTTCCGATGCGGACAGCGCACTCCCCGTCTTGCTTCTATGTGCCTTTCGGTCACAAGAGCGGTAATCCGAGCTCATTGGACGGGAAGGGCGCATCACATGACCGACCACACCGAGAGGCCTATTTCAGTGGTGGACGATCAGAGAGCGTTTCGGAAGAGCGCCGGCAGCAAGAGAACCGCGTAATTTCTACAAGAAGGACTTAGTGGGTTCAAGCCTGCCGGAGGTCAGGTGAGTATCGTTAGCCTGGAATTAGATCCAGGGGCGGTTGGAGGCTTACCTGCCTCGGGGAACCCCATGAGCTTACACTCTGCCAGCAAGGGAGGACAGGTGAAGGTGGCGGGAGGCAGATGTGGGGCAAAGCAGCATTACCTGGTATCGGGGAACTTTAACCCCCTAATGGCACAAGGACCCCGAGATCTGATCATGTGACAGCCCAGCGTAAGCGAGCGGGCGAGAACAAACACCCCATAGCAGTTCTGCCTTCCGGGATTATTGTGCTGACTGCTCGGGGGCGGGGCTTAGAAAGAGGCAACCACCCCCCACGGAAGCCCTTTAGAGAAATAGCAGTCCTACCTTCCAGGATTATAGTAGTGACTGCTCGGGGGGCGGGGCCTAGAAAGAGGCACAGAGCCCTTTAGAGTAACAGCAGTCGGCCATAGCAGTTCTACCTTCCGGAATTATAGTAGTGACTGCTCAGGGGTGGGGCTTAGAAAGCTAACCACCCCCACGGAAGCCCTTTAGAGTAATAGCAGTTCTACCTTCTGGGATTATAGTGATGACTGCTCGGGGGTGGGGCTTAGAAAGAGACAACCGCCCCCACGGAGCCCTTTAGAGTAACAGCAGACGGCCATAACACTCAACAGCAGTTCGGCCTCCAGGGATTATAGTGGTGACTGCTTGGGGGCGGGGCTTAAAAAGAGGCAACCACCCCCGCGGAGCCCTTTAGAGTAACAGCAGTCCGCCATAGCAGTTCTGCCTCCCGGGATTATATTGAGGACTGCTCGGGGGTGGGGCTTAGAAAGGTAACCACCTCCACAGAGCCCTTTAGAGTAACAGCAGTCCGCCATAGCAGTTCTGCCCCCTGGTGTTATTTTCTAGCGACTGCTCAGGAGCAAGGAACGCCCTCTTGCTTTAGTGGGCGTGGCCAGCTGCGGGGTTAGCTCCGCCTACTTACGCAGCGTGCGCTTCCTCTTGTTCTTCAGCTTGCGGCGCCTCAGTTTGGAGGGCGAGTCCTCTTTGGACTTCTGGCCGGACATCTTGGAGGAGTTCTGCTGGCTGAAGTGCGTGGGGACGTGGCGGGCGAGTCCTCCCTGCGACGCGAAGCTGGCCGTGCACCCTCCGACCACGCACTGCGGGAGACACGCGCAAACAAAGGTGACACGGGAGCCCCACCCCCGCGCAGCACGCCAGGGACCACAAACACCACTTACCTTGAAAGGCTTGTCCCCGCTGTGGGTCAGCATGTGGCGCTGCAGCCAGCTCTGACTGGTGGACGGCGTGTTGTAAACCTTGCAGCCCTTCCAGAAGCAGACAAACACCTGCAACGCAAGAGGCGGGGCAACTGCAGGAAATGCGACCGACCAGGCGTGTGCAAAACAGTCACATGAGTGAGACTCCGCCCCCCAAAGCAGACTGCTGCCCCCTCACCCTGTGTGCCCGGACCCTGCACTGTGTGTCTGCCCCTTACTGCCCCCTCACCCTGTGTGCCCGGACCCTGCACTGTGTGTCTGCCCCTTACTGCCCCCTCACCCTGTGTGCCCGGACCCTGCACAGTGTGTCTGCCCCTTACTGCCCCCTCACCCTGTGTGCCCGGACCCTGCACCGTGTGTCTGCCCCTTACTGCCCCCTCACCCTGTGTGCCCGGACCCCGCACTGTGTGTCTGCTCCTTACTGCCCCCTCACCCTGTGTGCCCGGACCCTGCACTGTGTGTCTGCCCCTTACTGCCCCCTCACCCTGTGTGCCCGGACCCTGCACTGTGTGTCTGCCCCTTACTGCCCCCTCACCCTGTGTGCCCGGACCCTGCACTGTGTGTCTGCCCCTTACTGCCCCCTCACCCTGTGTGCCCGGACCCTGCACCGTGTGTCTGCCCCTTACTGCCCCCTCACCCTGTGTGCCCGGACCCTGCACTGTGTGTCTGCCCCTTACTGCCCCCTCACCCTGTGTGCCCGGACCCTGCACTGTGTGTCTGCCCCTTACTGCCCCCTCACCCTGTGTGCCCGGACCCTGCACTGTGTGTCTGCCCCTTACTGCCCCCTCACCCTGTGTGCCCGGACCCTGCACTGTGTGTCTGCCCCTTACTGCCCCCTCACCCTGTGTGCCCGGACCCTGCACTGTGTGTCTGCCCCTTACTGCCCCCTCACCCTGTGTGCCCGGACCCTGCACTGTGTGTCTGCCCCTTACTGCCCCCTCACCCTGTGTGCCCGGACCCTGCACCGTGTGTCTGCCCCTTACTGCCCCCTCACCCTGTGTGCCCGGACCCCGCACTGTGTGTCTGCCCCTTACTGCCCCCTCACCCTGTGTGCCCGGACCCTGCAGTGTGTGTCTGCCCCTTACTGCCCCCTCACCCTGTGTGCCCGGACCCGGCACTGTGTGTCTGCCCCTTACTGCCCCCTCACCCTGTGTGCCCGGACCCCGCACTGTGTGTCTGCTGCCCCTTACTGCCCCCTCACCCTGTGTGCCCGGACCCCGCACTGTGTGTCTGCTGCCCCTTACTGCCCCCTCACCCTGTGTGCCCGGACCCTGCACTGTGTGTCTGCCCCTTACTGCCCCCTCACCCTGTGTGCCCGGACCCTGCACTGTGTGTCTGCTCCTTACTGCCCCCTCACCCTGTGTGCCCGGACCCTGCACTGTGTGTCTGCCCCTTACTGCCCCCTCACCCTGTGTGCCCGGACCCTGCACTGTGTGTCTGCCCCTTACTGCCCCCTCACCCTGTGTGCCCGGACCCTGCACTGTGTGTCTGCCCCTTACTGCCCCCTCACCCTGTGTGCCCGGACCCTGCACTGTGTGTCTGCTCCTTACTGCCCCCTCACCCTGTGTGCCCGGACCCTGCACTGTGTGTCTGCCCCTTACTGCCCCCTCACCCTGTGTGCCCAGATCCTGCACTGTGTGTCTGCCCCTTACTGCCCCCTCACCCTGTGTGCCCGGACCCGGCACTGTGTGTCTGCCCCTTACTGCCCCCTCACCCTGTGTGCCCGGACCCTGCATTGTGTGTCTGCTGCCCCTTACTGCCCCCTCACCCTGTGTGCCCGGACCCGGCACTGTGTGTCTTGCCCCTTACTGCCCCCTCACCCTGTGTGCCCGGACCCGGCACTGTGTGTCTTGCCCCCTCCCTTCCATACCAGTGTGGCCGCTGTATCACTCACCCCCCCGCGCTGGCCGTCCACGTGTATGGCGCGGATGTGCTCGGCGAGGTCGGGGCTGTTGGAGAAGCAGTTCTGGCACTGGTCCCAGCAGCACAGGTACGAGATGCTCTTACTGGACGCCGCCAACATCCCCAGACCGTTCATCATGGCCGGCGTGGAGCGTCCGCTGGAGATGGTGCTGTCCACATCCATCAGGGTGCTGCTGATACTGCGAATACAGACACACCGCCGTCACCGGCCCTCACTGTTACCGGCCCTCACTGTTACCTCAGAGCCGTCACCGGCCCTCACTGTTACCTCAGAGCCGTCAACGGCCCTCACTGTTACCGGCCCTCACTGTTACCTCAGAGCCGTCACCGGCCCTCACTGTTACCTCAGAGCCGTCACCGGCCCTCACTGTTACCTCAGAGCCGTCACCGGCCCTCACTGTTACCTCAGAGCCGTCACCGGCCCTCACTGTTACCTCAGAGCCGTCACCGGCCCTCACTGTTACCTCAGAGCCGTCACCGGCCCTCACTTTTACCTCAGAGCCGTCACCGACCCTCACTTTTACCTCAGAGCCGTCACCGACCCTCACTGTTACCTCAGAGCCGTCACCGGCCCTCACTTTTACCTCAGAGCCGTCACCGACCCTCACTGTTACCTCAGAGCCGTCACCGACCCTCACTGTTACCTCAGAGCCGTCACCGGCCCTCACCGTTACCTCAGAGCCGTCACCGGCCCTCACCGTTACCTCAGAGCCGCCACCGGCCCTCACTGTTACCTCAGAGCCGCCACCGGCCCTCACTGTTACCTCAGAGCCGTCACCGGCCCTCACTTTTACCTCAGAGCCGTCACCGACCCTCACTGTTACCTCAGAGCCGTCACCGACCCTCACTTTTACCTCAGAGCCGTCACCGACCCTCACTGTTACCTCAGAGCCGTCACCGACCCTCACTTTTACCTCAGAGCCGTCACCGACCCTCACTGTTACCTCAGAGCCGTCACCGACCCTCACTGTTACCTCAGAGCCGTCACCGGCCCTCACTTTTACCTCAGAGCTGTCACCGGCCCTCACTGTTACCTCAGAGCCGTCACCGGCCCTCACTTTTACCTCAGAGCCGTCACCGGCCCTCACTGTTACCTCAGAGCCGCCACCGGCCCTCACTGTTACCTCAGAGCCGTCACCGGCCCTCACTGTTACCTCAGAGCCGCCACCGGCCCTCACTGTTACCTCAGAGCCGCCACCGGCCCTCACTGTTACCTCAGAGCCGCCACCGGCCCTCACTTTTACCTCAGAGCCGTCACCGGCCCTCACTGTTACCTCAGAGCCGCCACCGGCCCTCACTGTTACCTCAGAGCCGTCACCGGCCCTCACTGTTACCTCAGAGCCGTCACCGGCCCTCACTGTTACCTCAGAGCCGTCACCGGCCCTCACTGTTACCTCAGAGCCGTCACCGGCCCTCACTGTTACCTCAGAGCCGTCACCGGCCCTCACTGTTTACCTCAGACCCGTTACTGGTCCTCACTGTTACCTCAGAGCCGTCACCGGCCCTCACTGTTACCTCAGAGCCGTCACCGGCCCTCACTGTTACCTCAGAGCCGTCACCGGCCCTCACTGTTACCTCAGAGCCGTCACCGGCCCTCACTGTTACCTCAGAGCCGTCACCGACCCTCACTGTTACCTCAGAGCCGTCACCGACCCTCACTGTTACCTCAGAGCCGTCACCGACCCTCACTGTTACCTCAGAGCCGTCACCGGCCCTCACTGTTACCTCAGAGCCGTCACCGGCCCTCACTGTTACCTCAGAGCCGTCACCGGCCCTCACTGTTACCTCAGAGCCGTCACCGGCCCTCACTGTTACCTCAGACCCGTTACTGGCCCTCACTGTTACCCCAGACCCGTTACTGGTCCTCACTGTTACCCCAGACCTGTTACTGGCCCTCACTGTTACCCCAGACCCGTTACCGACCCTCACTGTTACCCCAGACCCGTTACCGACCCTCACTGTTACCCCAGACCCGTTACTGGCCCTCACTGTTACCTCAGAGCCGTCACCGGCCCTCACTGTTACCTCAGAGCCGTCACCGGCCCTCACTGTTACCTCAGAGCCGTCACCGGCCCTCACTGTTACCTCAGAGCCGTCACCGGCCCTCACTGTTACCTCAGACCCGTTACTGGCCCTCACTGTTACCTCAGAGCCGTCACCGGCCCTCACTGTTACCTCAGACCCGTTACTGGCCCTCACTGTTACCTCAGAGCCGTCACCGGCCCTCACTGTTACCTCAGACCCGTTACTGGCCCTCACTGTTACCCCAGACCCGTTACTGGTCCTCACTGTTACCCCAGACCTGTTACCGACCCTCACTGTTACCCCAGACCTGTTACTGGCCCTCACTGTTACCCCAGACCTGTTACTGGCCCTCACTGTTACCCCAGACCAGTTACCGGCCCTCACTGTTACCCCAGACCTGTTACTGGCCCTCACTGTTAGCCCAGACCAGTTACTGGCCCTCACTGTTACCCCAGACCAGTTACCGGCCCTCACTGTTACCCCAGACCTGTTACTGGCCCTCACTGTCACCCCAGAGCCGTTACTGGCCCTCACTGTTACCCCAGACCTGTTACTGGCCCTCACTGTTACCCCAGACCTGTTACTGGCCCTCACTGTCACCCCAGAGCCGTTACTGGCCCTCACTGTTACCCCAGACCTGTTACTGGCCCTCACCGTCACCCCAGACCTGTTACTGGCCCTCACTGTTACCCCAGAGCCGTTACTGGCCCTCACTGTTACCCCAGACCTGTTACTGGCCCTCACTGTTACCCCAGACCTGTTACTGGCCCTCACTGTCACCCCAGAGCCGTTACTGGCCCTCACTGTTACCCCAGACCTGTTACTGGCCCTCACTGTTACCCCAGACCTGTTACTGGCCCTCACTGTTACCCCAGACCTGTTACTGGCCCTCACTGTCACCCCAGAGCCGTTACTGGCCCTCACTGTTACCCCAGACCTGTTACTGGCCCTCACTGTTACCCCAGACCTGTTACTGGCCCTCACTGTCACCCCAGACCTGTTACTGGCCCTCACTGTTACCCCAGACCTGTTACTGGCCCTCACTGTTACCCCAGACCTGTTACTGGCCCTCACTGTCACCCCAGAGCCGTTACTGGCCCTCACTGTTACCCCAGACCTGTTACTGGCCCTCACTGTTACCCCAGACCTGTTACTGGCCCTCACTGTCACCCCAGACCTGTTACTGGCCCTCACTGTTACCCCAGAGCCGTTACTGGCCCTCACTGTTACCCCAGACCCGTTACCGGCCCTCACTGTCACCCCAGACCTGTTACTGGCCCTCACTGTCACCCCAGACCTGTTACCGGCCCTCACTGTCACCCCAGACCTGTTACCGGCCCTCACTGTCACCCCAGACCTGTTACCGGCCCTCACTGTTACCCCAGACCTGTTACTGGCCCTCACTGTTACCCCAGACCTGTTAATGGCCCTCACTGTTACCCCAGACCTGTTACTGGCCCTCACTGTTACCCCAGACCTGTTACTGGCCCTCACTGTTACCCCAGACCTGTTACTGGCCCTCACTGTTACCCCAGACCTGTTACTGGCCCTCACTGTTACCCCAGAGCCGTTACTGGCCCTCACTGTCACCCCAGACCTGTTACTGGCCCTCACTGTTACCCCAGACCTGTTACCGGCCCTCACTGTTACCCCAGAGCCGTTACTGGCCCTGGTCTATGTATTGATGTACAGGAAGTCTAGGGCCTGGCGGCAGACTATGGGTCAGACATGGGGGGGGGCGGGGAGTATGTGAATGACCAATATACTGCACACAGTATAAGGTACTTACCACACACTGCTACTTACCAGCAGGTGGCACTTCCCTGCCCTCACCACTCTATCCCACTGGCGTTTACCTAATCAAGCCATCATGGCTACTGACAATGAGCGGCAGACCCTGAGCGGCGTCCAACACATGGGCCCAGGAGCCCGGTCCTCCCTCGGTGGTGGCAGCACACTCCCCGTCTATACTGTCCCTGCAACACGGAAAAGAGACACGTGGGTCCTTCACAGCACAGCAAGCCCCGCCCACCCCGCCAGCATGACCGACACTCCCGCCATGCAGCCTATAGGAAGGAAGAGGCCGGACACCGATCAGAGGCGGAGCTCACCTGACGGACAGCAGACATGTCAGAGCCGCGTCCTCCGGGCCCTGTAACAGATGACGCGTGGAGAGGCGGGGCTAATGTACTGCAGCCTATCAGCCGCGGGGGGTGGAGCTAATGTACTGCAGCCCATTAAAGTGGACCAATGAAGTGGAAGAATGAGAAGAACAAGGAGAAGAATGCTCCAAATAAAATTCTTTACCATGAGAACTATAAACCTGTGGAACAATTCTTTACCATGAGAACTATAAATCTGTGGAGCAGACACTGCCATAAAAGCAAAGCCTGACAGCTGCAAAAAGCCGCCGGACAAGGCAGGAAATAGAGGCTGGAAAAGCACTGGGCCTGCTGGGCTTTGTGGTGCTCTTCTGGGCACACGGCCTCTCCCGAGGAAGGAATCACGCAGCTCTACACTTGTCTGCATAGCAGGGGGAGGAGCTTAGATGGCTGAATATTGGGTATACAGTTATGATTTGGGAGTGATGGGGGAGGGGCTATAAATATGGAAGCACGGTTAGCCAATCAGCATGCGGGGATTGCTACATATGAATGTGGTAATGGGGGGGGGGCGGGTCATACGGGTGTGATAATCTGGCTGATCGGCAGGACCAGCTTACCTCTTCCTGGCGCATGCGCGGGCTCTCGTCCAATCAGGGCTGTTTGCTCAATAGGGAGTGAAAGTGGGCGGATCCCTCAGGCTGTTCGGGGCTTTAATCAGAAGTTTCCTTCCCCGGTCACATGACGCTCAGGAATTTATCAGGATGATCATGTGATGGATTTTCAGCTTAAGGAGGTGGGGGCGTGGCTTGGATATGGGAGGGGCGCTGTCTGTGATTGGCTGCTGCAGGGTTTGTGTTGGGGGGTGGCCTGTGTATAGGGGCGGGGTCCAGGCATCTGGGTCTCTATATAGAGGTCAGTGTTGGAGGCGGGGCCTGTGTATAGGGGGCGGGGCCTCACCACTCCTCAGAGTCTCTCTATATAGGTCAGTGTTGGGGGCGGAGCCTGTGTATAGTGGGCGTGGCCTCACAACTCAGTCCAGGCGGCTGATTCTCTGTATATAGTGGGGCCCGTGTAATGGGCAGGGCCTGTGCACAGTGGGCGTGGCCTCACCTGTCCTCAGAGTCCAGGCGGCTGATTCTCTTTATATTGTGGGGTCCTTATAATGGGCGGAGCCTGTGCATAGGGGGCGGGGCCTCACCACTCCTCAGAGTCCAGGCGGCGGATTCTCTGTATATAGTGGGGCCCGTGTAATGGGCGGGGCCTTTGCACAGTGGGCGTGGCCTCACCTGTCCTCAGAGCCCAGGCTGCTGATTCTCTGTATATAGTGGGGCCCGTGTAATGGGCGGGGCCTTTGCACAGTGGGCGTGGCCTCACCTGTCCTCAGAGTCCAGGCGGCTGATTCTCTGTATATAGTGGCGCCCGTGTAATGGGCGGGGCCTTTGCACAGTGGGCGGGGCCTCACCTGTCCTCAGAGTCCAGGCGGCTCCGGTCCTCGGAGTCCATGCGGGTGAGCGGAGCGGCGTCTCCCGGGGCGGTGGAGGCCGAGGTGACGGTGTCTCCCCCGGAGCCGGGGCTGGAGGACCTCTCGGAGCTCTCCTCATCAGCCTCTCCGTCCTCCTCCTCCTCATCCGGGGCCGCTCTACCGCAACACTGCAGCTCCAGATCCGCCGCCATTACTGCACCACTGCCAGTGACGTCAGGGGGAGAAGGGCGGGGCCTACCGGGAGCGCGTGCGCGTGGAGGACCAAGAAGCCGCCGCCTCCCAGGGCCGACACTGCCCCCTGCTGGAGACTGCGCGGAATAGCACCGCTCTCCGCGAGCATCGTGCAACTTTATACAGAGGGACAATATGAACAGCGAGGGGCGGGGACTCGGCCCTAGGGGGCGGGGACAGCTCTCAGGGAAACGTGGGGCGTGAGCTAGAGAGAAAGTAACAGCATCGGAGGAGGAAAAAAACAGAAAACTAAGAATAAAAAACAGGAAGAAGAAAGAATGAATAAAAGGAGACAAAAAATAAATAAAATAGACTAAAAACAGGAACAAAGAAGAAAACAGAAAAACATGAAGAAAACAGAAAAACAAGAAGAGAAAAGAAAATAAGAAAACAGAAAGAAAGAAGAGAAGGAAACAGAGAAGAAAACAGAAAAACATGAAGAAAGCAGAAAAACAAGAAGAAAAAAAGAAGAGAAGAAAACAGAAAAACACGAAGAAAGCAGAGAAAGAATAAAAGGAATTAAAAAAAAACAGACTAAAAACAGGAAGAAAGAAGAGAAGAAAACAGAAAAAGAAAGAAGAGAAGAAAACAGAATAAGAGAGAAGAGAAGAAAACAGAAACTAATGGAATAAAAACAGAAAGAAAAAAAAGAATAAAAAAACAGACTAAAACAGGAAGAAAAAACTGATGGAATAAAAACAGAAGAAAAAATAAATAAAAGGAATACAAAAAAAACAAAATAGACTAAACACAGGAAGAAAAAAGAAGAGAAGAAAACAGAAAACGAAAAGAATAAAAAAAACTAATAGACTTAAAACAGAAAGAAAGAAAGAATAGAAGAAAACAGAAAAAAAAACTAATAGAATAAAAACAGGAAGAAAGAAAGAAGAGAAGAAAACAATAAGAGAGAAGAGAAAAAAACAGAAAAACTGATGGAATAAAAACAGAAAGAAAAAAGAAAGAATAAAAATAACAGACTAAAAACAGGAAGAAAGAAGAGAAGAAAACTGAAAAAGAAAGAAGGGAAGAAAACAGAAAAACCGATGGAATAAAAACCGAAAGAAGAAAAATTAAATAAAAGGAATACAAAAAAAAAGATTAAAAACAGGAAGAGAAAGGAAGAGAAGAAAATAGAAAAATAAAGAAGAGAAGAAAACAGAAAACGAAAAGAATGCTAAAAAAAACTAATAGACTTAAAACAGAAAGAATGAAGAGAAGAAAACAGAAAAACTAATAAAAGAAAAACAGAAAAAAGAAAGAATAAAGGGAATACAAGAAAAACAAATAGGCTAAAAAAAGGTAGAAAAGAAGAAGAGAATAAAACAGAAAAAAACTAGTGGAATAAAAACAGAAAGAAGAAAGAATGAATAAAAGGAATACAAAAAAAGACTAAAAACAGGAAGAAAGAAGAGAAGAAAACAAAAAGAGAGAAGATAAAACAGAAAAACTAGTAAAACAAAAACAAAAGAAAAAGAAAGAATAAAAGGAATACAAAAAAAAACAAAGGAATAAAGAAGAAAACATAAAAACTAATAGAACAAAAACAGGAAGAAAGAAAAAAAAAAGAATAGAAGACAAGAAAAAAGAAATAACAGTAATAATAGATTTAAAGGAAAAATAGAAGGAATGTAAAAAGAATAGAATAAAGCAACAGAAAGACAAGAAACAATAGAAGGAATAAACAGAAAGAAATGAAAGCTGCCTGGATGTATGACACCCAATCACATGACCTATTGGGCATCATCCAATCATCTAATTGGAGGGCGGGCTGCTTATTGTCTGCGTGCAGTGATGAGTGACGAGGGCGTGGCTTCATCTATCCCTCAATGAGGGGGCGTGGCTTCATCTATCCCTCAACGAGGGGGCGTGGTTTCATCTATCCCTCAATGAGGGGGCGTGGCTTCATCTATACCTCAATGAGGGGGCGTGGCTTCATCTATCCCTCAATGAGAGAGTGTGGCTTCATCTATCCCTCAATGAGAGAGCGTGGCTTCATCTATCCCTCAATGAGGGGGCGTGGCTTCATCTATCCCTCAATGAGGGGGCGTGGCTTCATCTATCCCTCAATGAGAGAGTGTGGCTTCATCTATCCCTCAATGAGGGGGCGTGGCTTCATCTATCCCTCAATGAGGAGGCGTGGCTTCATCTATCCCTCAATGAGAGACTGTGGCTTCATCTATCCCTCAATGAGGGGGCGTGGCTTCATCTATCCCTCAATGAGGAGGCGTGGCTTCATCTATCCCTCAATGAGAGAGCGTGGCTTCATCTATCCCTCAATGAGAGAGCGTGGCTTCATCTATCCCTCAATGAGGGGGCGTGGCTTCATCCATCCCTCAATGAGAGAGCGTGGCTTCATCCATCCCTCAATGAGAGAGCGCGGCTTCATCTATCCCTCAATGAGAGGGCGTGGCTTCATCTATCCCTCAATGAGAGGGCGTGGCTTCATCTATCCCTCAATGAGAGAGCGTGGCTTCATCTATCCCTCAATGAGAGAGCGTGGCTTCATCTATCCCTCAATGAGAGAGTGTGGCTTCATCTATCCCTCAATGAAAGAGCGTGGCTTCATCTATCCCTCAATGAGAGAGCGTGGCTTCATCCATCCCTCAATGAGAGAGTGTGGCTTCATCTATCCCTCAATGAGAGAGCGTGGCTTCATCCATCCCTCAAAAGAGAGCGCGGCTTCATCTATCCCTCAATGAAAGAGCGTGGCTTCATCTATCCCTCAATGAGAGAGCGTGGCTTCATCCATCCCTCAATGAGAGAGCGTGGCTTCATCTATCCCTCAATGAGAGAGTGTGGCTTCATCTATCCTTCAATGAAAGAGCGTGGCTTCATCTATCCCTCAATGAAAGAGCGTGGCTTCATCCATCCCTCAATGAGAGAGCGTGGCTTCATCTATCCCTCAATGAGAGAGTGTGGCTTCATCTATCCTTCAATGAAAGAGCGTGGCTTCATCTATCCCTCAATGAAAGAGCGTGGCTTCATCCATCCCTCAATGAGAGAGCGTGGCTTCATCTATCCCTCAATGAGAGAGTGTGGCTTCATCTATCCTTCAATGAAAGAGCGTGGCTTCATCTATCCCTCAATGAAAGAGCGTGGCTTCATCTATCCCTCAATGAGAGAGCGTGGCTTCATCTATCCCTCAATGAAAGAGCGTGGCTTCATCTATCCCTCAATGAGAGAGCGTGGCTTCATCTATCCCTCAATGAAAGACCGTGGCTTCATCTATCCCTTAATGAGAGTGTGTGGCTTCATCTATCCCTCATTGAGAGAGCGTGGCTTCATCTATCCCTCAATGAGAAAGCGTGGCTTCATCTATCCCTCAATGAGAGAGTGTGGCTTCATCTATCCCTCATTGAGAGAGCGCGGCTTCATCTATCCCTCAATGAAAGAGCGTGGCTTCATCTATCCCTCAATGAGAAAGCGTGGCTTCATCTATCCCTCAATGAGAGAGTGTGGCTTCATCTATCCCTCATTGAGAGAGCGCGGCTTCATCTATCCCTCAATGAAAGAGCGTGGCTTCATCCATCCCTCAATGAGAGAGCGTGGCTTCATCCATCCCTCAATGAGAGAGCGTGGCTTCATCTATCCCTCAATGAGAGAGCGTGGCTTCATCCATCCCTCAAAAGAGAGCGCGGCTTCATCTATCCCTCAATGAAAGAGCGTGGCTTCATCTATCCCTCAATGAGAGTGTGTGGCTTCATCTATCCCTCAATGAAAGAGCGTGGCTTCATCTATCCCTCAATGAGAGAGCGTGGCTTCATCTATCCCTCAATGAAAGAGCGTGGCTTCATCCATCCCTCAATGAGAAAGCGTGGCTTCATCTATCCCTCAATGAGAGAGTGTGGCTTCATCTATCCTTCAATGAAAGAGCGTGGCTTCATCTATCCCTCAATGAAAGAGCGTGGCTTCATCCATCCCTCAATGAGAGAGCGTGGCTTCATCTATCCCTCAATGAGAGAGTGTGGCTTCATCTATCCTTCAATGAAAGAGCGTGGCTTCATCTATCCCTCAATGAGAGAGCGTGGCTTCATCTATCCCTCAATGAAAGAGCGTGGCTTCATCCATCCCTCAATGAGAAAGCGTGGCTTCATCTATCCCTCAATGAGAGAGTGTGGCTTCATCTATCCTTCAATGAAAGAGCGTGGCTTCATCTATCCCTCAATGAAAGAGCGTGGCTTCATCTATCCCTCAATGAGAGAGCGTGGCTTCATCTATCCCTCAATGAAAGAGCGTGGCTTCATCTATCCCTCAATGAGAGAGCGTGGCTTCATCTATCCCTCAATGAAAGACCGTGGCTTCATCTATCCCTTAATGAGAGTGTGTGGCTTCATCTATCCCTCATTGAGAGAGCGTGGCTTCATCTATCCCTCAATGAAAGAGCGTGGCTTCATCTATCCCTCAATGAGGGGGCGTGGCTTCATCTATCCCTCAATGAGAGAGCCTGGCTTCATCTATCCCTCAATGAGAGAGTGTGGCTTCATCTATCCCTCAATGAGGGGGCGTGGCTTCATCTATCCCTCAATGAGAGAGCCTGGCTTCATCTATCCCTCAATGAGGGGGCGTGGCTTCATCTATCCCTCATTGAGGGTGTGTGGCTTCATCTATCCCTCAATGAGGGGGCGTGGCTTAATCTATCCCTCAATGAGAGAGCGTGGCTTCATCTATCCCTCAATGAGGGGGCGTGGCTTCATCTATCCCTCATTGAGGGGGCGTGGCTTCATCTATCCCTCAATGAGGGGGCGTGGCTTAATCTATCCCTCAATGAGAGAGCGTGGCTTCATCTATCCCTCAATGAGGGGCGTGGCTTCATCTATCCCTCATTGAGGGTGTGTGGCTTCATCTATCCCTCAATGAGGGGGCGTGGCTTAAACTATCCCTCAATGAGAGAGCGTGGCTTCATCTATCCCTCAATGAGGGGGCGTGGCTTCATCTATCCCTCATTGAGGGGGCGTGGCTTCATCTATCCCTCATTGAGGGGGCGTGGCTTCATCTATCCCTCAATGAGAGAGTGTGGCTTCATCTATCTCTCAATGAGGGAGTGTGGCTTCATCTATCCCTCAATGAGAGAGCGTGGCTTCATCTATCCCTCAATGAGAGAGCGTGGCTTAATCTATCCCTCAATGAGAGAGCGTGGCTTCATCTATCCCTCAATGAGAGGGCGTGGCTTCATCTATCCCTCAATGAGAGAGTGTGGCTTCATCTATCTCTCAATGAGGGAGTGTGGCTTCATCTATCCCTCAATGAGAGAGCGTGGCTTCATCCATCCCTCATTAAGGGTGTGTGGCTTTATCTATCCCTCAATGAGAGAGCGTGGCTTCATCCATCCCTCAATGAGAGAGCGTGGCTTCATCTATCCCTCAATGAGACAGCGCGGCTTCATCTATCCCTCAATGAGAAAGCGTGGCTTCATCCATCCCTCAATGAGAGAGCGTGGCTTCATCTATCCCTCAATGAGACAGCGCGGCTTCATCTATCCCTCAATGAGAAAGCGTGGCTTCATCCATCCCTCAATGAGAAAGCGTGGCTTCTTCCATCCCTCAATGAGAGAGCGCGGCTTCATCTATCCCTCAATGAGAGTGTGTGGCTTCATCTATCCCTCATTGAGAGAGCGTGGCTTCATCTATCCCTCAATGAAAGAGCGTGGCTTCATCTATCCCTCAATGAGAGAGCGTGGCTTCATCTATCCCTCAATGAGACAGCGCGGCTTCATCTATCCCTCAATGAAAGAGCGTGGCTTCATCCATCCCTCAATGAGAGAGCGTGGCTTCATCTATCCCTCAATGAGAGAGCGTGGCTTCATCTATCCCTCAATGAGACAGCGCGGCTTCATCTATCCCTCAATGAAAGAGCGTGGCTTCATCTATCCCTCAATGAGAGGGCGTGGCTTCATCTATCCCTCAATGAAAGACCGTGGCTTCATCTATCCCTTAATGAGA
Source organism: Gastrophryne carolinensis (assembly GCA_027917425.1). NCBI lineage: Eukaryota > Metazoa > Chordata > Amphibia > Anura > Microhylidae > Gastrophryne > Gastrophryne carolinensis. Next base: position 621,675 of record CM051238.1, on the reverse strand, counting down.
GTGTGTGGCTTCATCTATCCCTCATTGAGAGAGCGTGGCTTCATCTATCCCTCAATGAAAGAGCGTGGCTTCATCTATCCCTCAATGAGAGAGTGTGGCTTCATCTATTCCTCAATGAGGGGGCGTGGCTTCATCTATCCCTCATTGAGGGTGTGTGGCTTCATCTATCCCTCAATGAGGGGGCGTGGCTTCATCTATCCCTCAATGAGAGAGCGTGGCTTCATCTATCCCTCAATGAGGGGGCGTGGCTTCATCTATCCCTCATTGAGGGGGCGTGGCTTCATCTATCCCTCAATGAGGGGGCGTGGCTTAATCTATCCCTCAATGAGAGAGCGTGGCTTCATCTATCCCTCAATGAGGGGCGTGGCTTCATCTATCCCTCATTGAGGGTGTGTGGCTTCATCTATCCCTCAATGAGGGGGCGTGGCTTAATCTATCCCTCAATGAGAGAGCGTGGCTTCATCTATCCCTCAATGAGGGGGCGTGGCTTCATCTATCCCTCATTGAGGGGGCGTGGCTTCATCTATCCCTCAATGAGGGGGCGTGGCTTAATCTATCCTTCAATGAGAGAGCGTGGCTTCATCTATCTCTCAATGAGAGAGTGTGGCTTCATCTATCCCTCAATGAGAGAGCGTGGCTTCATCCATCCCTCATTAAGGGTGTGTGGCTTCATCTATCCCTCAATGAGAGAGCGTGGCTTCATACATCCCTCAATGAGAGAGTGTGGCTCAATCTATCCCTCAATGAGAGAGCGTGGCTTCATCTATCCCTCAATGAGAGAGCGTGGCTTAATCTATCCCTCAATGAGAGAGCGTGGCTTCATCTATCCCTCAATGAAAGACCGTGGCTTCATCCATCCCTCAATGAAAGAGCGTGGCTTCATCTATCCCTCAATGAGAGAGCGTGGCTTCATCTATCCCTCAATGAGAGAGCGTGGCTTAATCTATCCCTCAATGAGAGAGCGTGGCTTCATCTATCCCTCAATGAAAGACCGTGGCTTCATCCATCCCTCAATGAAAGAGCGTGGCTTCATCTATCCCTCAATGAGAGAGCGTGGCTTCATCTATCCCTCAATGAGAGAGCGTGGCTTCATACATCCCTCAATGAGAGAGTGTGGCTTAATCTATCCCTCAATGAGAGAGCGTGGCTTCATCTATCCCTCAATGAGAGAGCGTGGCTTCATCTATCCCTCAATGAGAGCGTGGCTTAATCTATCCCTCAATGAGAGAGCGTGGCTTAATCTATCCCTCAATGAGAGAGCGTGGCTTAATCTATCCCTCAATGAAAGACCGTGGCTTCATCTATCCCTCAATGAGAGAGCGTGGCTTCATCTATCCCTCAATGAGAGAGCGTGGCTTCATCTATCCCTCAATGAAAGACCGTGGCTTCATCTATCCCTCAATGAGAGAGCGTGGCTTCATCTATCCCTCAATGAGAGAGCGTGGCTTCATCTATCCCTCAATGAGAGAGCGTGGCTTCATCTATCCCTCAATGAGAGAGCGTGGCTTCATCTATCCCTCAATGAGAGAGTGTGGCTTCATCTATCCCTCAATGAGGGGGCGTGGCTTAATCTATCCGTCAATGAGAGAGCGTGGCTTCATCTATCTCTCAATGAGAGAGTGTGGCTTCATCTATCCCTCAATGAGAGAGCGTGGCTTCATACATCCCTCGATGAGACAGCGTGGCTTCATCTATCCCTCAATGAGAGTGTGTGGCTTCATCTATCCCTCATTGAGAGAGCGTGGCTTCATCTATCCCTCAATGAAAGAGCGTGGCTTCATCTATCCCTCAATGAGAGAGTGTGGCTTCATCTATCCCTCAATGAGAGAGCGTGGCTTCATCTATCCCTCAATGAAAGAGCGTGGCTTCATCTATCCCTCAATGAGAGAGCGTGGCTTCATCTATCCCTCAATGAAAGAGCGTGGCTTCATCTATCCCTCAATGAGAGAGCGTGGCTTCATCTATCCCTCAATGAAAGACCGTGGCTTCATCTATCCCTTAATGAGAGTGTGTGGCTTCATCTATCCCTCATTGAGAGAGCGTGGCTTCATCTATCCCTCAATGAAAGAGCGTGGCTTCATCTATCCCTCAATGAGGGGGCGTGGCTTCATCTATCCCTCAATGAGAGAGCCTGGCTTCATCTATCCCTCAATGAGAGAGTGTGGCTTCATCTATCCCTCAATGAGGGGGCGTGGCTTCATCTATCCCTCAATGAGAGAGCCTGGCTTCATCTATCCCTCAATGAGGGGGCGTGGCTTCATCTATCCCTCATTGAGGGTGTGTGGCTTCATCTATCCCTCAATGAGGGGGCGTGGCTTAATCTATCCCTCAATGAGAGAGCGTGGCTTCATCTATCCCTCAATGAGGGGGCGTGGCTTCATCTATCCCTCATTGAGGGGGCGTGGCTTCATCTATCCCTCAATGAGGGGGCGTGGCTTAATCTATCCCTCAATGAGAGAGCGTGGCTTCATCTATCCCTCAATGAGGGGCGTGGCTTCATCTATCCCTCATTGAGGGTGTGTGGCTTCATCTATCCCTCAATGAGGGGGCGTGGCTTAAACTATCCCTCAATGAGAGAGCGTGGCTTCATCTATCCCTCAATGAGGGGGCGTGGCTTCATCTATCCCTCATTGAGGGGGCGTGGCTTCATCTATCCCTCATTGAGGGGGCGTGGCTTCATCTATCCCTCAATGAGAGAGTGTGGCTTCATCTATCTCTCAATGAGGGAGTGTGGCTTCATCTATCCCTCAATGAGAGAGCGTGGCTTCATCTATCCCTCAATGAGAGAGCGTGGCTTCATCTATCCCTCAATGAGAGAGCGTGGCTTAATCTATCCCTCAATGAGAGAGCGTGGCTTCATCTATCCCTCAATGAGAGGGCGTGGCTTCATCTATCCCTCAATGAGAGAGTGTGGCTTCATCTATCTCTCAATGAGGGAGTGTGGCTTCATCTATCCCTCAATGAGAGAGCGTGGCTTCATCCATCCCTCATTAAGGGTGTGTGGCTTTATCTATCCCTCAATGAGAGAGCGTGGCTTCATCCATCCCTCAATGAGAGAGCGTGGCTTCATCTATCCCTCAATGAGACAGCGCGGCTTCATCTATCCCTCAATGAGAAAGCGTGGCTTCATCCATCCCTCAATGAGAGAGCGTGGCTTCATCTATCCCTCAATGAGACAGCGCGGCTTCATCTATCCCTCAATGAGAAAGCGTGGCTTCATCCATCCCTCAATGAGAAAGCGTGGCTTCTTCCATCCCTCAATGAGAGAGCGCGGCTTCATCTATCCCTCAATGAAAGAGCGTGGCTTCATCTATCCCTCAATGAGAGAGCGTGGCTTCATCTATCCCTCAATGAAAGACCGTGGCTTCATCTATCCCTCAATGAGAGTGTGTGGCTTCATCTATCCCTCATTGAGAGAGCGTGGCTTCATCTATCCCTCAATGAAAGAGCGTGGCTTCATCTATCCCTCAATGAGAGAGCGTGGCTTCATCTATCCCTCAATGAGACAGCGCGGCTTCATCTATCCCTCAATGAAAGAGCGTGGCTTCATCCATCCCTCAATGAGAGAGCGTGGCTTCATCTATCCCTCAATGAGAGAGCGTGGCTTCATCTATCCCTCAATGAGACAGCGCGGCTTCATCTATCCCTCAATGAAAGAGCGTGGCTTCATCTATCCCTCAATGAGAGGGCGTGGCTTCATCTATCCCTCAATGAAAGACCGTGGCTTCATCTATCCCTTAATGAGAGTGTGTGGCTTCATCTATCCCTCATTGAGAGAGCGTGGCTTCATCTATCCCTCAATGAAAGAGCGTGGCTTCATCTATCCCTCAATGAGAGAGTGTGGCTTCATCTATTCCTCAATGAGGGGGCGTGGCTTCATCTATCCCTCAATGAGAGAGCCTGGCTTCATCTATCCCTCAATGAGGGGGCGTGGCTTCATCTATCCCTCATTGAGGGTGTGTGGCGTCATCTATCCCTCAATGAGGGGGCGTGGCTTCATCTATCCCTCAATGAGAGAGCGTGGCTTCATCTATCCCTCAATGAGGGGGCGTGGCTTCATCTATCCCTCATTGAGGGGGCGTGGCTTCATCTATCCCTCAATGAGGGGGCGTGGCTTAATCTATCCCTCAATGAGAGAGCGTGGCTTCATCTATCCCTCAATGAGGGGCGTGGCTTCATCTATCCCTCATTGAGGGTGTGTGGCTTCATCTATCCCTCAATGAGGGGGCGTGGCTTAATCTATCCCTCAATGAGAGAGCGTGGCTTCATCTATCCCTCAATGAGGGGGCGTGGCTTCATCTATCCCTCATTGAGGGGGCGTGGCTTCATCTATCCCTCAATGAGGGGGCGTGGCTTAATCTATCCTTCAATGAGAGAGCGTGGCTTCATCTATCTCTCAATGAGAGAGTGTGGCTTCATCTATCCCTCAATGAGAGAGCGTGGCTTCATCCATCCCTCATTAAGGGTGTGTGGCTTCATCTATCCCTCAATGAGAGAGCGTGGCTTCATACATCCCTCAATGAGAGAGTGTGGCTCAATCTATCCCTCAATGAGAGAGCGTGGCTTCATCTATCCCTCAATGAGAGAGCGTGGCTTCATCTATCCCTCAATGAGAGAGCGTGGCTTCATCTATCCCTCAATGAGAAAGCGTGGCTTCATCTATCCCTCAATGAAAGACCGTGGCTTCATCCATCCCTCAATGAAAGAGCGTGGCTTCATCTATCCCTCAATGAGAGAGCGTGGCTTCATCTATCCCTCAATGAGAGAGCGTGGCTTCATACATCCCTCAATGAGAGAGTGTGGCTTAATCTATCCCTCAATGAGAGAACGTGGCTTCATCTATCCCTCAATGAGAGAGCGTGGCTTCATCTATCCCTCAATGAGAGCGTGGCTTAATCTATCCCTCAATGAGAGAGCGTGGCTTAATCTATCCCTCAATGAGAGAGCGTGGCTTAATCTATCCCTCAATGAAAGACCGTGGCTTAATCTATCCCTCAATGAGAGAGCGTGGCTTAATCTATCCCTCAATGAGAGAGCGTGGCTTCATCTATCCCTCAATGAAAGACCGTGGCTTCATCTATCCCTCAATGAGAGAGCGTGGCTTCATCTATCCCTCAATGAGAGAGCGTGGCTTCATCTATCCCTCAATGAGAGAGCGTGGCTTCATCTATCCCTCAATGAGAGAGCGTGGCTTCATCTATCCCTCAATGAGAGAGTGTGGCTTCATCTATCCCTCAATGAGGGGGCGTGGCTTAATCTATCCGTCAATGAGAGAGCGTGGCTTCATCTATCTCTCAATGAGAGAGTGTGGCTTCATCTATCCCTCAATGAGAGAGCGTGGCTTCATCCATCCCTCATTGAGGGGGCATGGCTTCATCTATCCCTCATTAAGGGTGTGTGGCTTCATCTATCCCTCAATGAGAGAGCGTGGCTTCATACATCCCTCGATGAGACAGCGTGGCTTCATCTATCCCTCAATGAGAGTGTGTGGCTTCATCTATCCCTCATTGAGAGAGCGTGGCTTCATCTATCCCTCAATGAAAGAGCGTGGCTTCATCTATCCCTCAATGAGAGAGTGTGGCTTCATCTATCCCTCAATGAGAGAGCGTGGCTTCATCTATCCCTCAATGAAAGAGCGTGGCTTCATCTATCCCTCAATGAGAGAGCGTGGCTTCATCTATCCCTCAATGAGAGAGCGTGGCTTCATCTATCCCTCAATGAAAGACCGTGGCTTCATCTATCCCTTAATGAGAGTGTGTGGCTTCATCTATCCCTCATTGAGAGAGCGTGGCTTCATCTATCCCTCAATGAGAGAGTGTGGCTTCATCTATCCCTCAATGAAAGAGCGTGGCTTCATCTATCCCTCAATGAAAGAGCGTGGCTTCATCTATCCCTCAATGAGGGGGCGTGGCTTCATCTATCCCTCAATGAGAGAGCCTGGCTTCATCTATCCCTCAATGAGAGAGTGTGGCTTCATCTATCCCTCAATGAGGGGGCGTGGCTTCATCTATCCCTCAATGAGAGAGCCTGGCTTCATCTATCCCTCAATGAGGGGGCGTGGCTTCATCTATCCCTCATTGAGGGTGTGTGGCTTCATCTATCCCTCAATGAGGGGGCGTGGCTTAATCTATCCCTCAATGAGAGAGCGTGGCTTCATCTATCCCTCAATGAGGGGGCGTGGCTTCATCTATCCCTCATTGAGGGGGCGTGGCTTCATCTATCCCTCAATGAGGGGGCGTGGCTTAATCTATCCCTCAATGAGAGAGCGTGGCTTCATCTATCCCTCAATGAGGGGCGTGGCTTCATCTATCCCTCATTGAGGGTGTGTGGCTTCATCTATCCCTCAATGAGGGGGCGTGGCTTAAACTATCCCTCAATGAGAGAGCGTGGCTTCATCTATCCCTCAATGAGGGGGCGTGGCTTCATCTATCCCTCATTGAGGGGGCGTGGCTTCATCTATCCCTCATTGAGGGGGCGTGGCTTCATCTATCCCTCAATGAGAGAGTGTGGCTTCATCTATCTCTCAATGAGGGAGTGTGGCTTCATCTATCCCTCAATGAGAGAGCGTGGCTTCATCTATCCCTCAATGAGAGAGCGTGGCTTCATCTATCCGTCAATGAGAGAGCGTGGCTTAATCTATCCCTCAATGAGAGAGCGTGGCTTCATCTATCCCTCAATGAGAGGGCGTGGCTTCATCTATCCCTCAATGAGAGAGTGTGGCTTCATCTATCTCTCAATGAGGGAGTGTGGCTTCATCTATCCCTCAATGAGAGAGCGTGGCTTCATCCATCCCTCATTAAGGGTGTGTGGCTTTATCTATCCCTCAATGAGAGAGCGTGGCTTCATCCATCCCTCAATGAGAGAGCGTGGCTTCATCTATCCCTCAATGAGACAGCGCGGCTTCATCTATCCCTCAATGAGAAAGCGTGGCTTCATCCATCCCTCAATGAGAGAGCGTGGCTTCATCTATCCCTCAATGAGACAGCGCGGCTTCATCTATCCCTCAATGAGAAAGCGTGGCTTCATCCATCCCTCAATGAGAAAGCGTGGCTTCTTCCATCCCTCAATGAGAGAGCGCGGCTTCATCTATCCCTCAATGAAAGAGCGTGGCTTCATCTATCCCTCAATGAGAGAGCGTGGCTTCATCTATCCCTCAATGAAAGACCGTGGCTTCATCTATCCCTCAATGAGAGTGTGTGGCTTCATCTATCCCTCATTGAGAGAGCGTGGCTTCATCTATCCCTCAATGAAAGAGCGTGGCTTCATCTATCCCTCAATGAGAGAGCGTGGCTTCATCTATCCCTCAATGAGACAGCGCGGCTTCATCTATCCCTCAATGAAAGAGCGTGGCTTCATCCATCCCTCAATGAGAGAGCGTGGCTTCATCTATCCCTCAATGAGAGAGCGTGGCTTCATCTATCCGTCAATGAGACAGCGCGGCTTCATCTATCCCTCAATGAAAGAGCGTGGCTTCATCTATCCCTCAATGAGAGGGCGTGGCTTCATCTATCCCTCAATGAAAGACCGTGGCTTCATCTATCCCTTAATGAGAGTGTGTGGCTTCATCTATCCCTCATTGAGAGAGCGTGGCTTCATCTATCCCTCAATGAAAGAGCGTGGCTTCATCTATCCCTCAATGAGAGAGTGTGGCTTCATCTATTCCTCAATGAGGGGGCGTGGCTTCATCTATCCCTCAATGAGAGAGCCTGGCTTCATCTATCCCTCAATGAGGGGGCGTGGCTTCATCTATCCCTCATTGAGGGTGTGTGGCTTCATCTATCCCTCAATGAGGGGGCGTGGCTTAATCTATCCCTCAATGAGAGAGCGTGGCTTCATCTATCCCTCAATGAGGGGGCGTGGCTTCATCTATCCCTCATTGAGGGGGCGTGGCTTCATCTATCCCTCAATGAGGGGGCGTGGCTTAATCTATCCCTCAATGAGAGAGCGTGGCTTCATCTATCCCTCAATGAGGGGCGTGGCTTCATCTATCCCTCATTGAGGGTGTGTGGCTTCATCTATCCCTCAATGAGGGGGCGTGGCTTAATCTATCCCTCAATGAGAGAGCGTGGCTTCATCTATCCCTCAATGAGGGGGCGTGGCTTCATCTATCCCTCATTGAGGGGGCGTGGCTTCATCTATCCCTCAATGAGGGGGCGTGGCTTAATCTATCCTTCAATGAGAGAGCGTGGCTTCATCTATCTCTCAATGAGAGAGTGTGGCTTCATCTATCCCTCAATGAGAGAGCGTGGCTTCATCCATCCCTCATTAAGGGTGTGTGGCTTCATCTATCCCTCAATGAGAGAGCGTGGCTTCATACATCCCTCAATGAGAGAGTGTGGCTCAATCTATCCCTCAATGAGAGAGCGTGGCTTCATCTATCCCTCAATGAGAGAGCGTGGCTTCATCTATCCCTCAATGAGAGAGCGTGGCTTAATCTATCCCTCAATGAGAGAGCGTGGCTTCATCTATCCCTCAATGAAAGACCGTGGCTTCATCCATCCCTCAATGAAAGAGCGTGGCTTCATCTATCCCTCAATGAGAGAGCGTGGCTTCATCTATCCCTCAATGAGAGAGCGTGGCTTCATACATCCCTCAATGAGAGAGTGTGGCTTAATCTATCCCTCAATGAGAGAGCGTGGCTTCATCTATCCCTCAATGAGAGAGCGTGGCTTCATCTATCCCTCAATGAGAGCGTGGCTTAATCTATCCCTCAATGAGAGAGCGTGGCTTAATCTATCCCTCAATGAAAGAGCGTGGCTTCATCTATCCCTCAATGAGAGAGTGTGGCTTCATCTATTCCTCAATGAGGGGGCGTGGCTTCATCTATCCCTCAATGAGAGAGCCTGGCTTCATCTATCCCTCAATGAGGGGGCGTGGCTTCATCTATCCCTCATTGAGGGTGTGTGGCTTCATCTATCCCTCAATGAGGGGGCGTGGCTTAATCTATCCCTCAATGAGAGAGCGTGGCTTCATCTATCCCTCAATGAGGGGGCGTGGCTTCATCTATCCCTCATTGAGGGGGCGTGGCTTCATCTATCCCTCAATGAGGGGGCGTGGCTTAATCTATCCCTCAATGAGAGAGCGTGGCTTCATCTATCCCTCAATGAGGGGCGTGGCTTCATCTATCCCTCATTGAGGGTGTGTGGCTTCATCTATCCCTCAATGAGGGGGCGTGGCTTAATCTATCCCTCAATGAGAGAGCGTGGCTTCATCTATCCCTCAATGAGGGGGCGTGGCTTCATCTATCCCTCATTGAGGGGGCGTGGCTTCATCTATCCCTCAATGAGGGGGCGTGGCTTAATCTATCCTTCAATGAGAGAGCGTGGCTTCATCTATCTCTCAATGAGAGAGTGTGGCTTCATCTATCCCTCAATGAGAGAGCGTGGCTTCATCCATCCCTCATTAAGGGTGTGTGGCTTCATCTATCCCTCAATGAGAGAGCGTGGCTTCATACATCCCTCAATGAGAGAGTGTGGCTCAATCTATCCCTCAATGAGAGAGCGTGGCTTCATCTATCCCTCAATGAGAGAGCGTGGCTTCATCTATCCCTCAATGAGAGAGCGTGGCTTAATCTATCCCTCAATGAGAGAGCGTGGCTTCATCTATCCCTCAATGAAAGACCGTGGCTTCATCCATCCCTCAATGAAAGAGCGTGGCTTCATCTATCCCTCAATGAGAGAGCGTGGCTTCATCTATCCCTCAATGAGAGAGCGTGGCTTCATACATCCCTCAATGAGAGAGTGTGGCTTAATCTATCCCTCAATGAGAGAGCGTGGCTTCATCTATCCCTCAATGAGAGAGCGTGGCTTCATCTATCCCTCAATGAGAGCGTGGCTTAATCTATCCCTCAATGAGAGAGCGTGGCTTAATCTATCCCTCAATGAGAGAGCGTGGCTTAATCTATCCCTCAATGAAAGACCGTGGCTTCATCTATCCCTCAATGAGAGAGCGTGGCTTCATCTATCCCTCAATGAGAGAGCGTGGCTTCATCTATCCCTCAATGAAAGACCGTGGCTTCATCTATCCCTCAATGAGAGAGCGTGGCTTCATCTATCCCTCAATGAGAGAGCGTGGCTTCATCTATCCCTCAATGAGAGAGCGTGGCTTCATCTATCCCTCAATGAGAGAGCGTGGCTTCATCTATCCCTCAATGAGAGAGTGTGGCTTCATCTATCCCTCAATGAGGGGGCGTGGCTTAATCTATCCGTCAATGAGAGAGCGTGGCTTCATCTATCTCTCAATGAGAGAGTGTGGCTTCATCTATCCCTCAATGAGAGAGCGTGGCTTCATCCATCCCTCATTGAGGGGGCATGGCTTCATCTATCCCTCATTAAGGGTGTGTGGCTTCATCTATCCCTCAATGAGAGAGCGTGGCTTCATACATCCCTCGATGAGACAGCGTGGCTTCATCTATCCCTCAATGAGAGTGTGTGGCTTCATCTATCCCTCATTGAGAGAGCGTGGCTTCATCTATCCCTCAATGAAAGAGCGTGGCTTCATCTATCCCTCAATGAGAGAGTGTGGCTTCATCTATCCCTCAATGAGAGAGCGTGGCTTCATCTATCCCTCAATGAAAGACCGTGGCTTCATCTATCCCTCAATGAGAGTGTGTGGCTTCATCTATCCCTCATTGAGAGAGCGTGGCTTCATCTATCCCTCAATGAAAGAGCGTGGCTTCATCTATCCCTCAATGAGAGGGTGTGGCTTCATCTATCCCTCAATGAGAGAGTGTGGCTTCATCTATCCCTCAATGAGAGAGCCTGGCTTCATCTATCCCTCAATGAGGGGGCGTGGCTTCATCTATCCCTCATTGAGGGTGTGTGGCTTCACCTATCCCTCAATGAGGGGGCGTGGCTTAATCTATCCCTCAATGAGAGAGCGTGGCTTCATCTCTCAATGAGAGAGTGTGGCTTCATCTATCCCTCAATGAGAGAGCGTGGCTTCATCTATCCCTCAATGAGGGGGCGTGGCTTAATCTATCCCTCAATGAGAGAGCGTGGCTTCATCTCTCAATGAGAGAGTGTGGCTTCATCTATCCCTCAATGAGAGAGTGTGGCTTCATCTATCCCTCAATGAGAGAGCGTGGCTTAATCTATCCCTCAACGAGAGAGCGTGGCTTCATCTATCCCTCAACGAGAGAGCGTGGCTTCATCTATCCCTCAACGAGAGAGCGTGGCTTCATCTATCCCTCAATGAGAGAGCGTGGCTTCATCTATCCCTCAATGAGAGAGCGTGGCTTCATCTATCCCTCAATGAGAGAGCGTGGCTTCATCTATCCCTCAATGAGAGAGCGTGGCTTCATACATCCCTCAATGAGAGAGTGTGGCTTAATCTATCCCTCAACGAGAGAGCGTGGCTTCATCTATCCCTCAATGAGAGAGCGTGGCTTCATCCATCCCTCAATGAGAGAGCGTGGCTTCATCTATCCCTCAATGAGAGAGCGTGGCTTCATCTATCCCTCAATGAGAGAGCGTGGCTTCATCTATCCCTCAATGAGAGAGCGTGGCTTCATCTATCCCTCAATGAAAGAGTGTGGCTTCATCTATCCCTCAATGAGAGAGTGTGGCTTCATCCATCCCTCAATGAGAGAGCGTGGCTTCATCTATCCCTCATTGAGAGAGCGTGGCTTCATCTATCCCTCAATGAGAGCGTGGCTTCATTTATCCCTCAATGAGAGAGTGTGGCTTCATCTATCCCTCAATGAGAGAGTGTGGCTTCATCTATCCCTCAATGAGAGAGCGTGGCTTCATCTATCCCTCAATGAGAGAGCGTGGCTTCATTTATCCCTCAATGAGAGAGTGTGGCTTCATCTATCCCTCAATGAGAGAGCGTGGCTTCATCTATCCCTCATTGAGAGAGCGTGGCTTCATCTATCCCTCAATGAGAGTGTGGCTTCATGAAAGAGCGTGGCTTCATCTATCCCTCAATGAGAGAGCGTGGCTTCATCTATCCCTCATTGAGAGCGTGGCTTCATCTATCCCTCATTGAGAGAGTGTGGCTTCATATATCCCTCAATGAGAGAGTGTGGCTTAATGAAAGAGCGTGGCTTCATCTATCACTCAATGAGAGAGCGTGGCTTCATCTATCCCTCAATGAGAGAGCGTGGCTTCATCTATCCCTCAATGAGAGAGCGTGGCTTCATCTATCCCTCAATGAGAGAGCGTGGCTTCATCTATCCCTCAATGAGAGAGCGTGGCTTCATCTATCCCTCAATGAGAGAGTGTGGCTTCATCTATCCCTCAGTTAGAGAGTGTGGCTTCATCTATCCCTCAATGAGAAAGCGTGGCTTCATCTATCCCTCAATGAGAGAGTGTGGCTTCATCCATCCCTCAATGAGAGAGTGTGGCTTCATCTATCCCTCAATGAGAAAGCGTGGCTTCATCCATCCCTCAATGAGAGAGTGTGGCTTCATCCATCCCTCAATGAGAGAGTGTGGCTTCATCTATCCCTCAATGAGAGAGTGTGGCTTCATCTATCCCTCAATGAGAGAGTGTGGCTTCATCTATCCCTCAATGAGAGAGTGTGGCTTCATCTTTCCCTCAATGAGAGAGCGTGGCTTCATCCATCCCTAAACGAGAGACATAAATCTGGGGATTTGTGGGAGGTCCCCAGGTATATGAAGGGCCGGGAGGAGCGTGTTTTTGCATGTCTGCAGTGCACAGCGCCATCTGGCGGAGGATAACCCACGTGTAAGTATTATATATGGAGCAGGACGTACTGTATGCTTAGAATAGGGATTTTTTTTTGTCCCAACCCAGTGGAACACCCGGAAGCCGAGTCGGCCTCTCCCATTCCTTGAGAATGATACCATCAAAATGTTTTTGATAAGGAAATTCCAAGCGCGGCTTGGTCACCTCAAAGAACTCCCCCTTCAGCGGAGGAGCAGCCTCAGGGGGAGAAAATACCATTTTGTGAGTACTCACCTGAAAAATGGATATTGTTGCTGTGCCACACACCCCGCTTCACTTCTTAAATATTCATCCATTAATGGGTTAATCCACCGCCAGGTGACGTAGTGCAGAGAGGAAGTCTTGTAACGAGCCCCCTGCCGGCCTATATATACCTGGTACCTCCCTTCAATCACCAGTATATTTAAAAAGCAGAAAAACAAGGTACCAGTATTCCACCGGCAACCTCAAAAATCAATTTTGATATAAATAAAAAAGGGCTTCACCATATAAATGCTTCGGTAATACCGAAAAGGGTGGTGGTGAAGCGGGGTGTGTGGCACACCAACAATATCCATTTTTCAGGTGAGTACTCACAAAATGGTATTATTCTTGGTGTGCCACACACCCCGCTTCACTTCTTAAATATTCATCCATTCATGGGACATCCAAAAGCAGTGTCCACAAGGGAAGGGCATCTCAAGGCCAGGTGAAGCATAACTTAAATGACTGCAGTCTGCAGAACTTTGCGGCCAAAAACAGCATCCGCTGAGGCCCACACATCAACTTTGTAAAACTTAGAAAAAGTGTGAACAGAAGACCAAGTGGCGGCCTTACAAACCTGTTCAACAGAAGCTTGGTGCTGAAATGCCCAAGACGCCCCAACAGCGCGAGTGGAATGAGCAGTGATACGAAAAGGGGGAACTTTTCCCTTAGCAGAATAGGCCGCAATAACGGCCTGACGTATCCACTTGCTAATGGCAGATTTGGCTGGTGCCAAACCCTTCTTAGGCCCATGGAGCACAACAAAAAAGGAATCCGTCCTACGAAAAGGAGACGTGATAATCAAGTAGTACTTAACACAGCGTACTACATCCAAACAATGCAAAACCCTCTCTTTGTCATTCTTAGGATTAGGACACAAGGAGGGAAGAACAATATCTTGGTTCAAATGAAAAGCAGAAACAACCTTAGGAAGAAAGTCTGGCTTGAACCGAAAGACCACTTTATCCTGATGCCTCTCAAAGTAAGGCGCCTGGATAGTTAAGGCCGCCAACTCTGAGACACGCCGGACAGAAGTGATCGCTACCAAGAAGACAATCTTCTGAGTCAGGGTAGACAAAGCAATATCTTGCAAAGGCTCAAAAGGAGGAGCCTGAAGAGCAGAAAGAACCAAATTCAAATCCCAAACAGGGAATAATGGTTTCCTGGGAGGCCGCACATGCGTAACCCCCTGGAAAAAAGTTTTAACTAAAGGTTTAAGCGCAACACGTTTCTGAAAAAAGATAGATAAGGCAGAAACCTGCCCTTTCAACGTACTAAGCTGGAGACCAGAGTCCAGCCCTGATTGTAAAAACTCCAGAATCCTGGGGACCGAAAAGACCCTACAAGGAAAAGATCTTATCTCACACCAAGCGATATAGGCTTTCCAAGTCCTATAGTAGGTGATGGAAGAAGACCTCTTCCGGGCACTGATCAGAGTCTTAATGACAGAATCAGAAAGACCCTCCTCCTTCAGGATGGAGGTCTCAGCAGCCAGGCCGTCAAACCTAGCGCTGGTAAATTGGGGTAACACAATTGACCCTGAGTGAGCAGATCGGGCCGAAGAGGCAGAACGAACTAGTCCACTGCCAGCCGAACAATGTCTGCGAACCTCACTCGTCTTGGCCACCTTGGGGCCACGAGAACGGCGTACACCTTTTCCAGAGCCAACTTCTGAAGAACCCTGCCCAGCATGGGTATCGGAGGAAACAGGTATAGAAATCCCAGATCCCCCCAGCTCAGGGACATGGCGTCCACTGCCAGAGCCAGAGGATCCTGGGAGAGTGACACGAAGTTCGGGAGCCTGTGATAGTGATGAGGGGCCAACAGGTTCACCTCCGGGGTCCCCCATTGGAGACACAGTGAGCAAACCACCCGAGGATGGAGAGCCTAATCTTCCAGACGGGGAGAGCCCTTGCTCAACCGGTCCGCTACCTGTTTCATCACCTCTGGAATGTAAACCGCCGAAAGACAGGGAACATGGAACACTGCCCAGGTCCGGATCAGGGACACTTCTCTGAGAGTACTCAGACTGGGCGTCCTTCCCTGAAGACCGACGTAAGCAACCGCTATTTGATTGTCTGAATACATCTGGACCGGAAGGCCCAGAACGAGTCAGGAGAGCAAGCACCCGACGGATGGTTCTCAGTTTCAGAATATTGGTGGGTAAGTGGGCCTCCTGAGGTCCCCACTGCCCCTGAAACTGCAGCTCCTTCCAGAATCTGCCCCATCCCGACAGACTGGCGTCCGTGGTGACAATTTTCCAAAGGGGGGTCAGGAAAGGCCTGCCCTACACAAGATTGGTCGAGACCAAGCACCACAGGAGGGACTGCCGTACACGGGAGGACAACTGGAAGGACTGATCCAGCGACTGAGGTTGCTGGTCCTAACACGCTAACAGAAATAGCTGAAGCGTTCTCGTGTGAATTTGGGCAAAAGAAAGACACACTCCGTCTTGATGAGAGTTCAGGCCGGGATGAACCGACCCATGAACGGACCGTGAAGGAGGGTGAGACTCGAATTCCAGGTCGTAACCGGGCGACACTACCTCCTGGATCCATCTGCCTGGAACCACATGGTTCCAATGGTAGAAGTGTCGCAATAGTCCCCCCACCCGCACGGGTGAGGGCAGCCCCTCATTGCTGAGTGAGCTTATCAGCAGGTTTGGGCTTGGTGCCCCAGGACTGAGTGGGCCGGCCACGGCCCCTCCCCCGAGTCCAACCTGCGCCACTGGTAGCGGGAAAGGACGCACCCCTGCCCGCTCTGAATCCTCAAAAGGAGGGCCTACCGGAACTTGCCCCCCTAAAGGGGCCACGAGGCCTCTTGCGTTGTGGCATCTTACCACCCTTTGCGACAGAATCAATTTTCTCCCTGAACAGACGCAACCCCAAAAAGGGGAGAGCTGTGAGGACCTTTTTGGAAGCCGTGTCCGCTGACCACTGACGCAGCCATACTGACCTGCGAATAGCCACCAGCATAGCTGCTGCCTTGCTACTCATAGTCAGCGCATCGTCCTGAGCAGCCAGGACATAAGCCACAAAAGATTCACACTGCTTAAGCGCAGTGAACTGTTTGCAAGCGGGATTAAGATCCTCATATAGCCCCTGAATTAAGGACTTAATTGCCAATAGAAGAAGGGCTGAAGCACATACCGGGCGCAACGCTGACCCGGAATAGATAAAACCATGTCGAGCGTATTGGTCAATCCGACGATCTTCCCCATCTTTAGGGACAGTGGTCTCAGCAGATTGTACCATAGCCGAGCTGGAGAGCCCTAGTACAGGGGTATCGACGTCAGGAGGGACAGACCAAAGCTTCACCAATTCTGGTGGAAAAGGATAACGCTTTTCCCAACTGGAAGGAATTCCAGATAACCACGTGGGATGTTCCCATTCCTTAAAAACCACCCTCTCAAAGTGGTGTTGTCTGGGAAAAACCAAACGCGGCTGAGGCTCTTTAAACAACTGACCCTTTGGCGGGGGGCCGCCTCAGGCGTATCTAAACTCAAAATTTTAAACATTTGAGCCAGAATAGAGGGGGTGTCAAAAACAACCCCCTCTGACCAATCGCCAATCTCATCAGCCACAAGCTGACCTGTCGGCTCATCTGACTCCGACGGGAATTCATCCTCGTCCGGGGATCCATCGGACCATTCCACAGGTTCACAAAACTGGTCCCGTGGAGCCGAAGGTACCGGAGTCAGGTGCCTTCGTTTTGCAGCGGCCTTTAACGCTGCTTTAACAGGCATTACTTTCCGGGGGCTGGGCTGTGCTGCCACCTCGGAATGCGAATCCCCACTTTTGACAGTGTCATGCGGGGTCCGGAACAGGGATGGAGAGGTAGGAGATGATGAAGGATGCGATGGACCCGCAGCCGAAGCAACGGACTGGCGCGCAATAGTCTGTTTTGCACAAGGGATGCAAATAAAAACATCATCAGCTGGGAGTGGAACCCCACAACCTACGCACCCCCCGAACGGCTCAGCAGAACCGTTTCCGGAAATTACGGAAGCCTCCATATGGTGATTTATGGTATTCGCAATACTGGGACTTTTAAGGCATAAGCCGACCCGGGATGCCCCTTTATTAGTAATGTCCCGGAAGGGAGTATTTTTTTTTTTTAAGTTAAGGTCCCCTTTAATAAACCATATATATATATATATTTATATATAGTCTATGTATATATACATTAAATAGATATCCCAATAATTAGCCAGGCACATAGAGCCGGAGGGCCACCATAAGCAGGGATCCCAGGATCTGCAAGGAAAAGAAAAACCATCAGATCCTCACATGTGTATAAAAAAACATATAAGCATGGCACCAAAGTGCCTTGAAATAAGAGCCAAATCACGCCCCCTTAATACAAAGTGACTCCCCACTATATCACTGCAAGTAAATGCATTCCCCACTTAACGGCCCCAACGGGTGGGGCCGCTTACCTGGTCGGCGAAGGCAGCAGCCGGAACAAGACTGCAGCCAGCAGCCAGCACGGAAGACTGAGTGCGCCCCCGCGACTTCCTGCTTTTAAAAGGAAGTAAACGCTGGGCCCGCCGCAAGACGCCGCATGACGTCGGTGCCACGCCCCCGACACTGCGTCAGCGGGACCCACCCCCCCCTACGCCGATCAGCTGGAAATCAATCTCAGCTGGGCCACTACACGTGCGCCCAGGCGGCGGAGGGGGGAGAATAAAGACCGCATGGCGCAGCCTAAGGAAAACATAAAATGCCAGGCGGGGAGAAAGGGGAGAGGGGAGGGGGCCACAAAGCAACAGTCTGCCAAGAAAAGTGGCCAGCGCAGCCTGCCCTTAAAGCAGACCAAAAGTATACACATGCTGAATACAGTGAATGCATAATCATGAACACACACACATGTTGAAATGAAGTGATACAAGTGAAATACACATACTTAAAGCACACCCTCACACCCCCCCCCCCCCCCCATAGTGAAGGGAGAAGGGACCGTAACGGGAGAGAAAGGGGCTACGGGGACCCTCGGGACAGGGGCATCCCATTTCCGGATCACCATGCCGGATAGCCGCATTGCCCCACCCATGAGGTCGAGCGGTAGGAGATAAGCTCCTAGGCACTTAAAGTGCCATCTACCATTTGCCCGGTGAGCAGCCTGGGCTGGGAGGCTTCCATTCCACCATAAAGGTATACAAACTCAAACCGGGCAGAAATAGACCAAAAGGGGGGTGGCGGGGTAAGAAAACCCCGGCTACCTGTAAGCAGGAGACTTCCATCTTCTGACTTGTCAGCAAGCAGAGAGAAAAAATACTGGTGATTGAAGGGAGGTACCAGGTATATATAGGCCGGAAGGGGGCTCGTTACAAGACTTCCTCTCTGCACTACGTCACCTGGCGGTGGATTAACCCATTAATGGATGAATATTTAAGAAGTGAAGCGGGGTGTGTGGCACACCAAGAATATAGCCAGGACCCTAGAGGTATCTAAGGAGTCCCCCTGGCCCTGCTCGGTATCAGCGCCCACAAACTGCTGATCATCGGAGTCATCAGACCCCTCATACAGCTCCCCTTCCTCATGCGGGGAACAATCAGACCAATCCAGGGCGTCAAACTCCTCCCTATCAAGGCCCTGCGCGGCCGTATAGAAATGTTTTCTCTTTGCCGTGACCTTTTTAGCAACGGCACTGGAAAACAATTTCTCAAGATTGGCCAATCTGGCACACACCTCAGATTGCGACTCCCCGCTAATGACATCACATCACATGGGGTACGTGTCAAGCGAGGGGGAGACGGAGAGGAGACTTGCGGAGCAGAACCGGACGCCTGAGATCCGGTCTGCCGCGTAATAGACCGCTGTGCACAGGGTACACAAAGAAATACATCATCCCCCAAAAGGGATACCCCACACCCCAAACACAGCCTGGATAGCTCCGAGGGGGGCACAAGCCCAGTATCCGGGGAAGCCTCCATATGGTGATTTTCTAATAATGTATATATATATATATATATATATATATATATATATATATAAATATATGTGTACAATGTTTCAAGGAATTTACGCAATAATGCAACCCGGGATGCCCCTTTAAGTCCCGAGTGGGAGGATTTGAAACCAACTAAAATTTAACCAGGGACCCTGGACCGGGAGAACCTCCCTTCTGGTCAATGGTCCACCTGGAACACACAAACAAAACACACGCTCAGAATGCTAGCAATGCATAAGGGGTTAATAACAGATGCATCTGACCTTCACCCGACCTTCACCCAAGCACCGCACGCCAGTCAGGAGGGTAAGTGGAAGACGCGCAGTGTGCAGAAGGAGGAGGGAGGGCGGGCTGGCGCGGTTCGAGCGTCGCGCCCGGCCCCGCCCCTCCCCCGTCGCCAGTCTAACGTTAAAACACACACAGTTAAACACCAACACACACACAATAAATTGGATGAATCCATAAGGGACCCCCCAAGGGTATCCGGGAGAGGGGGAATCCATGCCAGGGTAGGGCCAAGGGACGGGGCATCCCAAACCGGGATCACCAACCCGGATAGCCGCCTACCCCTTGCTATGGGGTCTCACGGCTCCTAAGCACCAACTACCTTTGCCTGGACCAGCAGCCTAGGCTGGGAGGCAAGTAATTTAAATAAGAGAATCCAGGTAGAAATAGAAGAATAGAAGGCCGGGAGTCATCCCGCTACCTGCAAGGAGGAGACATCATCTTCTGACTTGCTCGCCTCTGCAGAGATGAAAGACTGGGTAATGAGTGGGAGGTCCCAGGTATTTATGGGCCGGGAGGGTCTGACCTTTTTTATTGACATCTCTGCAAGATCGCCATCTACAGGTCAGTGTACCCACATGTAATGATTGTCTAGAAACGGGGTGTGTGACATACTTAGAATACATAGGCAATGTGACCATCTTCTATAGACACATAGGCACTGTGACCATCTTCAATAGACACATAGGCAATGTGACCATCTTCCATAGACACATAGGCAATGTGACCATCTTCTATAGACACATAGGCACTGTGACCATCTTCTATAGACACATAGGCACTGTGACCATCTTCTATAGACACATAGGCACTGTGACCATCTTCTATAGACACATAGGCAATGTGACCATCTTCAATAGACACATAGGCAATGTGACCATCTTCTATAGACACATAGGTACTGTGACCATCTTCTATAGACACATAGGCACTGTGACCATCTTCTATAGATACATAGGCACAGTGACCATCTTCTATAGACACATAGGCAATGTGACCATCTTCAATAGACACATAGGCACTGTGACCATCTTCTATAGACACATAGGCACAGTGACCATCTTCTATAGACACATAGGCAATGTGACCATCTTCAATAGACACATAGGCAATGTGACCATCTTCTATAGACACATAGGCAATGTGACCATCTTCTATAGACACATAGGCACTGTGACCATCTTCTATAGACACATAGGCAATGTGACCATCTTCAATAGACACATAGGCACTGTGACCATCTTCTATAGACACATAGG
Organism: Gastrophryne carolinensis; assembly: GCA_027917425.1. Lineage (NCBI taxonomy): Eukaryota > Metazoa > Chordata > Amphibia > Anura > Microhylidae > Gastrophryne > Gastrophryne carolinensis. Next base: position 601,247 of record CM051238.1, on the reverse strand, counting down.
CAATGTGACCATCTTCTATAGACACATAGGCACTGTGACCATCTTCTATAGACACATAGGCACTGGGACCATCTTCTATAGACACATAGGCAGTGTGACCATCTTCTATAGACACATAGGCACTGTGACCATCTTCTATAGACACATAGGCAGTGTGACCATCTTCTATAGACACATAGGCAATGTGACCATCTTCTATAGACACATAGGCAATGTGACCATCTTCTATAGACACATAGGCAATGTGACCATCTTCTATAGACACATAGGCAATGTGACCATCTTCTATAGACACATAGGCAATGTGACCATCTTCTATAGACACATAGGCAATGTGACCATCTTCTATAGACACATAGGCAATGTGACCATCTTCTATAGACACATAGGCAATGTGACCATCTTCTATAGACACATAGGCAATGTGAGCATCTTCTATAGACACATAGGCACTGTGACCATCTTCTATAGACACATAGGCAGTGTGACCATCTTCTATAGACACATAGGCAGTGTGACCATCTTCAATAGACACATAGGCACTGTGACCATCTTCTATAGACACATAGGCACTGTGACCATCTTCTATAGACACATAGGCACTGTGACCATCTTCTATAGACACATAGGCACTGTGACCATCTTCTATAGACACATAGGCAATGTGACCATCTTCTATAGACACATAGGCACTGTGACCATCTTCTATAGACACATAGGCACTGTGACCATCTTCTATAGACACATAGGCAATGTGACCATCTTCAATAGACACATAGGCACTGTGACCATCTTCAATAGACACATAGGCACTGTGACCATCTTCAATAGACACATAGGCAATGTGACCATCGTCAATAGACACATAGGCACTGTGACCATCTTCTATAGACACATAGGCAATGTGACCATCTTCTAGAGACACATAGGCAATGTGACCATCTTTTATAGACACATAGGCAATGTGACCATCTTCCATAGACACATAGGCAATGTGACCATCTTCCATAGACACATAGGCACTGTGACCATCGTCAATAGACACATAGGCACTGTGACCATCTTCTATAGACACATAGGCAATGTGACCATCTTCTAGAGACACATAGGCAATGTGACCATCTTCTATAGACACATAGGCAATGTGACCATCTTCCATAGACACATAGGCAATGTGACCATCTTCCATAGACACATAGGCACTGTGACCATCGTCAATAGACACATAGGCACTGTGACCATCTTCTATAGACACATAGGCACTGTGACCATCTTCTATAGACACATAGGCACTGTGACCATCTTCTATAGACACATAGGCACTGTGACCATCTTCAATAGACACATAGGCAATGTGACCATCGTCAATAGACACATAGGCACTGTGACCATCTTCTATAGACACATAGGCACTGTGACCATCTTCTATAGACACATAGGCACTGTGACCATCTTCTATAGACACATAGGCACTGTGACCATCTTCTATAGACACATAGGCACTGTGACCATCTTCTATAGACACATAGGCAATGTGACCATCTTCTATAGACACATAGGCACTGTGACCATCTTCTATAGACACATAGGCACTGTGACCATCTTCTATAGACACATAGGCACTGTGACCATCTTCTATAGACACATAGGCACTGTGACCATCTTCTATAGACACATAGGCAATGTGACCATCTTCTATAGACACATAGGCACTGTGACCATCTTCAATAGACACATAGGCAAAAAATACCATTTTGTGAATACTCACCTGTAAAATGGGTATTATAAGTATGTCACACACCCCACTTCAAACATTAATAATTACACTAGGGTTAACGCACCTCTAGGTGGCAGCATTGCAGAGAACTCTCCAAAAACTTCAACAGGCCCCTCCCGGTCTATACATACCTGGTACCTCCCAAGAACCTCCCAGTATTAGAACAGCAGTAAGACAAGGTACCAGAACCAAACAATGTAACCCTCAACGTAAAGAACCAAACTTCACCAAATAGAGAGCCAGGATACCAAAAAGGGCGGGTGAAGTGGGGTGTGTGACATACTTATAATACCCATTTTACAGGTGAGTATTCACAAAATGGTATTATTCTAAGTATGTCACACACCCCACTTCAAACATTAATAATTACACTAGGGACATCCAACAGCAGCGTCCAGAAAAGGGTGGGTATCCGAACAGGCAATAACGCAGAAAAAACTCAAACCACTGCAGCCTGCAAAACCTTGCGGCCAAAAACAGCATCCGCTGAGGCCCGCACATCAACCTTATAGAACTTAGAAAAAGTATGAACAGAAGACCAAGTTGCAGCCTTACACACTTGTTCAACCGAAGCCTGGTGCTGAAAAGCCCAGGACGCACCAACCGCACGAGTAGAATGAGCAGTAACGCGGAAAGGGGGATCCTTCCCTTTAGCCGAATAAGCACCAACAATGGCCTGACGAATCCATTTACTAATGGAAGATTTGGCCGGAGCCAAACCCTTCCTAGGCCCACATGGCACAACGAAAAAGGCATCAGTCTTACGAAAAGAAGACGTAGCACGTAGATAGTACCTGACAGAACGTACCACATCCAAGCAGTGCAAAGCACTCTCCTTGACATTCTTAGGCTTAGGACACAAGGAAGGAAGAACAATGTCCTGGTTAAGATGAAAAGCAGAGACCACTTTAGGGAGAAAATCTGACTTGTATCGAAAAACCACTTTGTCCTGATGATCCTCAAAATAAGGAGCCTGAATAGACAAAGCTGCCAACTCAGAAACACGCCGAACCGAAGTGATGGCCACCAAAAAAGCAACCTTCTGAGTAAGAATGGACAAAGCGACATCCCGCAAAGGCTCAAAAGGAGGAGCCTTAAGAGCGGAAAGAACCAAATTCAAATCCCACACTGGGAGCAAAGGCTTCCTGGGAGGCCGCACATGCGAAACCCCCTGGAAAAAGGTCTTGACCAAGGAATGACTAGCAAAAGATTTCTGGAAAAAAATAGACAAAGCAGAAACCTGCCCCTTCAAGGTACTCAGCTGAAGACCGGAGTCCAGCCCTGACTGAAGAAACTCCAAAATCCTAGACACAGAAAAGACCCAGCAGGGCAAAGACCTAGCCTCACACCAATCAATATAAGATCTCCAATACCTGTAATAGATGGAAGAAGAAGATCTCTTCCTGGCACTAATAAGAGTCTGAATGACCGCATCCGAAAGACCCTCCTCCTTTAAGATGGAGGTTTCAGCAGCCAAGCCATCAAAGCCAGCGTTTGTAAACTGGGGTAACATAGTTGACCCTGAGTGAGAAGATCCGGCCGAAGAGGCAGATCGAACTGATCTACGGCCAGACGAACGATGTCCGCGAACCACACCCGCCTTGGCCACCTTGGAGCCACGAGAATGGCGGGAGCTCCCTCCAGAACCAACTTTCGCAGAACCCTGCCTAGCATGGGAATCGGAGGGAACAGATAAAGAAATCCCAGGTCCCTCCAGCTCAGGGTCATGGCATCCACCGCCAGAGCCAGAGGGTCCCGGGACAGGGACACAAAGGACGGAAGCTTGTGATTGTGAAGAGAGGCAAACAGATCCACCTCCGGCGTCCCCCACCGGAGACAAAGTGACCGAAACACCTGGGGATGGAGAGACCACTCCCCCCGACGGGACGCACACCGGCTCAGAAAATCCGCCTCTGTGTTTTCCACTCCCGGAATGTAAACTGCCGAGATGCAAGGGACATGAGTCTCCGCCCAGACCAAAATCAGAGACACCTCCCTGTGGGCACCCAGACTGCGAGTCCCTCCTTGGTGATTGATGTAAGCAACCGCCGTCTGATTGTCTGAGCGAACCTGAACCGGCAGACCTTGTAAATGATGCGTCAAGCGAGACAGAACCAACCTGATGGCTCGCAATTCCAGAACATTGATGGGCAAGTGGGCCTCCTGAGGGTCCCACTGCCCCTGAAACTGAAGATCCTTCCAATAACCTCCCCAGCCTGACAAATTGGCATCCGTGGTGACAGTTTCCCAAAGTGGAGTCAGAAACGACCTGCCCTTCAGAAGGTTGTCCGAGACCAACCACCACAGAAGGGACTGCCGAACCCGAGGGGACAACCGGAAGGACCGATCCAACGACCCCGGACACCGGTTCCAAGACGCCAAAAGATGAAGTTGAAGAGTCCTCGTATGAAACTGAGCAAAGGGAACTGCCTCGAACGAGGCCACCATCAACCCCACCAGTCTCATCCCCAGACGAATGGACGGATGAGGATGGGAGAGGAGCAGCTGGACCAATTCCTGAATCATCAGAACCTTGGCCTGAGGAAGAAACACTCTGTGCTGGCAGGAGTCCAACGACATCCCCAGAAAAGTCACCACCCTGGCCGGAACCAGCGAGGACTTGGGGTAATTGATCACCCAGCCGAACCTCTCCAGAGTGGACACCACCGTGCTGGTGTCCCCCTCTGCTTGACTGAAGGAAGGAGCCATGATGAGAAGATCGTCCAGGTAAGGCACAATGCGAATCCCCTGAGCTCTGAGCAAGGCCATCACCCCCGCCAACACCTTGGTGAACACTCTCGGAGCAGAGGTGAGACCGAATGGAAGAGCCACAAACTGAAAATGCCGATCCACCACCATGAAACGGAGGAACCGCTGATGAGCAGGAAAGATCGGCACGTGCAGGTACGCATCCTTGATGTCTATGGACGTCATAAAGTCCCCCTGCCGAAGCGAACCGATCGCAGACCGCAGGGTTTCCATGCGAAACTTCCGAGGACGAATAAACCTGTTGAGAAACTTCAAATCCAGAATAGGACGGAAGGACCCGTCCTTTTTGGGGACCGTGAAGAGATTGGAGTAAAACCCGCGCCCCACCTCTGAAGGAGGAACCGGGCAAATGACAGCTAAATCTAGAAGATTCCTTACTGCCGCCAGGAGCCCCTGCGCGGCCAAAGGATCCAAAGACACCCGAGACCTGAAGAACCTTGGAGGAGGACGGGACTCAAACTCCAACTTGTAACCGGCCGAAACCACCTCCCGGATCCATCTGTCCGGGACCTCCTGGTCCCACACCCGGGAAAAAAAGTTGCAACCGTCCCCCCACCCGAACAGGTGAGGGCGCCCCCTCATTGCTGGGCGGGCTTGGCAGCCGGCTTGGGCTTGGCACCCCAGACGCGAGTGGGGCGGCCACGGCCTCTGCCCCTATTCCAACTGGCGCCCCTGGGGGCCGAGGAGCCCGCACCTCTACCGGCGCCGACTCCCCGAAAGGACGGATTGAACGAGACCATCCCCCGAAAGGAACGGCGAAATTTCTTGCGCTGAGGTAATTTACCTCCCTTGGCAACAGAATCCAGCCTCTCACCAAAAAGCCTCAAACCCAAAAAGGGCAGAGCCGTGAGCGATCTTTTAGAATTAAAATCGGCCGTCCACTGTCTCAACCACACACAGCGCCGGATAGCTACCAGCAAGGCAGTAGCCCTGCCACACATCAACATGGCATCCTCCTGAGCGGCCAGGATAAAGGACAAAAAAGCATCACAGCGCTTAAGCCCAAGGGACTCATCACTGGTGGGCTCGAGATCCACCCCCAAGTCCCTGACAATAGACCTGACAGCAAAAGTCAAAAGAGCCGAAGCACAGACAGGCCTTAACACGGAACCCGCACATACAAAACCATGACGGGCAAGCTGATCAACCCGGCGATCCTCACCGTCCCTGAGCGAAGTCGTGTCAGGGGAATGCACAACCGCCGTGTTGGACAGTCCCAGGACCGGAGTATCTACCTCAGGGGGGACAGACCAACGCTTCAACAATTCTGCCGGAAAGGGATATTTCCTATCCCAGCTAGACGGCACACCAACAAGACGTGTAGGTTGCTCCCATTGCTTGAAAACAATTTCTTCAAAATGCTGTTGGCTGGGAAACTCCAGACGCTGTTTGGACACCCCAAAAAGCTGACCCTTAGGCCTAGGAGCAACCACCGGAGGCTCCAAATCCAAAACCTCAAACATCTGGCTCAGAATGGTAGAGGAATCGAGAGGGAGGCCATCAGCCTGATCCCCCTCAGAACCCAGCAACTGCTGAACATCAGAATCCTCTTCCTCAATGAGCTCACCATCTTCACGGGGACGATCCGACCAATCCAGATCTCCCACCACTTCCTCATCTGAATCCGGCGGGGGCGGAGACAGATGCTTCCGCTTAGCTGAAACCTTCTGAGCGGCTATAGCAGAAAACCGCTTCTCAAGGCTGGTCAAGCGGGCACATACCTCAGACTGTGAATCCCCGCCCAGGACAACGTCACACGGGGTCCGGAATAAGCGAGGGGGAGAGGGAGATGGCGCGGCTGACGAAGTGCTAGGCACCGGAGTACTGGACTGCCGTGCAATGTTCTGCTGTGCACAAGGGATACACAAAATGACATCATCTCCCTGGAGCGGAGCCCCACAACCCCCGCACACCTTGGATTGTCCCGAAGAACCATTCCCGGTATCTGTGGCAGCCTCCATGTGGTGAAATTTATGGTATTCGCAGAACCCAGGGATTTATGCGGTACGCGACCCGGGATGCCCCTTAATAACCTAACAATTGTCTAAAGATTGTCAAAAGATCCTGACCCAGGGGAATAGAATAAAAAACCCTTATAAAAATATATAAATATATATATATATATATATAGTGCAATGAAAAACACCCCCCACGAGCCAGGTATATATGATCGGGAGAGCCCTGCCAGACGGGATCCCAGGATCTGAAAGACACAAAGGGAGAGAGACAGGCGTCAATCCAGGCACAATAATACCTAAACCAACATACAACATAACATACAAACCCCCTTCCCCCCCCCTCATTAACCATAGACCCAGGAAATGGTTAAAATACACAACCAGCACTTTGAATATGTGCAGGAGCGAGGAGGCAGGAGGAGGAGGAGGGGACATAATACGGCGGGCCAGGCCACCAACTCTATGTGAGCATCCCCCGCAAGAAAACTAAAAACGCCTACCTGAGAGAGAGCACAGCGCAGCTAGGCACCGCAGAAGATGGCGGCCCGCAACACAGCTCAGAGACGTGAGGGAGGGGAAGACGAGCCCCGGGAGCGCGGGAGCCGAGAAGGCCCCGCCCCTCCGGGACAACCAATCAGCGCGCGGCCCCGCCCCCTTGCAGCGTCAGCGTCAGCAGGCAGAGACCGCGCTCAGACCTCTAAGACGGGACCGGCGGAGCAACCTGCCGGTTCCCAAGTGCGCACCAGAACACAGACCCACACACTGATCCTCTGTTCCCCCCCCTGTGCAGACCGGACACGCAGGCTGCAAGCGCCGATCACGGCCCTCAGCCACAGGCGGGACCGCGGCGCAGCGCGCCGCGAGGCCCCGCCCCCCCCCGGCTCCTGAGGGGAGAGAACCATGCACGCAGACAGAGTGACAAGGAGGACACACAAGCAATCCGCAATAAAAATTAGCCACAGTAAAACAGCGATAAGCCCAACCATTCACGCTCACAATGCAGCAGCGCAGCAGCCACACTCACACAACATGTCACCGTCCCAAAACGCGTCCCACACCCCGGAATGTGGAATAACAAAAATCCCAGGGCTAGGCACATCCTGACCGCTAACCTCCTATTAAATGGGGGCATCCCACATCCGGATCACCACTCCGGGAATCCCGCTATGCCCCGCAATGAAGGGTCGAGCGGAGGAGCTAATCTCCTAGGCACCAATGGCGCCGGCTACCTATTGCCCGGCCTACAGCCGGAGCTGGGAGGCTGCCAGTAAATAGATATACTATCAAACAAGAGCCGGGCAGAAATAGACCACGGGGGGGGGGGGGGGGATACCCCGCTACCTGCAAGCAGGAGACTTCTTTCTTCTGTCTTGTCGCCACCTTGCAGAGAACAACACTGGGAGGTTCTTGGGAGGTACCAGGTATGTATAGACCGGGAGGGGCCTGTTGAAGTTTTTGGAGATTCTCTGCAATGCTGCCACCTAGAGGTGCGTTAACCCCTAGTGTAATTATTAATGTCTGAAGTGGGGTGTGTGACATACTTAGAATATAGAGACAGTGCTTCTAATACCGTCTCATCCTCATCTGGGAGGAGAGTGACATCATCCGTAGTGGGCGGAGCACGGCGTCATTGGACGAGAAGAAAGACACAAGTGAATATTAAACATGGGACATTTATTTGCATGTTATAAAAGAGGCGGGGCCTTTCTCTACGTACCCGGTGAGCGAGCGCGTGCTGTACAATGACGACGCAAATGTGCGCGCTGGGGCGAGAGAGGCGGGGTTATTGCTGCGCACATCCGCTCCTGGAAGAATGCCCCGCCCCCCTCCTCCCCCCCAGCCCACCCTTATGGAGGAACCCCGCCGTGTGTTCTGTATAAATATAGAGAGATCTGTACAAATCCGAGTAATGATACAATGTCGTGTCTGCAACATGGGAAGCGAGGACAGCGAGTGGCGATGAAGAGCACGGGGGCGTGGCCAACATTCACCCAAACAGGAGAGGGTAACATTCACCCAAACAGAAGAGGGTAACATTCACCCAAACAGGAGAGGATAACATTCACCCAAACAGGAGAGGATAACATTCACCCAAACAGGAGAGGGTAACATTCACCCAAACAGGAGAGGGTAACATTCACCCAAACAGCAGAGGGTAACATTCACCCAAATAGAAGAGGATAACATTCACCCAAACAGGAGAGGGTAACATTCACCCAAACAGGAGAGGGTAACATTCACCCAAACAGCAGAGGGTAACATTCACCCAAACAGGAGAGGGTAACATTCACCCAAACAGCAGAGGGTAACATTCACCCAAATAGAAGAGGATAACATTCACCCAAACAGGAGAGGGTAACATTCACCCAAACAGGAGAGGGTAACATTCACCCAAACAGGAGAGGGTAACATTCACCCAAACAGCAGAGGGTAACATTCACCCAAACAGGAGAGGATAACATTCACCCAAACAGGAGAGGGTAACATTCACCCAAACAGTAGAGGGTAACATTCACCCAAACAGCAGAGGGTAACATTCACCCAAACAGGAGAGGGTAACATTCACCCAAACAGGAGAGGGTAACATTCACCCAAACAGGAGAGGGTAACATTCACCCATTCACCCAAACAGGAGAGGGTAACATTCACCCAAACAGCAGAGGGTAACATTCACCCATTCACCCAAACAGGAGAGGGTAACATTCACCCAAACAGGAGAGGGTAACATTCACCCAAACAGGAGAGGATAACATTCACCCAAACAGGAGAGGGTAACATTCACCCATTCACCCAAACAGGAGAGGGTAACATTCACCCAAACAGCAGAGGGTAACATTCACCCAAACAGGAGAGGATAACATTCACCCAAACAGGAGAGGGTAACATTCACCCAAACAGTAGAGGGTAACATTCACCCAAACAGCAGAGGGTAACATTCACCCAAACAGCAGAGGGTAACATTCACCCAAACAGCAGAGGGTAACATTCACCCAAACAGGAGAGGATAACATTCACCCAAACAGGAGAGGATAACATTCACCCAAACAGAAGAGGATAACATTCACCCAAACAGGAGAGGGTAACATTCACCCAAACAGGAGAGGATAACATTCACCCAAACAGGAGAGGGTAACATTCACCCAAACAGGAGAGGGTAACATTCACCCAAACAGGAGAGGGTAACATTCACCCAAACAGGAGAGGGTAACATTCACCCAAACAGGAGAGGGTAACATTCACCCAAACAGGAGAGGGTAACATTCACCCAAACAGGAGAGGGTAACATTCACCCAAACAGGAGAGGGTAACATTCACCCAAACAGGAGAGGATAACATTCACCCAAACAGGAGAGGGTAACATTCACCCAAACAGGAGAGGATAACATTCACCCAAACAGGAGAGGGTAACATTCACCCAAACAGCAGAGGGTAACATTCACCCAAACAGGAGAGGGTAACATTCACCCAAACAGGAGAGGGTAACATTCACCCAAACAGGAGAGGGTAACATTCACCCAAACAGCAGAGGATAACATTCACCCAAACAGGAGAGGATAACATTCACCCAAACAGGAGAGGGTAACATTCACCCAAACAGGAGAGGGTAACATTCACCTGAGCAGAGGGTAACATTCACATGAGCAGAGGGTAACATTCACATGAGCAGTAGAGGATAACATTCACCCAAACAGAAGAGGATAACATTCACCCAAACAGCAGAGGGTAACATTCACCCAAACAGGAGAGGGTAACATTCACCCAAACAGGAGAGGGTAACATTCACCCAAACAGGAGAGGGTAACATTCACCCAAACAGGAGAGGGTAACATTCACCCAAACAGGAGAGGGTAACATTCACCCAAACAGGAGAGGGTAACATTCACCCAAACAGGAGAGGGTAACATTCACCCAAACAGAAGAGGATAACATTCACCCAAACAGGAGAGGGTAACATTCACCCAAACAGGAGAGGGTAACATTCACCCAAACAGGAGAGGGTAACATTCACCCAAACAGGAGAGGGTAACATTCACCCAAACAGGAGAGGGTAACATTCACCCAAACAGGAGAGGGTAACATTCACCCAAACAGGAGAGGGTAACATTCACCCAAACAGGAGAGGGTAACATTCACATAAACAGGAGAGGGTAACATTCACCCAAACAGGAGAGGGTAACATTCACCCAAACAGAAGAGGATAACATTCACCCAAACAGGAGAGGGTAACATTCACCCAAACAGAAGAGGATAACATTCACCCAAACAGAAGAGGATAACATTCACCCAAACAGCAGAGGGTAACATTCACCCAAACAGAAGAGGATAACATTCACCCAAACAGAAGAGGATAACATTCACCCAAACAGGAGAGGGTAACATTCACCCAAACAGGAGAGGATAACATTCACCCAAACAGGAGAGGATAACATTCACCCAAACAGAAGAGGGTAACATTCACCCAAATAGAAGAGGATAACATTCACCCAAACAGGAGAGGGTAACATTCACCCAAACAGGAGAGGATAACATTCACCCAAACAGGAGAGGGTAACATTCACCCGAGCACAGGGTAACATTCACCCGAGCACAGGGTAACATTCACCCGAGCAGAGGGTAACATTCACCCGCGCACAGGGTAACATTCACCCGAGCAGAGGGTAACATTCACGCTTCCCGGCTCCTCATCTTCATGTGCAAGTAAAGTAGCAGCAAGCGGGAATCTGATTCACATGGCAGCGCGATTCCGGAATTTGGTTCAAAACTGTACAATAACGAGGCGTCCGACGTCCTCCATTGTGATGCCTCTGCAGGAAGAGAGAGAGTACAACGTGAGCGCCCCCCCAGGACACACCCCCACGGAGCCCAGGACCCGCCCCCTCACTTACCTGCTAGGCTCCGCCCCATCTACACACACATGAAGTGCGAGCCTTCAGAGAGCTGCGGCTGGGTGGCCGACAGGGCCGGCGCTTCTGCAAGAGAAGGAGAAACAGGAAGTGAGGTCACAGGTTTCACATTACAGGAAGTGAGGTCACAGGTTTCACATTACAGGAAGTGAGGTCACAGGTTTAATGTTTCACCTTATAGGAAGTGAGGTCACGGGTTTCACATTACAGCTTACAGGAAGCGAGGTCACGGGTTTCACATTACAGCTTACAGGAAGCGAGGTCACGGGTTTCACATTACAGCTTACAGGAAGTGAGGTCAGGGGTTAAACATTACAGCTTACATAAAGCGAGGTCACGGGTTTCACATTACAGCTTACAGGAAGCGAGGTCACAGGTTTCACATTACAGCTTACAGGAAGCGAGGTCACGGGTTTCACATTACAGCTTACAGGAAGCGAGGTCACGGGTTTCACATTACAGCTTACAGGAAGCGAGGTCACGGGTTTCACATTACAGCTTACAGAAAGCGAGGTCACAGTTTCACATTACAGCTTACAGGAAGCGAGGTCACGGGTTTCACATTACAGCTTACAGGAAGCGAGGTCACGGGTTTCACATTACAGCTTACAGGAAGTGAGGTCAGGGGTTAAACATTACAGCTTACATAAAGCGAGGTCACGGGTTTCACATTACAGCTTACAGGAAGCGAGGTCACGGGTTTCACATTACAGCTTACAGAAAGCGAGGTCACAGTTTCACATTACAGCTTACAGGAAGCGAGGTCACGGGTTTCACATTACAGCTTACAGGAAGTGAGGTCACGGGTTTCACATTACAGCTTACAGGAAGCGAGGTCACGGGTTTCACATTACAGCTTACAGGAAGTGAGGTCAGGGGTTAAACATTACAGCTTACAGGAAGCGAGGTCACAGGTTTCACATTACAGCTTACAGGAAGCGAGGTCACGGGTTTCACATTACAGCTTACAGGAAGTGAGGTCAGGGGTTAAACATTACAGCTTACAGGAAGCGAGGTCACGGGTTTCACATTACAGCTTACAGGAAGCGAGGTCACGGGTTTCACATTACAGCTTACAGGAAGTGAGGTCACGGGTTTCACATTACAGCTTACAGGAAGCGAGGTCACAGGTTTCACATTACAGCTTACAGGAAGCGAGGTCAGGGGTTAAACATTACAGCTTACAGGAAGCGAGGTCACAGGTTTCACATTACAGCTTACAGGAAGTGAGGTCAGGGGTTAAACATTACAGCTTACATAAAGCGAGGTCACGGGTTTCACATTACAGCTTACAGGAAGCGAGGTCAGGGGTTAAACATTACAGCTTACAGGAAGCGAGGTCACAGGTTTCACATTACAGCTTACAGGAAGCGAGGTCACGGGTTTCACATTACAGCTTACAGGAAGTGAGGTCAGGGGTTAAACATTACAGCTTACATAAAGCGAGGTCACGGGTTTCACATTACAGCTTACAGGAAGCGAGGTCAGGGGTTAAACATTACAGCTTACAGGAAGTGAGGTCACGGGTTTCACATTACAGCTTACAGGAAGTGAGGTCAGGGGTTAAACATTACAGCTTACAGGAAGCGAGGTCACAGGTTTCACATTACAGCTTACAGGAAGTGAGGTCACGGGTTTCACATTACAGCTTACAGGAAGTGAGGTCAGGGGTTAAACATTACAGCTTACAGGAAGCGAGGTCACGGGTTTCACATTACAGCTTACAGGAAGCGAGGTCACGGGTTTCACATTACAGCTTACAGGAAGTGAGGTCAGGGGTTAAACATTACAGCTTACATAAAGCGAGGTCACGGGTTTCACATTACAGCTTACATAAAGCGAGATCACGGGTTTCACATTACAGCTTACAGAAAGCGAGGTCACGGGTTTCACATTACAGCTTACAGGAAGCGAGGTCACGGGTTTCACATTACAGCTTACAGGAAGCGAGGTCACGGGTTTCACATTACAGCTTACAGGAAGCGAGGTCACGGGTTTCACATTACAGCTTACAGGAAGTGAGGTCAGGGGTTAAACATTACAGCTTACAGGAAGCGAGGTCACGGGTTTCACATTACAGCTTACAGGAAGCGAGGTCACGGGTTTCACATTACAGCTTACAGGAAGTGAGGTCAGGGGTTAAACATTACAGCTTACATAAAGCGAGGTCACGGGTTTCACATTACAGCTTACAGGAAGTGAGGTCAGGGGTTAAACATTACAGCTTACATAAAGCGAGGTCACGGGTTTCACATTACAGCTTACAGGAAGCGAGGTCACAGGTTTCACATTACAGCTTACAGGAAGCGAGGTCACGGGTTTCACATTACAGCTTACAGAAAGCGAGGTCATAGGTTTCACATTACAGCTTACAGGAAGGGAGGTCACGGGTTTCACATTACAGCTTACAGGAAGTGAGGACACAGGTTTCACGTTACAGCTTACAGGAAGTGAGGTCATGGGTTACACATTACAGCTTTCAGGAAGTGAGGTCACGGGTTACACATTACAGCTTACAGGAAGCGAGGTCACAGGTTTCACATTACAGGAAGTGAGGTCACAGATTTCACATTACAGGAAGTGAGGTCAGGGGTTTCACGTTACAGCTTACAGGAAGCGAGGTCACAGGTTTCACATTACAGCTTACAGGAAGCGAGGTCACGGGTTTCACATTACAGCTTACAGGAAGTGAGGTCACAAGTTTCACATTACAGCTTACAGAAAGCGAGGTCACGGGTTTCACATTACAGCTTACAGGAAGCGAGGTCACGGGTTTCACATTACAGCTTACAGGAAGCGAGGTCAGGGGTTTTACATTACAGCTTACAGGAAGTGAGGTCACGGGTTTTACATTACAGCTTACAGGAAGTGAGGTCACGAGTTTCACATTACAGCTTACAGGAAGCGAGGTCACGGGTTTCACATTACAGCTTACAGGAAGCGAGGTCACGGGTTTCACATTACAGCTTACAGGAATCGAGGTCACGGGTTTTACATTACAGCTTACAGGAAGCGAGGTCACGGGTTTCACATTACAGCTTACAGGAAGCGAGGTCACGGGTTTCACATTACAGCTTACAGAAAGCGAGGTCACAGGTTTCACATTACAGCTTACAGGAAGCGAGGTCACAGGTTTCACATTACAGCTTACAGGAAGCGAGGTCACAGGTTTCACATTACAGCTTACAGGAAGTGATGTCACGGGTTTCACATTACAGCTTACAGAAAGCGAGGTCACAGGTTTCACATTACAGCTTAAAGGAAGTGAGTTCACGGGTTTCACATTACAGCTTACAGGAAGCGAGGTCACAGGTTTCACATTACAGCTTACAGGAAGCGAGGTCACGGGTTTCACATTACAGCTTACAGAAAGCGAGGTCACAGGTTTCACATTACAGCTTACAGGAAGCGAGGTCACGGGTTTCACATTACAGCTTACAGGAAGTGAGGTCACGGGTTTCACATTACAGCTTACAGGAAGCGAGGTCACGGGTTTCACATTACAGCTTACAGAAAACGAGGTCACAGGTTTCACATTACAGCTTACAGGAAGTGAGGTCACGGGTTTCACATTACAGCTTACAGGAAGTGAGGACACAGGTTTCACGTTACAGTTTATAGGAAGTGAGGTAATGGGTTACACATTACAGCTTTCAGGAAGCGAGGTCACACGTTTCAAATTACAGCTTATGGAAAGGGGAGTGAGGTCATGGGTTTCACATGACAGCCTACAGGAAGTGAGGTCACAGGTTTCACATTACAGGAAGTGAGGTCACAGGTTTAATGTTTCACCTATAGGAAGTGAGGTCAGGGGTTTCACATGACAGCTTACAGGAAGCGAGGTCACGGGTTTCACATTACAGCTTACAGGAAGCGAGGTCACGGGTTTCACATTACAGCTTACAGGAAGCGAAGTCACTGGTTCCACATTACAGCTTACAGGAAGCGAGGTCACGGGTTTCACATTACAGCTTACAGGAAGCGAGGTCACGGGTTTCACATTACAGCTTACAGAAAGCGAGGTCACGGGTTTCACATTACAGCTTACAGGAAGCGAGGTCACGGGTTTCACATTACAGCTTACAGGAAGCGAGGTCACGGGTTTCACATTACAGCTTACAAAAAGTGAGGTCACAAGTTTCACATTACAGCTTACAGGAAGCGAGGTCAGGGGTTTTACATTACAGCTTACAGGAAGCGAGGTCACGGGTTTCACATTACAGCTTACAGGAAGCGAGGTCAGGGGTTTTACATTACAGCTTAAAGGAAGTGAGGTCACGGGTTTTACATTACAGCTTACAGGAAGTGAGGTCACGAGTTTCACATTACAGCTTACAGGAAGCGAGGTCACGGGTTTCACATTACAGCTTACAGGAAGCGAGGTCACGGGTTTCACATTACAGCTTACAGGAAGCGAGGTCACGGGTTTTACATTACAGCTTACAGGAAGTGAGGTCACGGGTTTCACATTACAGCTTACAGGAAGCGAGGTCACGGGTTTCACATTACAGCTTACAGGAAGCGAGGTCACGGGTTTCACATTACAGCTTACAGAAAGCGAGGTCACAGGTTTCACATTACAGCTTACAGGAAGCGAGGTCACAGGTTTCACATTACAGCTTACAGGAAGTGAGGTCACGGGTTTCACATTACAGCTTACAGGAAGCGAGGTCACGGGTTTCACATTACAGCTTACAGGAAGCGAGGTCACGGGTTTCACATTACAGCTTACAGAAAGCGAGGTCACAGGTTTCACATTACAGCTTACAGGAAGTGAGGTCACGGGTTTCACATTACAGCTTACAGGAAGTGAGGACACAGGTTTCACGTTACAGTTTATAGGAAGTGAGGTCATGGGTTACACATTACAGCTTTCAGGAAGCGAGGTCACACGTTTCAAATTACAGCTTATGGAAAGGGGAGTGAGGTCATGGGTTTCACATGACAGCTTACAGGAAGTGAGGTCACAGGTTTCACATTACAGGAAGTGAGGCCATAGGTTTCACATTACAGCTTACAGGAAGTGAGGTCACAGGTTTCACATTACAGCTTAGAATGAAGTGAGGTCACAGGTTTCACATTAGAGCTTAGAATGAAGTGAGGTCACTGGTTTCACATTACAGCTTACAGGAAGCGAGGTCACGGGTTTCACATTACAGCTTACAGGAAGCGAGGTCACGGGTTTCACATTACAGCTTACAGGAAGCGAGGTCACGGGTTTCACATTACAGCTTACAGGAAGCGAGGTCACGGGTTTCACATAACAGCTTACAGGAAGCGAGGTCACGGGTTTCACATTACAGCTTACAGGAAGCGAGGTCACGGGTTTCACATTACAGCTTACAGGAAGCGAGGTCACGGGTTTCACATTACAGCTTACAGGAAGCGAGGTCACGGGTTTCACATTAAAGCTTACAGGAAGCGAGGTCACGGGTTTCACATTACAGCTTACAGGAAGCGAGGTCACAGGTTTCACATTACAGCTTACAGGAAGCGAGGTCATAGGTTTCACATTACAGCTTACAGGAAGCGAGGTCACGGGTTTCACATTACAGCTTACAGGAAGCGAGGTCACGGGTTTCACATTACAGCTTACAGGAAGTGAGGTCACGGGTTTCACATTACAGCTTACAGGAAGCGAGGTCACGGGTTTTACATTACAGCTTACAGGAAGTGAGGTCACGGGTTTTACATTACAGCTTACAGGAAGTGAGGTCACGGGTTTCACATTACAGCTTACAGGAAGTGAGGTCACGGGTTTCACATTACAGCTTACAGGAAGCGAGGTCACGGGTTTCACGTTACAGCTTACAGGAAGCGAGGTCACGGGTTTCACATTACAGCTTATAGGAAGCGAGGTCGCGGGTTTCACATTACAGCTTACAGGAAGCGAGGTCACGGGTTTCACATTACAGCTTACAGGAAGCGAGGTCACGGGTTTCACATTACAGCTTACAGGAAGCGAGGTCACAGGTTTCACATTACAGCTTACAGGAAGCGAGGTCACAGGTTTCACATTACAGCTTACAGGAAGCGAGGTCACGGGTTTCACATTACAGCTTACAGGAAGTGAGGTCACGGGTTTCACATTACAGCTTACAGGAAGCGAGGTCACGGGTTTCACATTACAGCTTACAGGAAGCGAGGTCACGGGTTTCACGTTACAGCTTACAGGAAGCGAGGTCACGGGTTTCACGTTACAGCTTACAGGAAGCGAGGTCACGGGTTTCACGTTACAGCTTACAGGAAGTGAGGTCACAGGTTCCACATTACAGCTTAGAATGAAGTGAGGTCACAGGTTTCACATTACAGCTTACAGGAAGTGATGTCACGGGTTTCACGTTACAGCTTACAGAAAGCGAGGTCACAGGTTTTACATTACAGCTTAGAATGAAGTGAGGTCACAGGTTTCACATGACAGCTTACAGGAAGTGAGGTCACAGGTTTCACGATACAGCTTACAGGAAGCAAGGCCCATGTTTCACATTACAGCTTACAGGAAGTGAGGTCACAGGTTTCACGTTACAGCTTACAGGAAGCGAGGTCACGGGTTTCACATTACAGCTTACATAAAGCGAGGTCACGGGTTTCACGTTACAGCTTCCTGCGAGGTCACGGGTTTCACATTACAGCTTACAGGAAGCGAGGTCACAGGTTTCACATTACAGCTTACATAAAGCGAGGTCACGGGTTTCACGTTACAGCTTACAGGAAGCGAGGTCACGGGTTTCACGTTACAGCTTACAGGAAGTGAGGTCACGGGTTTCACATTACAGCTTACAGGAAGCCAGGTCACGGGTTTCACATTACAGCTTACAGGAAGCGAGGTCACGGGTTTCACATTACAGCTTACAGGAAGCGAGGTCACGGGTTTCACATTACTGGAAGTGAGGTCACAGATTTCACATTACAGGAAGTGAGGTCACGGGTTTCACGTTACAGCTTACAGGAAGGGAGGTCACGGGTTTCACATTACAGCTTAGAGGAAGTGAGGTCACAGATTTCACATTACAGGAAGTGAGATCACAGGTTTCACATTACAGCTTAGAGGAAGTGAGGTCACAGGTTTCACATTACAGCTTAGAGGAAGTGAGGACACAGGTTTCACATTACAGCTTAGAGGAAGTGAGGTCACAGGTTTCACATTACAGCTTAGAGGAAGTGAGGTCACAGGTTTCACATTACAGCTTAGAGGAAGTGAGGTCACAGGTTTCACATTACAGCTTAGAGGAAGTGAGATCTGTCAGGCGTATTCATAATGAAAATGTATAAATCTATGTATCATCTTATTTTGCTTAGTAGGAATTTACTCAGGGCCCTGAACTAGAATTGTCCTGTTTTGTAGGCCTTGGGTTCTGCTGAGCCAGTTTGGCTAAGAATTATTGAGAGAATAGGGCCACAGACTGTATGTCTAGAACTCAGTATGGGGCTTAGCTTACAAACAGGCCACATTGTTTGAAGAAGTTCTTAGGTGTATCTTCCCAGACTTATCTATGATACGTGTCCTAAACCAATATTCCTACTATGGACTAGAAGCTACAGAGGACAGAAACAAGTAAATTAAACCTGGAAACTAGCAGAATGTGTTTTCCCGCGAAATTACTGTGCGAGTCAGCAAATGCTGATACTGATTCAACTGGTATTATATATATATATATTTTTTCATTATATCAATATATAATTTATCTATGTGGGAGGAATGACTATTTAACATGGTTACTCATCCAGAAATAGTGCGGGATCCATTTCTTATCCTATACTGCCCTCCTGTGGTTAGCAGAGGAATGACTAGGTAACCAGATATCCAAACACTCCTGTAGCGATAACCTTTATCGCCGGAGGGCTTCCCCGCCAGAGACGTCCTTTTCCCAATAGTAAGAGGCGCTGCAGGAATTCCAGAGTCATCCGGGAGGAAAACAGGAACAGCTCTTACAAGGGCTAGTGAATTGTAATATAGCGTTTCCCCCAATAAGAGACAGAACTCAGTATTGAGGGTGAAGATGAACTAGACTTTATTAGTGCCACACTGGGCCTTATATGCAAGTCTCCATGCAAGGGGACCTCCCCCATGGACCTGATGGAGGACTGCATGACAAACACACGGACCAATGGGAGCAGGGCACACAATCCCTCAACTCTGCCGGTAACACAATCAGTAAAACAATAGCAGTCTGTAACACAATCAGTAGAACAATAGCAGTCTGTAACACAATCATCAATACAATGACAGTCTGTAATGTAATCAATAACACAATGTCATTGTCTGTGACATGCTCAAGAAAATGAAAGTAATGAGTCTATGCAAAAGTCCAAGGGCAGAAACAGGGCCTTTAAAATCCAAAAGACAGAGCGTCTGTCACAATGCCCCCTTTTTGTGGAACACCCGGCAGACCCGGATTGACCCTGTTCGGGTTAACGTGGGGCTGTCCGGACTCTTGTTATGGGCAGAGTTCTGTGTAAGGACAAGTCTGCACATAGTGAGTAACCGGACTAAACATTGACGTGGGCTGTACATAGGAATCGGTCATGGGTGGGGTCCAAACACTGGGATATTGTGGCGTTGGTGAGTTCAGCACCAAAGTCCTTGGTTGGATGTGTGCACAGGTGCTTTGCTTTCTTATAGCTGGTCCAAGTTTCAATCTCTTTCCATGGAAGCTGATCGGAGAATCCACAATCTTCTGCACATCTACATCATCGTAAAAGTGGACAAAACCATAACCCTTAGAAACGCCAGAGGCATCCCTAATAATTTTGACATTCTTTACAGCGCCATACTTTGAAAAAACATCCTTAATTTCAGGCTGATTAATCCGACGGTCAATGCCCACAACAAAAATAGTGTTTGGCATAAGTTTCCCTTCTGGAAGGACGTAACCTGATGGCTGATCCTGTTCTTGGCTTCTTGTAACAGACATGACGTGATGCAGACGAAACCCCTGGGTCTCCCCGACCAGTGGGCTGGAGTCGGCAGCTCGGGCTGGAGCCCGGGTTGTAACAGGGTTGACGCTGGCTGGCCCAGAGGTAGTGTAGGCAGAAGTCATTGGTCCTAGATCTCATTTCCCAATAGTACTTCTGCTGGTAAGTTGTCCATAAGTCCCACCTGTACCCTGCCGGATCCAGCGCCCCAGTCAAGATGTACTCGGGCGGTGGGGAGTCGAAACACAGCTCCTCCCGCCACCCTTACTGCAACGGTGTGTCCAGTGCGGTCTTTGTTCTTGACCAAATGAGGTTGGAGCAAGGTAAGTGTGGCTCCGGTGTCGCGTAATCCTTGCGCGGTGCGCCCATTGACTCGTACCTCCTGGCAATGGTGCTGTCGGTTGTCTTGGATGGCCGCTTGTACGGGATCAGCTTCATACAGTACCCCCAGATACTCTTCCGAACTGCTCTCAGCTTCCAAACAGTGTGCTGCAGGAGTACGGGAGGTGGAAGGTTGTTTTTGCCCCCACGTGTTTCGGGGAGGCTCTAGGGCGCAATCCCTGCGATAATGTCCCCAATGTTTGCAACGATGGCACTGAACTGTGGAGAGGTTCGTTTGCTGCGCTGGCCTATGTGGCCCAGAGTCACGAGTTGTCGCTGAAGCCACAGGTGCTTGAAATTTGATGGGAGGTTGTGGTTTTGGAGCGGACTGTTCTGTCCGGCGTGCATCGGTGTACTCGTCGGCTAGACGAGCAGCCTCAGGTAGCGTTAGAGGCCTCCGGTCACGTACCCACTCTCTTAGCTCTGGTTGCAGGGCATTGAGAAAATGTTCTAGTAAAAACAACTGTAGTACATCCTCAGCGGTCGTGGCTTTGCATCCAGTGACCCAGTGTGATGCTGTACGATGGAGGCGACATGCCCACTCCGTGTAAGAATCCCCTCCCTTCTTTTGGGATTCCCGAAATCGTCGCCTGTAGGCTTCCGGGGTGACAGCGTACCGGGCTAACAAAGCCTCCTTTACCAGATGGTAGTGTGGTAAGTCTGCATCAGGGATGGCCCGGAAAGCATCGGAAGCTCCGTGGGTACCCGGTGTAAAGCGCACTGGGGTTCAAAATCGGCCAAAAATCCGTCAATCTCGTCGTCACTTTCCTGGAAGGACTTAAATGCTGCAAATGGAATCTTTCTCCCCCCAGTGTAACTGAGGCTGAGAGGCTGCTGGGTTGAAAGTCGCCGATCTTCCCTTCGCTTACTGGCCTCTGCCTCCGCTGCGGCAAAGACTCGGTCGATCAGTTCCTGTGATGGATTCGGGCCATAGACCGACAATCTGTTCCGAACCGCTTGAACAAGAGCAGCGTCTTCATCGATCTCTATATTGGTTTCGGTCCTCACTGCTGCACGATCCATTTCGATCAGCTCGGCTATCAGTTCCTGACGTGGGCGGTTGCTAGCTGACCTTCCCCGGCTCTCGAGTAGATCCTTCAGGGTCAGCCTTTTCAACTTGTCCTACTGACTCTCCATCAGGGTAGCACTCTCTCTGGGTACAAAGGACCATCCCACCGCTGCCACCAATTGTAGCGATAACCCTTATCGCCGGAGGGCTTCCCCGCCAGAGACGTCCTTTTCCCAATGGTGAGAGGTGCTGCTGGAATTCCAGAGTCGTCCGTGAGGAAACAGGAACAGCCCTTACAAGGGCTAGTGAATTGTAATATAGCGTTTCCCCCAATAAGAGACAGAACTCAGTATTGAGGGTGAGGATGACCTTCCTTTATTAGTGCCACCCTGTGCCTTATATGCAAGTCTCCATGCAAGGGGACCTCCCCCGTGGACCTGATGGAGAACTGCATGACAAACCCACAGACCAATGGGAGCAGGGCACACAATCTCTCAACTCTGCCGGTAACACAATCAGTAGAACAATAGCAGTCTGTAGCATAATCAGTAGAACAATAGCAGTCTGTAGCACAATAAGTAGAACAATAGCAGTCTGTAGCACAATAAGTAGAACAATAGCAGTCTGTAACACAATCATCAATACAATGACAGTCTGTAACGTAATCAATAACACAATGACATTGTCTGTGACATGCTCAAGAAAATGGAAGTAATGAGTCTATGCAAAAGTCCAAGGGCAGAAACAGGGCCTTTAAAATCCAAAAGGCAGAGAGTCTGTCACAACTCCCCCAGTGACGTCTTGTTTACTATGGGTGGAAGAAAAGATAAGAATTGGCATAAAATGTGATGTCACACGTTTCACCTGAGTGATGTCATGTGCCCTCGCTACCAATAAAGAGGCTTCCATAACAGGGGGCAGGGCCTCAGGCATGGCGGTGATTTGCATATGATCAGGATAGGGATGGTGACCGGGGATTATGGGATGGCCAGACAGAATGAGGGGCGTCACCTTCTAGTGCGGAGTGCCTCCTCAGGGCGTCCGGCGAGAACTCGTAGAAGATGATCCCGCCTCTCTCCTCCGGGGGCGCCGTCTCTCCGCTCTCTGCGTTCTGCCTCAGGACCGACTTCACCACCTGTAAACTGGAAGGGGGAGGAGCATCGTCATTACCCAGAAGCCCCGGCATAAACAACACAATCCCACACACAGCGGGGCCTAAAGCGGAACAAAACCCAGGGAGGCTGAATCTGCTATCTAAAAGAAGGAGGCGTGCTGGTGATCCCCCCCCCCCCCGAGGGCATCCCGAATTGTGACGCCCGGCTGTGTGAAACCCCCACATTGCCGGTAATTACTCACCTTTCCCCAGTCTAATGGCATATGCCTGGGCTCTCGTCCTATCAGAGCTGTTTGTGGCGTCTGTCATTCGGCAAACGGCTCTGATTGTTTACAATGGGGCCCCATCCCCTGCATGTTCGGGCTGTGCGCACGCTCCCACCTCAGCCAATAAGATAAGCGCAGGAGCGTGCACGGCTGAGGATGCGCCAACTCTCGCCCCCCACTGTAAACAATCAGAGGCGATTGCAGAATGACATAGACACGGCAAATGGCTCTGATTGGACGAGAGCCCGCACATGTGCCATGGGACCGTTCTGGGGGGGGCTTCATACACCCGAATCAGGCGCAGAACAAAACCCAGGACAGTAGAGGCATTTTGGGCAATAACAAACACCCCCCCCCACACACTGGGGGCGGGGCTATCTACATCGAATGATGCTGGAGACCTTGAGTGACAGGTCAGACACCCAATCCTGTGCAGCGGTGTGACTGTACTGCTTTGTCGCTATAGGTCATGGCTGCCATGCAGAGCTCCGCCCCCTCCACCGGCATTATGGGAAGTATTTTCCAAGTGTACAGCACGGCCTGTTTCATTTCAATCATTACTTCTGGGTATTCTGCCACGAGGTGGCGCAGTTGACTGCAGAAGACTTGTGGCTCGTCCCGGCCCCATATAAAAAGCCAGGAATCACCCATAGACCCCCAGTGTTTCTCTGCAGTCATACTGCGAAGACCAGAAGATGGCTCTCTATGTTTCGCAGGTGAGCGGGGCAACCAAGCCTGCGGCCCTGCAAGCCTATTTCCACCCGCTTCCGGACCCTCGTGCCTCCCAGTCTCGGCTGACGGATCGAGTGATGGTAGGGGAGCACCTGGGTCGTGTGCTCGGTGAGCTTTGCTCCAGGCCGCAGACCCTATGAACTGAAGGGTAGCCGGCCATAGGCGTTTGGTGAGCCTACAGAGGGATGGGAGAGACCTGCTGACTTGTGTCACTGTGATGCAGTGAATGTGTTTTACTTGGGGGCACATTTTTATTGTTCTGGGCTCTGTGGCACTTCTCTCGCCCTGCCTTCGTCCCCCCCCCCCCCCTCCTTCTACCCCGCTCCGTTATGCTGCAGCCTTCCTCCCGCCTTGTCCTCTTGCCTCTTCCTCCTTCCCCTCTCCTCAGCGTGGCCTGGCCGGTGTGGGGGGGGGGGAGGGTAGGGGGAGGTGTTGGTCGGGCGACATCGCGTGCAGTTTCGGTCTTTACTACGCTCCGCGGCGGGAGGCGCCATAACTTTGCTGCGGCGGTGCGTCCTTCCGTGGCGCTCGGCGCCTCTTATGAGGTGAGGGCCGCTTTCGCGCCTTTCGTTGGGGCGGCGCTGTGGGATGACGCATATTGTGTCGTCCTCCCGCGGCCCGCCCCTCAAGGTTCCGTATAGCAGAGCCATTTTGCTGCTGTGCTGGCCAGTGTTGAATGGTGCGTGTGTGCTGCTGGGGACCATCCTGTGTTGCCGCCGGCGATCTTGTCGTGTACTGGGCTCTTCCCTGTGGTCTGACTGTTGCTGTGTGAGTACTACGCCCACTTGCCATTGGTCCGTGAGTTCTCTGTGGGGGTTTACTGTTTGGGCATGTGATGCGGGATACTTATGGCTTCTCATGCTTATGTCTTTCAGGGGATAGCAGCTGGTGACTTCTCCCGGTCCGATACTCTCCCCCCTCCCTCCCTCTCCCGGTCCCTTATCTGTAGGCATCCCTTGGGGGCATCCCGGGTGGCTTCTATTAGCCATTACCCTGTGTTGGCCTATGGTGCCTCTAATAATCACCATATGGAGGCTTCTGGGGATAGTGTGCTTGGGGGCCCCTCGGGGCAGGCTCGCCTGTGTGTCATGTGCGGGGCATCCCCTTTGAGCGGTGGTGGCACGGTTTGTGTGCCGTGTGCCCAAAGTATTATCAGGCTGGGCGCTTCTTTTTCCAGTCCTGGGCTTCCTACGGCATCCCCTACCCCTCCGCGCTTGCATTTAGCCCCAGCGAGGGGGAAACTAACAGGGGGTTGCAAGCTGATCTGGCGCTGCAAGTGGCCAGTATTGAGCAGCAGCTGGCCCGACCGGTGACGGGCAAGGCTTCTAGCAAGAAGCGGCACCTAGACGCCGCGTTGTCCCTCTTTGCCGATGAGGACGAGGGCCGTGACGTGTATGGCGGCCGTGACTCCCCGGAGGAAGGGGAGCTCTTCTGTGACTTGGACTCCTCTGGGGATCATCAGGACGGTTACTATAGTGACCTAGGGTCCTCCCCTGATGAGGATACTTGGCTCCAGGATTATACCGATAGACTCTTGTCGGCTGTTTTCGATACATTACACATCGCCCCCCCTAAGGCGGCTAAGAAGAAGCAGGGCGAGCTCTTCCGCCCTGACAGGCAACGCTTGGAGTTCCCGGAGCAGGGCCATTTCTCGAATATGGTGCTTAAGGAGTGGGAACGCCCTAATAGGTTACCCTCGGTGCCCAAAGGGTTAGATAGAAGGTATCCCTTCTCGGCTGATTTGGTTAAACGCTGGTCGCGCCCTCCTGAGGTGGACACTCCGGTCCTGGGGCTGGCTAACACTTCGGTCATGCCGTCCCCCGAAACTACCACGCTGCGTGATAGTGCGGACCGGCGTATGGATCAGCTGGCTTGTCATGCCTTCACCTTTTTAGGGGCCAGTTTGCGCCCGGTCTGCGCCGCAGCCATCGTGGCCATTGCCATTAAAAAGAAGGTTAGGCGCCTTGCTGAGGCCGCCCGGTCTGGTAAGCAAAGAGAGGATTATAAAGACCTTTTGCTTTGCTCTGACTTTATTGCATTTGTGCTGACTGCCATGGACGATGCCGTCCGGCTAGGCGGTAGGGCCTCGGCCCTGTTGGTGGCTATGCGCCAGTCAGTTTGGTTGCGTCAGTGGGCAGCTGACACTGCCGCTAAGAAGTCCCTCACCGGGCTTCCTTTCACGGGACTCTTTTTGGCGAGCGTCTGGATTTTCTGACCAAGGATGGTCGGCTCCCTTTCGGGGGTCCTCGTCCTTCAAGGGGAGGTCGTGGCCCCTCTTTCTCAGGTAATCGCAGAGACTCTTGGGCCCGAGGCAGAGGAGGCGCCCTCACCCGACCGGGTGGGGGGACGGCTTCGGTTTTTTGCTCACGTCTGGAGGCTTTGCGTCTCCGACCGGTGGATTCAAGAGGTGGTGTCCTCTGGATGCAAGATAGAGTTTGCAGCCTGGCCCCCACCAAGATTCCTCCAATCCCGGATATCTCTAAACCCTGTGTTGGGTTGGAGTCATTTGTCAGGTACCCCTTTCAGGAACTGGGTCGGGGGTACTACTCCAACCTGTTCACAGTGCCCAAGAAGGATGGCACCCCAAGGCCCATCCTGGACCTAAAGGGCCTCAACAAGTTCGTCAGGTTCAAGCACTTTTGCATGGAGACACTACGTTCCGAAGTTCCCTTCGGCCGGGCGATTTCATGACCACGGTGGACATCAAGGATGCCTATCTTCACGTGCCGATCTTCCCAGGTCACTAGAGGTTCCTGAGGTTCACTCTGGGGGATCTACACTACCAGTTTGTGGCCTTGCCATTTGGTATAACCTTGGCCCCTCTGGTTTTCACCAAGTTGCTGGCGGGTATCATGGCTTTACTGAGAAGCCAGGGCATTCGCATTCTTCCTTACCTGGACGACCTATTGATTGCTACATAGAAACATAGAAGGTTGACGGCAGAAGGAGACCATACGGTCCATCTAGTCTGCCCTTATGTGTATACTGTATGTACTCTGTATCTTAGGATAGATGTGTGCTTATCCCAGGCATGTTTAAATTCAGTGACTGTTGATTTTTCAACTACCTCTGCTGGAAGTTTGTTCCAAGCATCTACTACTCTTTCTGTAAAATAATATTTTCTAACATTGCTCCTGATCTTCCCCCCAACTAGTTTCAGGTTGTGCCCCCTTGTTCCATCATTAAGCTTCTTCTTAAAAACACTTCCCTCCTGAACCTTATTCAATCCTGTCACATATTTAAAGGTCTCAATCATGTCCCCCCCCCTCCCTTCTTTCCTCCAGACTGTACAAATTAAGTTCTTTAAGTCTCTCCTGATAAGTTTTAAGTGTAAGTCCTTCCACCATTTTCGTTGCCCGCCTTTGGACACGTTCTATTTGAATAATGTCTTTTTGCAGGTAAGGTCTCCAGAACTGCACACAGTATTCTAGCTGTGGCCTCACCAGGGCTCTATACAGCGGCATCACAACCTCCCTCTTCCTACTGGTGATGCCTCAAGCTATGCAGCCGAGCATCCTGCTTGCTTTTCCCACTGCCTGGCTACACTGTCCAATCATCTTGCAGCTATCAGTAATCAGTATCCCTAAATCTCTCTCCTCCGATTGCTGCTCAATCTCCTCATCAGGCCGAGAAGGATACTCAGGTGGTGACGTCCTTCGGCTGGGTGATCAACTACCCCAAGTCTTCACTATCTCCGTCTTTGGAGAGGTCCTTCCTGGACATGACGCTGGATACTTCTCAGGTCAAGGTTTTTCTTCCTCAGCAGAAGGTGGAGGGCATTCAGATGCAGGCACGGGCCCTGCTGGCGTGTCCTCACCCCTCCATTCGGCAGGGGATGCAGTTGATGGGCCTCATGGTGTCTTGCTTCGAGGCAGTTCCCTTTGCTCAGTTCCATATGAGACCTCTTCAGTTACAGCTATTGTCGGTTTGGGATTGGAATCAGGAGTCCCTGGATCAGGAGTTTGCCCTGTCCCCTTTGGCCAGACAGTCCCTCTCCTGGTGGCTGGACTCGAGGAATCTTCTAGTGGGCAGGTCCTTTCTGCCTCCGCGTTGGGAGATTGTCACCACAGATGCCAACCTGACCGGCTGGGGGGGGGGGGGGGGGGGGCTTTGCAATCTCTGAGGTTTCAGGGTCAGTGGGGTCCCCAGGAGGCCTACACACCCATCAATATCCTAGAGCTGCAAGCAATCAGGTTGGTTCTCTCCCAGTTATCCCACCACCTTCGGGGTCGTGCTGTACAGGTCCGCTCGGACAATCAGATGGCGGTGGCCTACATCAATCATCAGGGAGGGACCCTGAGCAAGCGAGCCTTCCTGGAAGTGCCCCTGATACTGTCTTGGGCGGAGGAGACTGTTCCATGCATTTCGGCGGTTTACATCCCAGGGGTGGAGAACCAGGAGGCGGATTCCCTGAGTAGGGGGACGTCTCGCCTGGGGGAATGGTCCCTCAGCAACAAGATCTTTCACGCCCTGTGTCGCCGCTGTGGTCAGCCGGACGTGGACCTGTTTGCGTCCCGTCACAATCACAAGCTTCCGAGATTTGTCTCCCTAACAAGAGACCCTCTGGCCTTCGCCACGGACACGCTAGCAATTTCTTGGACGAAGTTTCGGCTTCTCTATGTGTTTCCTCTGCTGGGTCGGGTGCTGCGCAAGATAGCCCAGGAGGGGGTACCGGCCATTCTGGTGGCCCCCCGCTGGGCGAGGAGGGCATGGTTCGTGGACGTCGTACAGATGGCGGTGGATTGGTACGTCTTGCCCGACGATCCAGAGCTTCTCGCGCAGGGACAGCTGTGCCATCCCAATTTACAAACGCTGGCTTTAACGGCTTGGCTGCTGAAACCTCCATTTTGCAAGGGTTTACCGGCCTCTGTTGTCGATACCTTGTTTCAGGCTCGGAAGAAATCCTCGTCTTTTATCAACTACAGGGTGTGGCATGCTTACATTGCTTGGTGCGAGTCCAAGTCTCTTTTTTGTCGGGAATTTTCCATTCCCAGGATTCTGGAGTTTTTACAGCATGGTCTGGATTTGGGCCTTCAACTTAGTACTCTCAAAGGACAGGTTTCGGCTCCGGCAATTTTTTTCCAAAGATCTTTTGCCAATCACGGGCTTGTTAAGACCTTCTTCCTGGGAGTTACTCATGTGCGTCCGCCGCGTAAGCCTCTGCTACCATTTAGGGACTTAAACTTGGTGTTGTCTGCTCTACAGGGTCCTCCTTTTGAGCCCTTGTGCAATGCTGCGCTGTCCATAAAAGACTCTTAAGGTGGCATTTTTGGTCGCTACTACTTTGGTGCGCCAAGTCTCTGAGCTGGTGGCGCTTTCCACGAAACCTCCTTATTTTGAGCGGCATCAGGATAAGGTGGTGTTCCGTCTTAACCCGGAATTTTTGCCCAAGGTTGTATCTGCCTTTCATCTCAATTAGGACATTGTCTTACCTTCCTATTGTCCTGCCCCTGCTTATTCCAAGGAACGGAACCTTCATTCTCTGGATGTGGTCAGGGCGCTCAAGTATTATTTGGTCGCCACTGAGCCCTTTCGGAAGTCTGATTCTCTTTTTGTTCTTCCTTCCGAACCTAGGAAGGACTTTCCTCCAGCCAAATCCACTATCAGCAGGTGGATGAGACAGGCGGTGGTGCATGCTTAGTCTACCAAAGGGAAGGTTCCTCCTTTTCGTGTTATTGCTCATTCTACTCGAGCTATTGGTGCCTCTTGGGCTTTTCAGCACCAGGCTTCTGTTGAAGTTTGTAAGGCCGCTACTTGGTCTTCTGTTCATACTTTCCAAGTTCTACAAGGTTGATGTTAAGGCCTCAGCTGATGCTGCTTTTGGCCGCAAGGTGCTTCAGGCGGTGGTGGTCTGAACTGCCTGCCGTTACTCATTGGGGATCCCGCCCTACTTTAAGGACACTGTTATTGGATGTCCCAGAAGTAATGATTGAATGAAACAGGCCGTGCTGTACACCTGGAAAAATACAATTCTGTGATTACTCACCTGTAGAATTGATATTACTGTGCACAGCACGCCTGCTTCATCCCTCCCTTGTTATCGTTGTCCTTGGTTGCCTCTTTATGGTGATTGGTTTTAGTGTTAGCCTCTTTGAGGCTGTGTATTTTTTTATCATGGTTTATCTCCCGGCTTCTTGCATTACTGCTTTTCAACACTGGGGGTCTATGGGTGATTCCTGGCTTTTTATATGGGGCCGGGAGGAGCCACAAGTCTTCTGCAGTCAAATGCGCCACCTTGTGGCGCAATACCCAGAAGTAATGATTGAAATGAAACAGGCCGTGCTGTGCATAGTAAAATCAATTCTACAGGTGAGTAATCACAGGTGACTAGGTAACCAGGTGACTAGTTATTTTAACCCCCAAATCGGGCTCAGCACAGGCAGAGGGAGGGTGTCGCTCCTCTTTAAAGTGGACCAATACCCAGGGAGATTGGCCTGAGAATCTATAAGATTCCCAGGCCGATCAGATCCCTTCCCACGAGGAATCCAAAATCGGGACGCCCGCTAACCTTACCTGAATCCCGGTCCAACGGCGCATGCGCGGCCGCATCTCGCACTTCTCTCTAGAAGGGCGCGTGCCCGCGCCGGCCATTTGTGGATGGGCGCGCTCCGATAGAGGGAAGCACAAGATGCGGCCCCCTGCGCGCTCGGAGCCGCTGTGGTAAGACGTCGCTTTGCCGCGCATACCTCAGCGACACCTGATTGGACGAGCGGCCGCGCATGCACCGCAGGAGCGGGGTGAGGTGAGTTTAATTGGGCGATCTGGGAGGTGTCACACAGTGGGGCATCCCCGATCAGGGACCAAAACCCAGGATAGTCAAAATCCTGGGTGTTGGTCCACTTTAAAGTGGGCCAAAACTCATTTAGACCCTGGGTCTGGTCTGACAAACACCCCTAGGGCATTTCGAGTTGGGATGCCCCTGCTATGTGAAATCCTTACCTTTCCGGCGCGCCCTTGGGACATGCGCGGCGGCGGCATCTCGCACGCCATTTTCCTGCTCTGCGTGCACGTTCCCGCCATAACTGAATGGCTGACGGGGCTGCACACAGCAGAGACATGCAGGTGATGCGCAGTGACTTCCTTTCGGTTTCTCCAGCCGCATATTAATATGCGCAGCCGCAAAAGCTGATTGGAGGAGAGCCGCGCCAGTGAGGTATGTATAGCGACCAATCAGAGCAGGGCATCCCAAACCCGGGGGGTTGCAGGGGTTGGACCAAAACCCGAGATCAGGTCTGGGTGCGTCCCGTGGGGTTGGGGAGCTCCTTAAACCAATAGAAATGTCCTGGGAGGAGCTGATTGGAGGAATCCTGGTGACATCACAGAAGGAGGAACGCCGGGATGCTGCACTAGGGGGAGACACTGACAGGTGATTGGTTGGGTCGTTCCCTGTATTTTGTTGGTTTAGGTCATTCAGAAAATTCTTCGCTTTGTGTAGCACCCCCCCATGAGAGATGGGGGCGTGGCCATGAGAGACGGGGGCGTGACAATGAGAGATGGGGGCGTGGCCATGAGAGACGGGGGCGTGACAATGAGAGATGGGGGCGTGGCCCCGGGCACCTACCATTGTTCCTGCAGCTCTGGCCGAGCGGCCGGCTCCTCGATCGGATCGTCTTTGGCATTAGCGGGATTGGCGGCCTGCGGGGGGCGGGAAAAACACCACTTCAATGCAAATTATAATACAGCCACGCCCACTCAGCATCCCCGCCCACCTCTCTGTAACTGATTCTAAGCCCCACCCATTCTACCCAACTTCCTCCAGAGATAATACAGTCCCGCCCACCTCTCTGTAACTGATTCTAAGCCCTGCCCATTCTACCCAACTTCCTCCAGAGATAATACAGCCCCGCCCACCTCTCTGTAACTGATTCTAAGCCCCGCCCATTCTACCCAACTTCCTCCAGAGATAATACAGCCCCGCCCACTCAGCAGCCCCGCCCACCTCTCTGTAACTGATTCTAAGCCCTGCCCATTCTACCCAAATTCCTCCAGAGATAATACAGCCCCGCCCACCTCTCTGTAACTGATTCTAAGCCCCGCCCATTCTACCCAACTTCCTCCAGAGATAATACAGCCCCGCCCACTCAGCAGCCCCGCCCACCTCTCTGTAACTGATTCTAAGCTCCGCCCATTTTACCCAACTTACTCCATAGATAATACAACCCCGCCCACTCAGCAGCCCCGCCCACCTCTCTGTAACTGATTCTAAGGTCCGCCCATTCTACACAACTTCCTCCAGAGATAATACAGCCCCGCCCACCTCTCTGTAACTGATTCTAAGCCCCACCCATTCTACCCAACTTCCTCCAGAGATAATACAGTCCCGCCCACCTCTCTGTAACTGATTCTAAGCCCTGCCCATTCTACCCAACTTCCTCCAGAGATAATACAGCCCCGCCCACCTCTCTGTAACTGATTCTAAGCCCCGCCCATTCTACCCAACTTCCTCCAGAGATAATACAGCCCCGCCCACTCAGCAGCCCCGCCCACCTCTCTGTAACTGATTCTAAGCCCTGCCCATTCTACCCAAATTCCTCCAGAGATAATACAGCCCCGCCCACCTCTCTGTAACTGATTCTAAGCCCCGCCCATTCTACCCAACTTCCTCCAGAGATAATACAGCCCCGCCCACTCAGCAGCCCCGCCCACCTCTCTGTAACTGATTCTAAGCTCCGCCCATTTTACCCAACTTACTCCATAGATAATACAACCCCGCCCACTCAGCAGCCCCGCCCACCTCTCTGTAACTGATTCTAAGGTCCGCCCATTCTACACAACTTCCTCCAGAGATAATACAGCCCCGCCCACCTCTCTGTAACTGATTCTAAGCCCTGCCCATTCTACCCAACTTCCTCCAGAGATAATACAGCCCCGCCCACCTCTCTGTAACTGATTCTAAGCCCCGCCCATTCTTCCCAACTTCCTCCAGAGATAATACAGCCCCGCCCACTCAGCAGCCCCGCCCACCTCTCTGTAACTGATTCTAAGCCCTGCCCATTCTACCCAAATTCCTCCAGAGATAATACAGCCCCGCCCACCTCTCTGTAACTGATTCTAAGCCCCGCCCATTCTACCCAACTTCCTCCAGAGATAATACAGCCCCGCCCACTCAGCAGCCCCGCCCACCTCTCTGTAACTGATTCTAAGCTCCGCCCATTTTACCCAACTTACTCCATAGATAATACAACCCCGCCCACTCAGCAGCCCCGCCCACCTCTCTGTAACTGATTCTAAGGTCCGCCCATTCTACACAACTTCCTCCAGAGATAATACAGCCCCGCCCACCTCTCTGTAACTGATTCTAAGCCCCGCCCATTCTTCCCAACTTCCTCCAGAGATAATACAGCCCCGCCCACCTCTCTGTAACTGATTCTAAGCCCTGCCCATTCTACCCAACTTCCTCCAGAGATAATACAGCCCCGCCCACCTCTCTGTAACTGATTCTAAGCCCCGCCCATTCTTCCCAACTTCCTCCAGAGATAATACAGCCCCGCCCACTCAGCAGCCCCGCCCACCTCTCTGTAACTGATTCTAAGCCCTGCCCATTCTACCCAAATTCCTCCAGAGATAATACAGCCCCGCCCACCTCTCTGTAACTGATTCTAAGCCCCGCCCATTCTACCCAACTTCCTCCAGAGATAATACAGCCCCGCCCACCTCTCTGTAACTGATTCTAAGCCCTGCCCATTCTACCCAAATTCCTCCAGAGATAATACAGCCCCGCCCACCTCTCTGTAACTGATTCTAAGCCCCGCCCATTCTACCCAACTTCCTCCAGAGATAATACAGCCCCGCCCACTCAGCAGCCCCGCCCACCTCTCTGTAACTGATTCTAAGCTCCGCCCATTTTACCCAACTTACTCCATAGATAATACAACCCCGCCCACTCAGCAGCCCCGCCCACCTCTCTGTAACTGATTCTAAGCCCCGCCCATTCTACCCAACTTCCCCCAGAGATAATACAGCCCCGCCCACCTCTCTGTAACTGATTCTAAGCCCCGCCCATTCTACCCACCTTTATATCATCAGTCACATGACATTGTTCCTCTCCGGGGGACTCCTTTAGTGTGATGGTCTCTGGAGCTGGGCATTGCGTGTTCTCCACTCGGTCTTTAGTGTCACTGGGGGGCGTCTCCTCCCTCTTCTTCACCTAAAAACAAGGGGCCCCTAATGATTGGCTGTAACAGAAACCAGAAGAGCTCCTCTAATCCCATTTCCCAGCACTGATATACCAGTAGAGCTCCTCTAATCCCATTTCCCAGCACTGATATACCAGTAGAGCTCCTCTAATCCCATTTCCCAGCACTGATATACCAGTAGAGCTCCTCTAATCCCCATTTCCCAGCACTGATATACCAGTAGAGCTCCTCTAATCCCATTTCCCAGCACTGATATACCAGTAGAGCTCCTCTAATCCCATTTCCCAGCACTGATACACCAGTAGAGCTCCTCTAATCCCATTTCCCAGCACTGATATACCAGTAGAGCTCCTCTAATCCCATTTCCCAGCACTGATATACCAGTAGAGCCCCTCTAATCCCATTTCCCAGCACTGATATACCAGTAGAGCTCCTCTAATCCCCATTTCCCAGCACTGATATACCAGTAGAGCTCCTCTAATCCCATTTCCCAGCACTGATATACCAGTACAGCCTCTCTAATCCCCATTTCCCAGCACTGATATACCAGTAGAGCTCCTCTAATCCCCATTTCCCAGCACTGATATACCAGTAGAGCCCCTCTAATCCCATTTCCCAGCACTGATATACCAGTAGAGCTCCTCTAATCCCCATTTCCCAGCACTGATATACCAGTAGAGCTCCTCTAATCCCATTTCCCAGCACTGATATACCAGTAGAGCCTCTCTAATCCCATTTCCCAGCACTGATATACCAGTAGAGCTCCTCTAATCCCCATTTCCCAGCACTGATATACCAGTAGAGCTCCTCTAATCCCCATTTCCCAGCACTGATATACCAGTAGAGCCTCTCTAATCCCATTTCCCAGCACTGATATACCAGTAGAGCCCCTCTAATCCCATTTCCCAGCACTGATATACCAGTAGAGCTCCTCTAATCCCCATTTCCCAGCACTGATATACCAGTAGAGCTCCTCTAATCCCATTTCCCAGCACTGATATACCAGTAGAGCTCCTCTAATCCCATTTCCCAGCACTGATATACCAGTAGAGCTCCTCTAATCCCATTTCCCAGCACTGATATACCAGTAGAGCTCCTCTAATCCCATTTCCCAGCACTGATATACCAGTAGAGCTCCTCTAATCCCATTTCCCAGCACTGATATACCAGTAGAGCTCCTCTAATCCCATTTCCCAGCACTGATATACCAGTAGAGCCCCTCTAATCCCCATTTCCCAGCACTGATATACCAGTAGAGCCCCTCTAATCCCCATTTCCCAGCACTGATATACCAGTAGATCTCCTCTAATCCCATTTCCCAGCACTGATATACCAGTAGAGCCTGTCTAATCCCATTTCCCAGCACTGATATACCAGTAGAGCTCCTCTAATCCCATTTCCCAGCACTGATATACCAGTAGAGCTCCTCTAATCCCATTTCCCAGCACTGATATACCAGTAGAGCTCCTCTAATCCCATTTCCCAGCACTGATATACCAGTAGAGCTCCTCTAATCCCATTTCCCAGCACTGATATACCAGTAGATCTCCTCTAATCCCCATTTCCCAGCACTGATATACCAGTAGAGCCCCTCTAATCCCCATTTCCCAGCACTGATATACCAGTAGAGCTCCTCTAATCCCATTTCCCAGCACTGATATACCAGTAGATCTCCTCTAATCCCCATTTCCCAGCACTGATATACCAGTAGAGCTCCTCTAATCCCATTTCCCAGCACTGATATACCAGTAGATCTCCTCTAATCCCCATTTCCCAGCACTGATATACCAGTAGAGCTCCTCTAATCCCATTTCCCAGCACTGATATACCAGTAGAGCTCCTCTAATCCCATTTCCCAGCACTGATATACCAGTAGAGCTCCTCTAATCCCCATTTCCCAGCACTGATATACCAGTACAGCCTCTCTAATCCCCATTTCCCAGCACTGATATACCAGTAGAGCCCCTCTAATCCCATTTCCCAGCACTGATATACCAGTAGATCTCCTCTAATCCCCATTTCCCAGCACTGATATACCAGTAGAGCTCCTCTAATCCCCATTTCCCAGCACTGATATACCAGTAGATCTCCTCTAATCCCATTTCCCAGCACTGATATACCAGTAGAGCCTCTCTAATCCCATTTCCCAGCACTGATATACCAGTAGAGCTCCTCTAATCCCATTTCCCAGCACTGATATACCAGTAGAGCTCCTCTAATCCCCATTTCCCAGCACTGATACACCAGTAGAGCCTCTCTAATCCCATTTCCCAGCACTGATATACCAGTAGAGCTCCTCTAATCCCATTTCCCAGCACTGATATACCAGTAGAGCTCCTCTAATCCCATTTCCCAGCACTGATATACCAGTAGAGCCCCTCTAATCCAATTTCCCAGCACTGATATACCAGTAGATCTCCTCTAATCCCATTTCCCAGCACTGATATACCAGTAGATTTCCTCTAATCCCATTTCCCAGCACTGATATACCAGTAGAGCTCCTCTAATCCCCATTTCCCAGCACTGATATACCAGTAGAGCCCCTCTAATCCCATTTCCCAGCACTGATATACCAGTAGAGCTCCTCTAATCCCCATTTCCCAGCACTGATATACCAGTAGAGCCCCTCTAATCCCATTTCCCAGCACTGATATACCAGTAGAGCCTCTCTAATCCCATTTCCCAGCACTGATATACCAGTAGAGCCCCTCTAATCCCATTTCCCAGCACTGATATACCAGTAGAGCCCCTCTAATCCCATTTCCCAGCACTGATACACCAGTAGAGCCCCTCTAATCCCATTTCCCAGCACTGATATACCAGTAGAGCTCCTCTAATCCCCACTTCCCAGCACTGATACACCAGTAGAGCCTCTCTAATCCCATTTCCCAGCACTGATATACCAGTAGAGCTCCTCTAATCCCATTTCCCAGCACTGATATACCAGTAGATTTCCTCTAATCCCATTTCCCAGCACTGATATACCAGTAGATTTCCTCTAATCCCATTTCCCAGCACTGATATACCAGTAGATCTCCTCTAATCCCATTTCCCAGCACTGATATACCAGTAGATTTCCTCTAATCCCATTTCCCAGCACTGATATACCAGTAGAGCTCCTCTAATCCCATTTCCCAGCACTGATATACCAGTAGATTTCCTCTAATCCCATTTCCCAGCACTGATATACCAGTAGAGCTCCTCTAATCCCATTTTCGGGCACTGATATACCAGTAGATCTCCTCTAATCCCATTTCCCAGCACTGATATACCAGTAGATCTCCTCTAATCCCATTTCCCAGCACTGATATACCAGTAGATTTCCTCTAATCCCATTTCCCAGCACTGATATACCAGTAGATTTCCTCTAATCCCATTTCCCAGCACTGATATACCAGTAGATTTCCTCTAATCCCATTTCCCAGCACTGATATACCAGTAGATTTCCTCTAATCCCATTTCCCAGCACTGATATACCAGTAGATCTCCTCTAATCCCATTTCCCAGCACTGATATACCAGTAGATCTCCTCTAATCCCATTTCCCAGCACTGATATAGTAGATTTCATCTAATCCCATTTCCCAGCACTGATATACCAGTAGATTTCCTCTAATCCCATTTCCCAGCACTGATATACCAGTAGATTTCCTCTAATCCCATTTCCCAGCACTGATATACCAGTAGATCTCCTCTAATCCCATTTCCCAGCACTGATATACCAGTAGAGCTCCTCTAATCCCATTTCCCAGCACTGATATACCAGTAGAGCTCCTCTAATCCCATTTCCCAGCACTGATATACCAGTAGAGCTCCTCTAATCCCATTTCCCAGCACTGATATACCAGTAGAGCCCCTCTAATCCCATTTCCCAGCACTGATATACCAGTAGAGCCCCTCTAATCCCATTTCCCAGCACTGATATACCAGTAGATTTCCTCTAATCCCATTTCCCAGCACTGATATACCAGTAGATCTCCTCTAATCCCATTTCCCAGCACTGATATACCAGTAGATCTCCTCTAATCCCATTTCCCAGCACTGATATACCAGTAGATCTCCTCTAATCCCATTTCCCAGCACTGATATACCAGTAGATCTCCTCTAATCCCATTTCCCAGCACTGATATAGTAGATTTCATCTAATCCCATTTCCCAGCACTGATATACCAGTAGAGCTCATCTAATCCCTATTTCCCAGCACTGATATACCAGTAGAGCTCATCTAATCCCTATTTCCCAGCACTGATATACCAGTAGAGCTCATCTAATCCCTATTTCCCAGCACTGATATACCAGTAGAGCTCCTCTAATCCCATATTCTAAGTATGTCTCACACCCGGCTTCGGAAGTAGTCATTACACTTGGGTTATGTCCAGCAGAGGGCGAACTTTCTGCAGAGATGACTAGAAAAAAAGAAGCCCCTCCCTGGCCCATAAATACCTGGGACCCCCCACACATCCCCCAGTTTAGTCTCTGCAGAACGACGAGCAAGCAGAAGATGACGTCTCCTCCTTGCACAGGGGGATTTCAGGTAGCGGGATAACTCCCGGCTCTCTATTTTCTCTATTTCCGCTCGGATCCCTTCCCCCCCATGCCTCCCAGCCTAGGCTACTGGTCCGGGTGAGGGTAGAATTGCACCTTTGGTGCTTAGGAGCTAGTGCTCCACCGTGAGACCCTATATGAGAGGGTAGGCGGTTAACCGGGTTGGTGATCCCGGTTTGGGATGCCCTGTCCGTTTCCCTTTTTACTACTTCTAAAGTTGGGGATCCCTCCCTCACTTTATTCCCTATGAAATCGGGGGGAGGGCTGTGGTTTCCCTCATCCAGCTGTCATGGGCATCGGGAAGTAATCTGTCTTCTATTGGGTAGCTATGAATGTTTTTGTGTGAATGTGTTTTACTTTGTATTCTAGCTATGTGGTACATCCTTCAACTTAGTTTTCTGTGCTGGCCGCACTTTCAAGATGGCGGCTGGTGTGGTGGCTGAGGGAAGCTTTTTCCCTCTCCTTGCTGTGAGGGGGGGCAGCGCCCGCCCCTTTCTATTTTCCTTCCCTCTAAGGGCGTCTTGTTGGCGCCCTCTTCCTTACTGGAGAGGGGGCGGGGCCGGGCGCTCATAGCGCCGTCAGCGGCCCGCCCCACTCGGCTCTCGGGCGCCCTCGGTGGCGCCCGGTTCCTTGATCGGGAGGGCGGCGGGCCCGGGCGCTTCTCGCGCCGGCGGGGGCCGCCCCCCTCTGTATATGTATGTATTTTCTATATTCAGTCACATTCTGTTACTTTTCCTGGTATGAGTGTTTGTTTTTTATGTGCCCTGGGGTCCCTTGGGTTTACAAATCCTCCCACTTACGGACTTAAGGGGCATCCCGGGTTGCTTATTGCGTAATTCCTGCTAGTGCGACTACCATAAAAATCACCATTGGGAGGCTTTCCTGGTCTCGGGCTCTGGTTCCCTTCGGGGCAGTCCCGGCAGTGTGTGTGTGTTGGGGGGTAACCCGTTTGGGGATGCTGTGCTGGGCCATATTATGTGTTGTACAGGCCATAACACGGCGATTGGGGGCCCGACATTTGGGTCAGTACCGCCGGCTTTATCTCCTACAACTCCTTATATTATCCGTACCCCATGTGACTTGGTCATTAGCGGGGAGTCGCTATCTGATGTATGTGCTGGATTGGCCGACATCTGAAAATTGTCTTCTAGCTCCGTGGCCAAGCATGCGCTCGGCCCAGCGGTTAGAGCATACGTTAATTGGACTTTATTCCTCAGCGGGGTAGGCTCTAGTCCATGTACATATATATACATATATATATATGTATATATATATATACGTGTGTGTCTATATATATATATATATATATATATATATATATATATACTTTATGGCCTCGACTAAGTGAAGACATCCGTCACTGGTAGTGCCGGTTATTGATGTTCATGATTCCCTTGACTGGTCTGTTTATTTTCCGCCTGCGGAAGGACCTGTTTACGGAATCTGAGGATCAGCAGTTTGGGATGCTGATGCCGGGCAGGGGCTTGGGAATGCTTTGGTTATCCCCAAGTTCCTGGGCCTTTTATTTGAGGTGCTGGCTATTCCTACTCTGGCGATGTCCCCTCCGCGGGAGGGAAAATAATTTTTTTCTTGAGACCTCTAAGCCTCGTCTGGGTGCCCAACTCAGCTTCATTCTAATATGTGATTATTGCGGTCCGGCAGGTATCTAGCCGGCTTCTTGGTTTCCCTCTGGAACGGGATGGAAGGTATCCCTGTACGGTGATCGAGGTGAAACGCTGGTCATCTCCTCCCTAGGTTGATGAGTCTGGTACTGGGATTGCACAACGCACCTACGGTGCACTATCTAGACGCTTCCACGATTGAGGATCTTTAGGTCCGTCGTGGTTATCTGCTGGCTGGACGAGTCCTTGCTGGCGTGGGTTCTGCCTTGCGGCCTGTTTATATTTCTGTACACATGGTTGTGGTTGTCAGGTCTATGCTTTGGGGCCAGTTGCGGGGTCCCAGCTGGACCCAGCCGGCGCTGATTTGGTAGCGTTTAGGCGGCATGTTTAGTTCCTGTCCTTGGTCTTGTGTGTCTGGTTGACACTATATGTCTGTATGGCGGAGCCTCAGCTTTGTTTGTGACTATATGACGCTCTGTTTGGTTGCGCCGGTGGCGGCTAACATTGGCTATCCCTCGGGGTATGCGGCCTTGGAGTCATATTGGACTCTGTTGCATAAGGAGGCAGGCTTCCGCCACGCTAGAAGTGACGTTGCTCCTTCGGGGGGCAGGCTCCCCTATTCTTCCCTTTCATGGTGCCAGAGCCGGCAGAGGTGCTGCCTTCTCTATCTTCAGGGGTGATTCCTCTGTTCTCGGGTTTCCTCGGTCTCCCGGGCTGTGCAGGGGTCGGTGCTATTGTTTCAGCCCTTGTGGTTCTCTAACGGGATGGATCCTTCGGAACCATTCTGGTTTTTGAGGCCTTCTACAGGTTCATCAGAACCCAGTAGTTCTGCATGGAGACTCTGCGCTCAGTCATCAATTCCCTTCATCTGGGGGATTTCGTGACGTTTATGGCCATCAAGGTTATTTGCCTTTATGTATCTACCTACCCTGCTCGCTAGAGATTTCTCAGGTTTGAGGTGGAAGATCGGTGGTTTTCACTTGTGGCCCCCCTTTCTGGTTGCCTTCAGTGCCAAGGATGTTCGTCAAGGGGCTGGCGGACATTATGGCCCCTTTTCAGCCCAGGGCGTTTACAGTGGGCTGTATCTGGATGGCCTACTCATTACAGCATCTTTTCTTTGCTGGGGGGCGATGGCCTCCAGGGTAGTTACGTCGCTGGAAAAGTTTGGAGGGGTGATGATCCACCCCAAGTTCTCTGGCATGGATCTGGTTCCGGTCAGGCCAGAGGGTTCCTTCTTCACCCTATGGTGCAGAGGTTCTTTGGACCTGATATTTGTTCTCCTGGACAATCCTCGCCTTTCCTTCTGGCTAGGGAAGTATCTGGCGGGATTGATGGTGACTTTCCTTTTAGACGGTCCCTTT
This sequence comes from Gastrophryne carolinensis, assembly GCA_027917425.1. Lineage (NCBI taxonomy): Eukaryota > Metazoa > Chordata > Amphibia > Anura > Microhylidae > Gastrophryne > Gastrophryne carolinensis. Next base: position 559,759 of record CM051238.1, on the reverse strand, counting down.
TGCTCCTTTTTTGGCCCCTTGTTGGGAGCCGGTTTCCTCGCATGTCAGCCTGTCGGGCTGGGGAGGTTTCTGGATGGATTTTAAGTTCTAGGGGCTGGGGAGTCTTTGGGAGACTCTCGCTCCCATCTCTGTTTTTGGAGTTCAGAGCTATTTGTGTGATACTTTCATGCTGTTTGCATCATTCACAGGTTTTGCCGGTTCGGGTTCCTTGGGACGATTGAACCGCGGTCGCTTTCGACGATCACCAAGGAGGGCCTCGCAGCAGGAGTGCCCTCAGGGGAGCTTCGCTGACCCTTGTTGGGTGGAGAGCGATGTTTCATGCATTTCAGCTGCGTTCTCTCTGGGCGTGGATATCACGGAGGCGGATTCCTTGAGCAGGGGACCCTCTCAGTGTGGGAATTGTTCTTTCTTCTGCAAGGTGTTTCGGTCCTCACAAGTGGTAGATTCCGGAGGTGGTTTTCCTTGCCTCATGTTGCTATCACTAGCTCCCAACGTTTGGTTTTCGGTCTCGGGTTCCTTTGCCTCCGGCAGTGGTCATCATATCTTTTGCCTGGAGGGGTCTGGGGTTTCTGCACCTGTTTCCGCCAAGGTGCTGCGCTAGCTGGCTCCTGAGGGTGCGTCAGCAATGTCAGTGGCTCCAGGGTGGCCAAGTTAGGCTTGGTTCTGTAGTTGCATACGCTGGCTTGGCAGTGTGGCTGCTGTAACTTCCTCCATTTTTTTGTGGAGTTTGCCTGATTTTGTGCTTCAGACCCTTGTTTGGGCTAGGAAGTGGTCTTCCTTTAGCTTTTCTACAGGACTTGCGGTCCTATATTGATGGGTGTGAGGCTAGGGCCTTGCGTTGCAAGGTGTTTTTTGTTCACCAGGTTTTTGGGCTTCCGTCGGTACGGTCTGGGGCTCCAGCTTAAGTGCTTTGCTGGGGCAGGCCTCTGTCCTGGTGGCCTTCTTCTAGGGACCTCTGTCCTCTAACAGCCTTGCGTCTGTTTGGGATTTGTATTTTGCCTACACTACAGATTGCCTTTTGGTGGCTAGTTCCCCTGTTCGCTGTGTTTCCATCTCTTTGGGATGTGATTCTTCTTCCTTGTGTCCTTGGTCTAGCTTGAAGAGGAGAGGGCCCTTCTGGGGGTCCTGTTTTTGTTCCATTTCTTGGCTACTTCCTTTTTTTGTTGGAAGGAAGTCTTGTTGTGGTACCATCTGGCCCCTGCCGGGTTTGGCGCCGTCGAGTCTACCATTTTTAATGGATATGTCTGGTCCTTGTGTGGGCTTAGTTTGCTAAGGGGAGGTTTCCCCTTTTCAGTTTAGCGGAATAAGTGGTGCGACTGCTACTTGGTCTTCTGTCCATACCTTTTACAAGTCTTTGTAAGGTTGCTGTGCGGTCCTTAGTAGATTATGTTTTTGGCCGTAAAGTTACTCAAACGGCAGGGGTTTTCATTGGTGCTTTTTTGCCTATTAGGATCCCCACCCTTTTTGGACACTGCTGTTGGATGTCCCAAGTGTAATGACTACTTCCGAAGCAGGGTGTGAGACATACTTAGAATAATACCATTTTGTGATTACTCACCTTGTAAAATGGGTATTATAAGTATGTCTCACACCCTGCTTCACCCGCCCTGAGTTGTATTTTGGATCCTCTTTGGTGTTACTGGTTCTTGTAGGTTTTATTGGCTCTTCCTGGTCCCCTTACTGCTTTTCTATACTGGGGGATGTGTGGGGGGTCACAGGTATTTATGGGCCAGGGAGGGGCTTCTTTTTTTCTAGTCATCTCTGCAGAAAGTTCGCCCTCTGCTGGACATAACCCAAGTGTAATGACTACTTCCGAAGCAGGGTGTGAGACATACTTATAATACCCATTTTACAAGGTGAGTATTCACAAAATGGTATTTTCCCAGCACTGATACACCAGTAGAGCTCCTCTAACCCCATTTCCCAGCACTGATATACCAGTAGAGCTCCTCTAACCCCATTTCCCAGCACTGATATACCAGTAGAGCTCCTCTAACCCCATTTCCCAGCACTGATACACCAGTAGAGCTCCTCTAATCCCCATTTCCCAGCACTGATATACCAGTAGAGCTCCTCTAATCCCATTTCCCAGCACTGATATACCAGTAGAGCTCCTCTAATCCCATTTCCCAGCACTGATATACCAGTAGAGCTCCTCTAATCCCATTTCCCAGCACTGATATACCAGTAGAGCTCCTCTAATCCCCATTTCCCAGCACTGATATACCAGTAGAGCTCCTCTAATCCCATTTCCCAGCACTGATATACCAGTAGAGCTCCTCTAATCCCATTTCCCAGCACTGATATACCAGTAGAGCTCCTCTAATCCCCATTTCCCAGCACTGATATACCAGTAGAGCTCCTCTAATCCCATTTCCCAGCACTGATATACCAGTAGATTTCCTCTAATCCCATTTCCCAGCACTGATACACCAGTAGAGCTCATCTAATCCCCATTTCCCAGCACTGATATACCAGTAGAGCTCCTCTAATCCCATTTCCCAGCACTGATATACCAGTAGAGCTCCTCTAATCCATATTTCCAAGCACTGATATACCAGTAGAGCTCCTCTAATCCCATTTCCCAGCACTGATATACCAGTAGAGCTCCTCTAATCCCATTTCCCAGCACTGATATACCAGTAGAGCCTCTCTAATCCCATTTCCCAGCACTGATATACCAGTAGAGCCTCTCTAATCCCATTTCCCAGCACTGATATACCAGTAGAGCCTCTCTAATCCCATTTCCCAGCACTGATATACCAGTAGATCTCCTCTAATCCCATTTCCCAGCACTGATATACCAGTAGAGCCTCTCTAATCCCATTTCCCAGCACTGATATACCAGTAGAGCTCCTCTAATCCCATTTCCCAGCACTGATATAGCAGTAGAGCTCCTCTAATCCCATTTCCCAGCACTGATATACCAGTAGAGCTTCTCTAATCCCATTTCCCAGCACTGATATACCAGTAGAGCTCCTCTAATCCCCATTTCCCAGCACTGATATACCAGTAGAGCTCCTCTAATCCCTATTTCCCAGCACTGATATACCAGTAGAGCCCCTCTAATCCCCATTTCCCAGCACTGATATACCAGTAGAGCTCCTCTAATCCCTATTTCCCAGCACTGATATACCAGTAGAGCCCCTCTAATCCCCATTTCCCAGCACTGATATACCAGTAGAGCTCCTCTAATCCCATTTCCCAGCACTGATATACCAGTAGAGCTCCTCTAATCCCCATTTCCCAGCACTGATATACCAGTAGAGCTCCTCTAATCCCATTTCCCAGCACTGATATACCAGTAGAGCTCCTCTAATCCCCATTTCCCAGCACTGATATACCAGTAGAGCTCCTCTAATCCCATTTCCCAGCACTGATATACCAGTAGAGCTCCTCTAATCCCATTTCCCAGCACTGATATACCAGTAGAGCCTCTCTAATCCCATTTCCCAGCACTGATATACCAGTAGAGCCCTTCTAATCCCCATTTCCCAGCACTGATATACCAGTAGAGCTCCTCTAATCCCATTTCCCAGCACTGATATACCAGTAGAGCTCCTCTAATCCCCATTTCCCAGCACTGATATACCAGTAGAGCTTCTCTAATCCCATTTCCCAGCACTGATATACCAGTAGAGCTCCTCTAATCCCATTTCCCAGCACTGATATACCAGTAGAGCCCCTCTAATCCCATTTCCCAGCACTGATATACCAGTAGAGCCTCTCTAATCCCATTTCCCAGCACTGATATACCAGTAGAGCTCCTCTAATCCCATTTCCCAGCACTGATATACCAGTAGAGCTCCTCTAATCCCATTTCCCAGCACTGATATACCAGTAGAGCTCCTCTAATCCCCATTTCCCAGCACTGATATACCAGTAGATCTCCTCTAATCCCATTTCCCAGCACTGATATACCAGTAGAGCTCCTCTAATCCCCATTTCCCAGCACTGATATACCAGTAGAGCTCCTCTAATCCCCATTTCCCAGCACTGATATACCAGTAGATCTCCTCTAATCCCCATTTCCCAGCACTGATACACCAGTAGAGCTCCTCTAATCCCCATTTCCCAGCACTGATATACCAGTAGAGCTCCTCTAATCCCATTTCCCAGCACTGATATACCAGTAGAGCTCCTCTAATCCCCATTTCCCAGCACTGATATACCAGTAGAGCTCCTCTAATCCCCATTTCCCAGCACTGATATACCAGTAGAGCTCCTCTAATCCCCATTTCCCAGCACTGATATACCAGTAGAGCTCCTCTAATCCCATTTCCCAGCACTGATATACCAGTAGAGCTCCTCTAATCCCATTTCCCAGCACTGATATACCAGTAGAGCCTCTCTAATCCCATTTCCCAGCACTGATATACCAGTAGAGCCTCTCTAATCCCATTTCCCAGCACTGATATACCAGTAGAGCCCTTCTAATCGCCATTTCCCAGCACTGATATACCAGTAGAGCCCCTCTAATCCCATTTCCCAGCACTGATATACCAGTAGAGCCTCTCTAATCCCATTTCCCAGCACTGATATACCAGTAGAGCTCCTCTAATCCCATTTCCCAGCACTGATATACCAGTAGATCTCCTCTAATCCTCATTTCCCAGCACTGATATACCAGTAGAGCTCCTCTAATCCCATTTCCCAGCACTGATATACCAGTAGAGCTCCTCTAATCCCATTTCCCAGCACTGATATACCAGTAGAGCTCCTCTAATCCCATTTCCCAGCACTGATATACCAGTAGATCTTCTCTAATCCCATTTCCCAGCACTGATATACCAGAAGAGCTCCTCTAATCCCATTTCCCAGCACTGATATACCAGTAGATCTTCTCTAATCCCATTTCCCAGCACTGATATACCAGTAGATCTTCTCTAATCCCCATTTCCCAGCACTGATATAACAGTAGAGCCCTTCTAATCCCCATTTCCCAGCACTGATATACCAGTAGAGCCCTTCTAATCCCCATTTCCCAGCACTGATATACCAGTAGAGCTCCTCTAATCCCATTTCCCAGCACTGATATACCAGTAGAGCTCCTCTAATCCCCATTTCCCAGCACTGATATAACAGTAGAGCCCTTCTAATCCCCATTTCCCAGCACTGATATACCAGTAGAGCCCTTCTAATCCCCATTTCCCAGCACTGATATACCAGTAGAGCCCCTCTAATCCCATTTCCCAGCACTGATATACCAGTAGAGCCCCTCTAATCCCATTTCCCAGCACTGATATACCAGTAGAGCCTCTCTAATCCCCATTTTCCAGCACTGATATACCAGTAGAGCCCTTCTAATCCCCATTTCCCAGCACTGATATACCAGTAGAGCTCCTCTAATCCCCATTTCCCAGCACTGATATACCAGTAGAGCCTCTCTAATCCCCATTTTCCAGCACTGATATACCAGTAGAGCCCCTCTAATCCCATTTCCCAGCACTGATATACCAGTAGAGCTCCTCTAATCCCATTTCCCAGCACTGATATACCAGTAGAGCCTCTCTAATCCCATTTCCCAGCACTGATATACCAGTAGAGCCTCTCTAATCCCATTTCCCAGCACTGATATACCAGTAGAGCCTCTCTAATCCCATTTCCCAGCACTGATATACCAGTAGAGCCCCTCTAATCCCATTTCCCAGCACTGATATACCAGTAGAGCCTCTCTAATCCCATTTCCCAGCACTGATATACCAGTAGAGCTCCTCTAATCCCATTTCCAAGCACTGATATACCAGTAGAGCCTCTCTAATCCCATTTCCCAGCACTGATATACCAGTAGAGCCTCTCTAATCCCATTTCCCAGCACTGATATACCAGTAGAGCTCCTCTAATCCCATTTCCCAGCACTGATATACCAGTAGAGCTCCTCTAATCCCCATTTCCCAGCACTGATATACCAGTAGAGCCCCTCTAATCCCATTTCCCAGCACTGATATACCAGTAGAGCTCCTCTAATCCCATTTCCAAGCACTGATATACCAGTAGAGCCTCTCTAATCCCATTTCCCAGCACTGATATACCAGTAGAGCTCCTCTAATCCCATTTCCCAGCACTGATATACCAGTAGAGCTCCTCTAATCCCATTTCCCAGCACTGATATACCAGTAGAGCCTCTCTAATCCCATTTCCCAGCACTGATATACCAGTAGAGCTCCTCTAATCCCATTTCCAAGCACTGATATACCAGTAGAGCTCCTCTAATCCCATTTCCCAGCACTGATATACCAGTAGAGCTCCTCTAATCCCCATTTCCCAGCACTGATATACCAGTAGAGCTCCTCTAATCCCATTTCCCAGCACTGATATACCAGTAGAGCTCCTCTAATCCCATTTCCCAGCACTGATAAACCAGTAGAGCTCCTCTAATCCCATTTCCCAGCACTGATACACCAGTAGAACCCCTCTAATCCCATTTCCCAGCACTGATATACCAGTAGAGCTCCTCTAATCCCCATTTCCAAGCACTGATATACCAGTAGAGCTCCTCTAATCCCCATTTCCCAGCACTGATATACTAGTAGAGCTCCTCTAATCCCCATTTCCCAGCACTGATATACCAGTAGAGCTCCTCTAATCCCCATTTCCCAGCACTGATAAACCAGTAGAGCTCCTCTAATCCCATTTCCCAGCACTGATATACCAGTAGAGCTCCTCTAATCCCCATTTCCCAGCACTGATAAACCAGTAGAGCTCCTCTAATCCCATTTCCCAGCACTGATATACCAGTAGAACCCCTCTAATCCCATTTCCCAGCACTGATATACCAGTAGAGCTCCTCTAATCCCATTTCCCAGCACTGATATACCAGTAGAGCTCCTCTAATCCCCATTTCCCAGCACTGATATACCAGTAGAGCTCCTCTAATCCCCATTTCCCAGCACTGATACACCAGTAGATCTCCTCTAATCCCCATTTCCCAGCACTGATACACCAGTAGATCTCTAATCCCATTTCCCAGCACTGATATACCAGTAGAGCTCCTCTAATCCCCATTTCCCAGCACTGATACACCAGTAGATCTCTAATCCCATTTCCCAGCACTGATATACCAGTAGAGCTCCTCTAATCCCCATTTCCCAGCACTGATACACCAGTAGATCTCTAATCCCATTTCCCAGCACTGATATACCAGTAGAGCTCCTCTAATCCCATTTCCCAGCACTGATATACCAGTAGAGCTCCTCTAATCCCCATTTCCCAGCACTGATATACCAGTAGAGCTCCTCTAATCCCCATTTCCCAGCACTGATATACCAGTAGAGCTCCTCTAATCCCATTTCCCAGCACTGATATAACAGTAGAGCTCCTCTAATCCCATTTCCCAGCACTGATATACCAGTAGAGCTCCTCTAATCCCATTTCCCAGCACTGATATACCAGTAGAGCCTCTCTAATCCCATTTCCCAGCACTGATATACCAGTAGAGCCTCTCTAATCCCATTTCCCAGCACTGATATACCAGTAGAGCCCTTCTAATCCCCATTTCCCAGCACTGATATACCAGTAGAGCTCCTCTATTCCCATTTCCCAGCACTGATATACCAGTAGAGCTCCTCTAATCCCATTTCCCAGCACTGATATACCAGTAGAGCTCCTCTAATCCCATTTCCCAGCACTGATATAACAGTAGAGCCCTTCTAATCCCCATTTCCCAGCACTGATATACCAGTAGAGCTCCTCTAATCCCATTTCCCAGCACTGATATACCAGTAGAGCTCCTCTAATCCCATTTCCCAGCACTGATATACCAGTAGAGCTCCTCTAATCCCATTTCCCAGCACTGATATACCAGAAGAGCTCCTCTAATCCCCATTTCCCAGCACTGATATAACAGTAGAGCCCTTCTAATCCCCATTTCCCAGCACTGATATACCAGTAGAGCCCTTCTAATCCCCATTTCCCAGCACTGATATACCAGTAGAGCCCCTCTAATCCCATTTCCCAGCACTGATATACCAGTAGAGCCCCTCTAATCCCATTTCCCAGCACTGATATACCAGAAGAGCTCCTCTAATCCCATTTCCCAGCACTGATATAACAGTAGAGCCCTTCTAATCCCCATTTCCCAGCACTGATATACCAGTAGAGCCCTTCTAATCCCCATTTCCCAGCACTGATATACCAGTAGAGCCCCTCTAATCCCCATTTTCCAGCACTGATATACCAGTAGAGCCCCTCTAATCCCCATTTCCCAGCACTGATATACCAGTAGAGCTTCTCTAATCCCATTTCCCAGCACTGATATACCAGTAGAGCTCCTCTAATCCCATTTCCCAGCACTGATATACCAGTAGAGCCCTTCTAATCCCCATTTCCCAGCACTGATATACCAGTAGAGCCCCTCTAATCCCATTTCCCAGCACTGATATACCAGTAGAGCCCCTCTAATCCCCATTTCCCAGCACTGATATACCAGTAGAGCTCCTCTAATCCCATTTCCCAGCACTGATATACCAGTAGAGCTCCTCTAATCCCATTTCCCAGCACTGATATACCAGTAGAGCTCCTCTAATCCCTATTCCCAGCACTGATATACCAGTAGAGCCCCTCTAATCCCTATTCCCAGCACTGATATACCAGTAGAGCTCCTCTAATCCCATTTCCCAGCACTGATATACCAGTAGAGCCTCTCTAATCCCCATTTCCCAGCACTGATATACCAGTAGAGCTCCTCTAATCCCATTTCCCAGCACTGATATACCAGTAGAGCTCCTCTAATCCCATTTCCCAGCACTGATATACCAGTAGAGCTCCTCTAATCCCATTTCCCAGCACTGATATACCAGTAGAGCTTCTCTAATCCCATTTCCCAGCACTGATATACCAGTAGATCTCCTCTAATCCCATTTCCCAGCACTGATATACCAGTAGAGCCCTTCTAATCCCCATTTCCCAGCACTGATATACCAGTAGAGCTCCTCTAATCCCCATTTCCCAGCACTGATATACCAGTAGAGCTCCTCTAATCCCTATTACCAGCACTGATATACCAGTAGAGCTCCTCTAATCCCTATTACCAGCACTGATATACCAGTAGAGCCCCTCTAATCCCTATTCCCAGCACTGATATACCAGTAGAGCCCCTCTAATCCCTATTCCCAGCACTGATATACCAGTAGAGCCCCTCTAATCCCTATTCCCAGCACTGATATACCAGTAGAGCTCCTCTAATCCCTATTCCCAGCACTGATATACCAGTAGAGCCTCTCTAATCCCATTTCCCAGCACTGATATACCAGTAGAGCCTCTCTAATCCCATTTCCCAGCACTGATATACCAGTAGAGCCCCTCTAATCCCATTTCCCAGCACTGATATAGCAGTAGATCTCCTCTAATCCCATTAACCAGCACTGATATACCAGTAGAGCTCCTCTAATCCCATTTCCCAGCACTGATATACCAGTAGAGCCCCTCTAATCCCTATTCCCAGCACTGATATACCAGTAGAGCCCCTCTAATCCCTATTCCCAGCACTGATATACCAGTAGAGCCCCTCTAATCCCTATTCCCAGCACTGATATACCAGTAGAGCCCCTCTAATCCCTATTCCCAGCACTGATATACCAGTAGAGCCCCTCTAATCCCTATTCCCAGCACTGATATACCAGTAGAGCTCCTCTAATCCCTATTCCCAGCACTGATATACCAGTAGAGCCCCTCTAATCCCATTTCCCAGCACTGATATAGCAGTAGATCTCCTCTAATCCCATTTCCCAGCACTGATATACCAGTAGAGCCCCTCTAATCCCTATTCCCAGCACTGATATACCAGTAGAGCCCCTCTAATCCCTATTCCCAGCACTGATATACCAGTAGAGCCCCTCTAATCCCTATTCCCAGCACTGATATACCAGTAGAGCCCCTCTAATCCCTATTCCCAGCACTGATATACCAGTAGAGCTCCTCTAATCCCTATTCCCAGCACTGATATACCAGTAGAGCCCCTCTAATCCCTATTCCCAGCACTGATATACCAGTAGAGCTCCTCTAATCCCATTTCCCAGCACTGATATACCAGTAGATCTCCTCTAATCCCCATTTCCCAGCACTGATATACCAGTAGAGCCCCTCTAATCCCTATTCCCAGCACTGATATACCAGTAGAGCCCCTCTAATCCCTATTCCCAGCACTGATATACCAGTAGAGCTCCTCTAATCCCCATTTCCCAGCACTGATATACCAGTAGAGCCCCTCTAATCCCTATTCCCAGCACTGATATACCAGTAGAGCCCCTCTAATCCCTATTCCCAGCACTGATATACCAGTAGAGCCCCTCTAATCCCTATTCCCAGCACTGATATACCAGTAGAGCTCCTCTAATCCCCATTTCCCAGCACTGATATACCAGTAGAGCCCCTCTAATCCCTATTCCCAGCACTGATATACCAGTAGAGCCCCTCTAATCCCTATTCCCAGCACTGATATACCAGTAGAGCCCCTCTAATCCCTATTCCCAGCACTGATATACCAGTAGAGCCCCTCTAATCCAATTTCCCAGCACTGATATACCAGTAGAGCTCCTCTAATCCCATTTCCCAGCACTGATATACCAGTAGAGCTCCTCTAATCCCATTTCCCAGCACTGATATACCAGTAGATCTCCTCTAATCCCATTTCCCAGCACTGATACACCAGTAGAGCTCCTCTAATCCCCATTTCCCAGCACTGATATACCAGTAGATCTCCTCTAATCCCATTTCCCAGCACTGATATACCAGTAGAGCTCCTCTAATCCCCATTTCCCAGCACTGATATACCAGTAGATCTCCTCTAATCCCCATTTCCCAGCACTGATATACCAGTAGAGCTCCTCTAATCCCATTTCCCAGCACTGATATACCAGTAGAGCCCCTCTAATCCCATTTCCCAGCACTGATATACCAGTAGAGCCTCTCTAATCCCATTTCCCAGCACTGATATACCAGTAGAGCTCCTCTAATCCCATTTCCCAGCACTGATATACCAGTAGAGCTCCTCTAATCCCATTTCCAAGCACTGATATACCAGTAGAGCTCCTCTAATCCCATTTTCCAGCACTGATATACCAGTAGAGCCCCTCTAATCCCCATTTCCCAGCACTGATATACCAGTAGAGCCTCTCTAATCCCATTTCCCAGCACTGATATACCAGTAGAGCTCCTCTAATCCCATTTCCAAGCACTGATATACCAGTAGAGCTCCTCTAATCCCCATTTCCCAGCACTGATATACCAGTAGATCTCCTCTAATCCCATTTCCCAGCACTGATATACCAGTAGAGCTCCTCTAATCCCATTTCCCAGCACTGATATACCAGTAGAGCTCCTCTAATCCCCATTTCCCAGCACTGATATACCAGTAGAGCTCCTCTAATCCCATTTCCCAGCACTGATATACCAGTAGAGCTCCTCTAATCCCCATTTCCCAGCACTGATATACCAGTAGATCTCCTCTAATCCCATTTCCCAGCACTGATATACCAGTAGATCTCCTCTAATCCCCATTTCCCAGCACTGATATACCAGTAGAGCTCCTCTAATCCCCATTTCCCAGCACTGATATACCAGTAGAGCTCCTCTAATCCCCATTTCCCAGCACTGATATACCAGTAGAGCTCCTCTAATCCCATTTCCCAGCACTGATATACCAGTAGAGCTCCTCTAATCCCATTTCCCAGCACTGATATACCAGTAGAGCTCCTCTAATCCCATTTCCCAGCACTGATATACCAGTAGAGCTCCTCTAATCCCCATTTCCCAGCAATGATATACCAGTAGAGCTCATCTAATCCCCATTTCCCAGCACTGATATACCAGTAGAGCTCATCTAATCCCCATTTCCCAGCACTGATATACCAGTAGAGCTCCTCTAATCCCATTTCCCAGCACTGATATACCAGTAGAGCTCCTCTAATCCCCATTTCCCAGCAATGATATACCAGTAGAGCTCCTCTAATCCCCATTTCCCAGCACTGATATACCAGTAGAGCTCATCTAATCCCCATTTCCCAGCACTGATATACCAGTAGAGCTCCTCTAATCCCCATTTTCCAGCACTGATATACCAGTAGAGCTCCTCTAATCCCCATTTTCCAGCACTGATATACCAGTAGAGCTCATCTAATCCCCATTTCCCAGCACTGATATACCAGTAGAGCCTCTCTAATCCCATTTTCCAGCACTGATATACCAGTAGATCTCCTCTAATCCCATTTCCCAGCACTGATATACCAGTAGATCTCCTCTAATCCCATTTCCCAGCACTGATATACCAGTAGAGCCCCTCTAATCCCCATTTCCCAGCACTGATATACCAGTAGAGCTCCTCTAATCCCCATTTCCCAGCACTGATATACCAGTAGAGCTCCTCTAATCCCATTTCCCAGCACTGATATACCAGTAGAGCTCCTCTAATCCCATTTCCCAGCACTGATATACCAGTAGAGCCCCTCTAATCCCATTTCCCAGCACTGATATACCAGTAGAGCCCCTCTAATCCCCATTTCCCAGCACTGATATACCAGTAGAGCCCCTCTAATCCCCATTTCCCAGCACTGATATACCAGTAGAGCCCCTCTAATCCCATTTCCCAGCACTGATATACCAGTAGAGCCCCTCTAATCCCCATTTCCCAGCACTGATATACCAGTAGAGCTCCTCTAATCCCATTTCCCAGCACTGATATACCAGTAGAGCTCCTCTAATCCCATTTCCCAGCACTGATATACCAGTAGAGCCCCTCTAATCCCATTTCCCAGCACTGATATACCAGTAGAGCTCCTCTAATCCCATTTCCCAGCACTGATATACCAGTAGAGCTCCTCTAATCCCCATTTCCCAGCACTGATACACCAGTAGAGCTCCTCTAATCCCCATTTCCCAGCACTGATATACCAGTAGAGCTCCTCTAATCCCCATTTCCCAGCACTGATATACCAGTAGAGCTCCTCTAATCCCATTTCCCAGCACTGATATACCAGTAGAGCTCCTCTAATCCCATTTCCCAGCACTGATATACCAGTAGAGCTCCTCTAATCCCATTTCCCAGCACTGATATACCAGTAGAGCTCCTCTAATCCCATTTCCCAGCACTGATATACCAGTAGAGCCCCTCTAATCCCATTTCCCAGCACTGATATACCAGTAGAGCTCCTCTAATCCCATTTCCCAGCACTGATATACCAGTAGAGCTCCTCTAATCCCATTTCCCAGCACTGATACACCAGTAGAGCTCCTCTAATCCCATTTCCCAGCACTGATATACCAGTAGAGCTCCTCTAATCCCCATTTCCCAGCACTGATATACCAGTAGATCTCCTCTAATCCCCATTTCCCAGCACTGATATACCAGTAGAGCTCCTCTAATCCCATTTCCCAGCACTGATATACCAGTAGAGCTCCTCTAATCCCATTTCCCAGCACTGATATACCAGTAGAGCTCCTCTAATCCCATTTCCCAGCACTGATATACCAGTAGAGCTCCTCTAATCCCATTTCCCAGCACTGATATACCAGTAGAGCCCCTCTAATCCCATTTCCCAGCACTGATATACCAGTAGAGCTCCTCTAATCCCATTTCCCAGCACTGATATACCAGTAGAGCTCCTCTAATCCCATTTCCCAGCACTGATATACCAGTAGAGCTCCTCTAATCCCATTTCCCAGCACTGATATACCAGTAGAGCTCCTCTAATCCCATTTCCCAGCACTGATATACCAGTAGAGCCCCTCTAATCCCATTTCCCAGCACTGATATACCAGTAGAGCTCCTCTAATCCCATTTCCCAGCACTGATATACCAGTAGAGCTCCTCTAATCCCATTTCCCAGCACTGATACACCAGTAGAGCTCCTCTAATCCCATTTCCCAGCACTGATATACCAGTAGAGCTCCTCTAATCCCCATTTCCCAGCACTGATATACCAGTAGATCTCCTCTAATCCCCATTTCCCAGCACTGATATACCAGTAGAGCTCCTCTAATCCCATTTCCCAGCACTGATATACCAGTAGAGCTCCTCTAATCCCCATTTCCCAGCACTGATATACCAGTAGAGCTCCTCTAATCCCCATTTCCCAGCACTGATATACCAGTAGAGCTCCTCTAATCCCCATTTCCCAGCACTGATATACCAGTAGAGCTCCTCTAATCCCCATTTCCCAGCACTGATATACCAGTAGATCTCCTCTAATCCCCATTTCCCAGCACTGATATACCAGTAGATCTCCTCTAATCCCATTTCCCAGCACTGATATACCAGTAGAGCTCCTCTAATCCCATTTCCCAGCACTGATATACCAGTAGAGCTCCTCTAATCCCCATTTCCCAGCACTGATATACCAGTAGAGCTCCTCTAATCCCCATTTCCAAGCACTGATATACCAGTAGAGCTCCTCTAATCCCCATTTCCCAGCACTGATATACCAGTAGAGCTCCTCTAATCCCCATTTCCCAGCACTGATATACCAGTAGAGCTCCTCTAATCCCATTTCCCAGCACTGATATACCAGTAGAGCTCCTCTAATCCCATTTCCCAGCACTGATATACCAGTAGAGCTCCTCTAATCCCATTTCCCAGCACTGATATACCAGTAGAGCTCCTCTAATCCCCATTTCCCAGCACTGATATACCAGTAGAGCTCCTCTAATCCCATTTCCCAGCACTGATATACCAGTAGAGCCCCTCTAATCCCATTTCCCAGCACTGATATACCAGTAGAGCCCCTCTAATCCCGTTTCCCAGCACTGATATACCAGTAGAGCTCCTCTAATCCCATTTCCCAGCACTGATATACCAGTAGAGCCCCTCTAATCCCCATTTCCCAGCACTGATATACCAGTAGAGCTCCTCTAATCCCATTTCCCAGCACTGATATACCAGTAGAGCTCCTCTAATCCCATTTCCCAGCACTGATATACCAGTAGAGCCCCTCTAATCCCCATTTCCCAGCACTGATATACCAGTAGAGCTCCTCTAATCCCATTTCCCAGCACTGATATACGAGTAGAGCCTCTCTAATCCCATTTCCCAGCACTGATATACCAGTAGAGCTCCTCTAATCCCATTTCCCAGCACTGATACACCAGCAGATCTCCTCTAATCCTGCGTTACCCGAGGCCCACATACCTGGCTGACCTTTATGGAGTTCTCCTGGGAGGAGGCGGGGCTCTGGGCGGGGGAGTGGTCAGCGGGGGCGGGGCCGAGGAAGGTGAGGCTTTTCTTCTTCTCCCTCAGACATGCGGCCTGGTGCCGTCTCATCCTCTCCAGTTGCTCCTCCAGGGTCATGCGGGGTCGCGGGCTCTCGGCTATGCACAGGTGATCCACGGCGCTGCGCGGGCGCTCCTGCTGGGGGGAGGGGACAGGAAGTGAGGTCACAGACAACACAGAGGGGGCGCGCACACAGGAAGTCACCTACAGATCTGCTCTCCGGCCGCTTGCTCTTCCGCAGGGTGACGTAGGAGGCGATGGTGGACGATTCCAGAGGAGGAGATTTGGTTCTTGGGGCGACCACGCCCACCGGGAAGTGCGACCCTGCAACAGACCAGCGCCATTAACAAGGGGCGTGGCTACAATGCAAAGGGGGAGGAGCAACAGGGATCATCATTAACCAATAGTGCGACCCTGGAACAGACCGGCCTAATTAATAGGGGTGTGGCTACAACGCAAAGGGGGAGGAGCAATGGGTATCATCATTAACCAATAGTGCGACCCTGGAACAGACCGGCGTTATTAATAGGGGTGTGGCTACAGCGCAAAGGGGGAGGAGCAATGGGGATCATCATTAACCAATAGTGCGACCCTGGAACAGACCGGCGTTATTAATAGGGGTGTGGCTACAACGCAAAGGGGGAGGAGCAATGGGGATCATCATTAACCAATAGTGCGACCCTGGAACAGACCAGCGCCATTAATAAGGGGCGTGGCTACAATGCAAAGGGGGAGGAGCAATGGGGATCATCATTAACCAATAGTGCGACCCTGGAACTGACCAGCGCCATTAATAAGGGGCGTGGCTACAACGCAAAGGGGGAGGAGCAATGGGGATCATCATTAACCAATAGTGCGACCCTGGAACAGACCAGCGCCATTAATAAGGGGCGTGGCTACAATGCAAAGGGGGAGGAGCAATGGGGATCATCATTAACCAATAGTGCGACCCTGGAACTGACCAGCGCCATTAATAAGGGGCGTGGCTACAACGCAAAGGGGGAGGAGCAATGGGGATCATCATTAACCAATAGTGCGACCCTGGAACAGACCAGCGCCATTAATAAGGGGTGTGGCTACAACGCAAAGGGGGAGGAGCAATGGGGATCATCATTAACCAATAGTGCGACCCTGGAACTGACCAGCGCCATTAATAAGGGGCGTGGCTACAACGCAAAGGGGGAGGAGCAATGGGGATCATCATTAACCAATAGTGCGACCCTGGAACAGACCAGCGCCATTAATAAGGGGCGTGGCTACAATGCAAAGGGGGAGGAGCAATGGGGATCATCATTAACCAATAGTGCGACCCTGGAACAGACCAGTGCCATTAATAGGGGTGTGGCTACAACAGAAAGGGGGAGGAGCAATGGGGATCATCATTAACCAATAGTGCGACCCTGGAACAGACCGGCGTTATTAATAAGGGGCGTGGCTACAGCGCAAAGGGGGAGGAGCAATGTGGATCATCATTAACCAATAGTGCGACCCTGGAACAGACCGGCGTTATTAATAAGGGGCGTGGCTACAACGCAAAGGGGGAGGAGCAATGGGGATCATCATTAACCAATAGTGCGACCCTGGAACAGACCAGCGCCATTAATAAGGGCGTGGCTACAACGCAAAGGGGGAGGAGCAACGGGGACCATCATTAACCAATAGTGCGACCCTGGAACAGACCGGCGCCATTAATAAGGCGTGGCTGCAACGCAAAGGGGGAGGAGCAACGGGGACCATCATTAACCAATAGTGTGACCCTGGAACAGACCGGCGCCATTAATAAGGCGTGGCTGCAACGCAAAGGGGGAGGAGCAATGGGGATCATCATTAACCAATAGTGCGACCCTGGAACAGACTGGTGTTAAGAAGGGGTGTGGCTACAACGCAAAGGGGGAGGAGCACCGGGGACCATCAGGTTCATGGGATTAACAGCGGCTGCCGCCCCATTGTGTTCTATTGAGTTGTATCACACAAAGGACCTCCATTCGCCTCCCAATAGAAGACAATGGGGCGTATACCCCCCAACTGCCCCGA